>CM076582.1:597371561-597809421 GCA_034641835.2 Pinus albicaulis
GAGTTTGAGCTAAAGGAGGATGAATCGGACTCTACAACAGAAGAAGACTCAGAAGATGAAGAGCCACAAACTCCAGCTTTGAGAAGATCAGTTCGGGAAAGAAGGCAACCAGAAAGGTATAGTCCATCTGCTTTCTGTTCAGGTTTTGCCTTAACTATAACCGATGATGAACCCAGAACTGTCAGGGAGGCAGTAGATTCAGAGGATGGAAAACTCTGGAAGGAGGCCATGGTTGATGAAATGGAATCCTTGCACAAAAACGATGCATGGGATCTGGTGGAGTTGCCAGTTGGAAGGAAGCCCATTGGGAGCAAATGGGTGTTTAAGAAGAAGATGAATGTAGAAGGCAAGGTGGAGAAATACAAAGCTCGGTTGGTAGCGAAAGGTTATTCCTAGGTGTCGGGAATTGATTTTGGTGATATTTTTTCTCCTGTTGTCAAAGTTACTTCTATTAGATTACTTTTATCTGTTGCTGCTGCATTTGATTTTGAGATAGAACAGATGGATGTGAAGACAACATTTCTTCACAGGGATCTAGAAGAGGAGATCTACATGAAGCAACCTGAAGGCTTTGTGGTGAAGGGTAAGAAAGAACTGGTATGCAGGTTGAAGAAGTCTCTGTATGGGTTAAAACAGTTACCAAGGATGTGGTATCAGAAATTTGATACCTATATACGGGGACTTGGCTTCACCAGAAGCAAGGAGGATCACTGTGTTTATTTTAAATTAATTGGTGACCGTGTTATTTATTTCGTCTTGTATGTGGATGATATGTTGTTGATTGGAAATGACAAAGAAATTATCCAAGATTTGAAGACCCAACTGTTCTCCAAATTTGACATGAAGGATTTGGGTGCTGCAAACTATATTTTGGGCATGGAAATTAAGAGAGATCGGACAAAGAGGAAGCTCTGGTTAAACCAGAGGAAGTATGTCGAGACTATATTGCAGAGGTTCAATATGCAGGATAGTAAACCGGTGAATGTTCCTATTCCTATAGGTGTAAAGTTGTCTGCCGAACAGTGTCCCAAGACACAAGAAGAAGAGGAGAATATGTTCCGTGTTCCATATGCAAGTGCAGTGGGTAGCCTGATGTATGCAATGGTTTGTACTAGACCAGACATTGCACATGTAGTGGGAGTATAGAGCAGGTTTATTTCAAACCTAGGGAAGGAGCATTGGACGGCAGTGAAGTGGGTTTTCAGATATTTACATGGCACTAGTGATTATGGCTTGTGCTACCAGGGAAGACCAAGATTGGAAAGAATGTTGGACATTCATGGTTTTGTTGATGCAGACTGGGCTGGAGATCTGGACCAAAGAAGATCTACAAGTGGGTATGTGTTTAGCCTATTTGGAGGCGCAGTCAGTTGGATGAGTAAAAGACAGTCTGTAGTGGCTCTTTCAACTACAGAGGCAGAATACATATCAGCCACTCATGCAAGCAAGGAAGCAGTTTGGTTGCAGAGATTGTGTTCAAGTATGGGGTTGGTACAGCAAGCTATAAGGATAGACTGTGATAGCCAAAGTGCAATTTTCTTAGCTAAGAACCCTGCTTATCATTCAAAGACAAAGCACATTGATGTTCAATATCACTTTGTTAGAGATATGGTTGAGGCTAAAAGGGTGTTATTGGTAAAGGTGGACACTTTGAAGAATGTTGCAGATGCATTGACGAAGTCTGTGAGCACTCAGAAGTTCTCTTGGTGTAGAGAAACAATGGGTGTTGAAGAATTGGCCCAATGAATAAGCTCTCCTGTGCCCCCCTGTGGAAAGAAAACAACAAGTGGGAAAATGTTGCGTATGTGTTATATGTCGAGAACTTACCCAGCTTCCTACGAAAATTTTAGTTCTTAATTTACTGCAGGCCCGCGTCCATGGTTTTGTGCATGGTTTTTGCACATGGTTTTGGGGTTCGATGGTTTTCGGCCCCTGGTATTTTGTAGATCCGGTCAAGGGAACTACGGTTATGTTCTAATCCAGGGTTAATGGATTGGGGTTTATGTATGCTTCGGCATGTATATATATGTGTTGTAACACTAAAAGGAATATAATGAAAATCAAGTTGGTTGTCCCGATTTGGGATCCAGGGAAAATCGTGGTTTTATCTCGTTTTTTATCTATGCTCACACATGGTTCACCCTCAATAAGATTTTAAGAGTAATTCTGCTCTGTGGTTAAAACTATAAGGGTAGCTAAAACTCTTAGGACCCTAAATCGCATGTAATAAAAGTTAATAAAGGCAAAATAATAACCACGGTTGATGGGACAATTATTCCAAGTTGAATATTGGGCAAAAGATCCCAGTGGGTGTTCATTTGGTTTAATATGGCTAAGGAAATTGGCAAAGGAAAAGGAAAAATGGAATTTTTGGCACATTTATTTATGAAATAATGGAAAATAGGAGAAAAGGGAGGTGAAAAGTCACAGGTTGCATGTGAGGAGGAAAATGAAGAAAATAGAGACCTATTCTATAAAAAGGCTTCTGAGGATCAGTTGGAAACTTTTTTCTCACACTTATGGCTCTCTTTCTATTCTCTCTCTTTCTCTAATGCTCTTGGATACTTAGAGTTTTCTTGGAGCACTTTGGCCTTGGACCAAGAAAGGCAAGAAAGCAAGAAGAAGGAGGAAGCAAGCAAGGAGCAAAAATCAAGCAACTACAATGGGATTATTTGCAGGTATTGATTTTATTATGTGATTTCCTTGCTAGATTTGTCATAGATGGTATTTCATGTGGTTCTATTCTATCTTGGCATGGATTTTTCCAGGTGTGACAGTGTTTTCAGCCTAGCCTTTCCATTTTTGTAAAGCCTTCATGAGATGGGTTTCTCATACTTCGATTGAGCTAGATTTTCGAATGGTTTTGATGCTGAGTGGGGTGGATTTATGAAATGAAAAACACATGGCCTAGTGGTCCTTGAACCAGACTGTGGATCACTATAAACCCACTGGCCTAGTAACCCCTCAACTGGACTGTGGGTTGCGGTGAAGCCAAATTGTGTGCCTCGGTGGGCCTAGTAATCCTTGTCAGTGAATGGCGGGATATACGGTAAAACGAAGAGGTGGATTTCTCTTCGTTGGGCCTAGTAGTCCTAGGATGGGATGTACGGTAAAGCCTGGAGAGTGGGTCTCAGTTTAGGGCATAATGATCCTTGGATCAGACTATGGATTATGGTAAAGCATGAGATATCTAGGAGGCACTCAAATTCCTCACGGTGTAGGAAGAGAACTCCGGTAGCATTCATGTTTTTTTGGTTATTTTTGGTTGGTTATGAGTCCCGCATTCATGCTTGGAATATGGCATGGGGGTGATTGGCTAAAGTAAGATTTGGCTCAGCCAATCTATGGTTGGGTGGAACGTGGAAGTCCCATCTCCAGTTGGTTTTTACATGCATTAATGAATATATCATTCATTTGGTATTTGGCATGCAAATGTATTGGTTATTATGTGGATTCTATTGCTATTGTATCCATGGTATTTATGTTGTTATTATGTTGGTTATAAGCATTTATTTTATTAGTGATGATGTATGGCTTTATCCATGTTTTTACTTGTGAATGAATGCACAATGGATCTATGGTCACATATATTGTATTACAACTAATGATGTAAGGGACCAATGCTTCTTAGCAATTCTCATATAAGTATGAGAACCCTATGTTTAAATATGTTTTTTACACTTGTAGATGTAATTTTTGTGACATGTTTGACGAAATTCCTGTCATGGCTAGGAGGGTTCTGATGAGTTCATGATGATGTGATTGCTTCCATACCTTTTTTTTAATGTTATTTATCACCTCCTAAATTTTCATGAAGTTCTGGGAAATGACCCGGGCTCTAGGGCTGAAAAGGTGGAAAAAATTTTGAAGTTGCAGGCACAAAACTAACCAATTGGGGCCCTGGACACATGCTTGTTGTGTTGTTCCTGCGGCTATATTCTCAGATCCACTGTATTTCCTTGGCACGCCTGCAGCTATGGCTCAAAAGGGTCAAACTTTCAGTGTCACCCAGGGGTAAGAGGCCTAAAGGGTTGGGTTGCCTCTTAGGGGTGTTGTTAATACTGTACAAGGTATTTTTGATGTGTTTCCATTGTTTCCACTTCCTTAATGTCACCTAGGAGGTTGAATCTCATTATAGTGTCCTCTTATTTCATGTTTTCCATGGTTAGCCGGTTACTTGGGTAGATGTGGGATGAGGGTGTTACAGAGTGATATCAGAGCATGGTTCAACCATTGGATTGGATGGGCGGTGTGTTGGTCATGGTGGCAGTGGTGTAGCCATGAAAGGGTTGATGGTGTTGTTTTCAACATGTTGTCATGAGTGTATGACTCATTATGTGTTGCTTGTGCTTGTGCATTTTTCATGCATGCTAGCTTAAATATTTTTACATATCGTACTTGAATTGCTTGATTATGCTAGGGTTACATATTGGTCATGCTTCAGTGTTATCTTTGTATGCTTGCTTGTGTGATTTCATATTTTGAACATGCATTGGTTGTTCATGATTGGTTATACATGTCAAGTGGGTGCATATGATCATGTTTTCATTGGTTTGATTGAGGTTGTTGTGCATAAGGTCATTGTATGAAACTAGGTCATCATGATGATATTGGTATGTTATGATGCTAATGTGTTGGCTGAGATAGAGTAGTAGATACAGATCATTAAGGTGAAGCTATAACAATGGTCTTTGGGGTAAGAGAAAATAGTCATACAATTTTTTATGCTTGACATGTGGGCATGTGATTCACGATTGTTGTAAAAATTAGGGTTACTTATATTTTTTTCATTCTATTATTATGGTTACATGTGTGATAAATGTTAGTTGATCAGTGTAGTCATATGCATTATGTTTATGTGTATGCCTTTCATTCTACTGATTTTATGGTTACACACATGACAGATGTTAGTTAATTAGTGTGACCATATGTACATGCGTTGATTAGTAAAGCATGGTATTAATTTGATGATTATGATATATGTTGTTGATGAGTGCATTATATGTTAGTTAACTTGACTTTAGGGTTATTGCATTAAGATCTTAATGTTATATGTATTATGCTAAATTGGATTGGCCTAGGAAGATGGTTAAGGTTATGACATTCAGGTATGACTCGACTTAGTTGTGACATTGTGTTGTACTAATCTAAACTAATCATGCATATGTGATTGTTATGCTTGAATGACAAATGTTTGTGATCTTATGATGTGAAAATTTTAGTTAGTTACTATTATGGATATCATGACCTTATTTAGGTTTGAGTGGATGTGTTGTGAAGTTCTATCGTGCTAATCTATATTAATTATGTAGACAAGATTTCCTCCCCTAAGATATATTAAGGTATGAGCTTGGTTATGTTGTATACTTTGTACTTGAATGTTTTATTATGCCATATATTTGGTTTTTGAGTGATTTGGCAGCTATTATGTCACCTAGTTGATTTATTTGACATGTCATGTTTGCAAGTTGTTTGAATGTTTGATTAATTGCATGATATGAGTATATGTGTCTGTAAGATTGCATAAAGTAATGATCTCGGTTTGAGATGGTCGTACTAACACACATGTGTTGAGATAGTTGATATGCACTTGAGTATAAGTAGGTGATAGTTGTAGTATTGTGATTTTGACTATTAGTTGATTAGGACATGGTTGTTAGTCTTGGTAAATGTTGATTTCAAATTGATAGATATGTTGTCTTGATCTTTGGAACATATGGCTGACATGAGTGTTCAGTTACAAGGAAGTGTGCCCGGCACAAAAAGATAATATAATTGGTATATTGTTATATTTATTTATGCGCTAACAGTTATGTGGCTATGGAAGTATGATGCAAGGGATTGCACGAAAGATATTTCCATGAAATCTTGAAGAAGGCTAGGTTTGAGCTTTCCTTTGGAAGTGTGGGGAACCATGGGCATTGAGTCATGGTTTTTGTTGAGATTCTTGTACTTTTGGTTTTTTTTAATTTGTGAGCTTTATTTGCAGTCTTGTTTACGTTTAGTGCATAATTATACCACTTTGGTTATGGTGTCGTATTGCTAATGGTTTTCATGGTTTTATTCTTGTTGTTTCTTGTTCTTGTACTTTTCTTTTATGTTTTGAGAGCCTTGGGAATTGGTTGGGAAAGAGGAAAGTTGATGGATCTCATGGAGAGCTATATGGTACCCAACAGGTAATGTAATACATGGATGAAGCTCAGTGTCTGAGGAAGCGTAGCAGAAGGTAAGAATATGATGATCGATTGAATTGGTTGAGTCCATTGGGTAAATGAATAGTTGAAGAGTAGGTAAAGTGAATGGATATAAGATGTTAGTTTCCTTGGCTATGTTGGGAATTTTTTTTCTTAATGTTGTGCATATTATGCACGCATAAAGGGAGTTCTCTTAAATTTGACCCTATGATATATGGTAATTATGTTTTGATCATGCTTATGATAATGTCTATCTATGTATATATGCATTTCATTGTATGATGGGATCATGATTAATTTATGTTGATTTATATATATGTATATATGCATGTATGTATGTCGCTATCTGACGAGATCATGATTTCTTTATGTTGATGTTTATATGTTTATACATGTATGTATGTCATGTATGACAGTGTTGTCATGGAACATGATTATTTAATGCTAATGTTTATATGTATATATGTGTGTATGTATGTCATTGTATGACACGATCATGATTGTTTTATGCTAATGATTATATATATTTATGTATCTATGTCACTATAGGACAGAGTTTTCAAGGATCATTTTTGTGGAGGAATGAATTCTTATGCAGGTGAATGACATGGAGAGGTCCTTGGTCTTATGAGGATTCAAGTGGGAAGAGTAACTGTCACAGATCTATGAGGTCAGTATCATATGGACATGAATTGATATTATATGCATGTACTATGCCTATGTTTATGTTATGGACATGTAATGTTGAGCGGTACATCAACAAAGTGAAATTAGTTTGATCTGTGGCATGTTAGGATAAGCATGGATAGTGGAAAGACACTAGAAGCAACATTGCTTGTGGGGTCAGTGTGTGGTATATGGATGTGCAGTACTATTTTTGTGTATATGTTTTGCATGTTGTATATTTATTGATTGTACCTATGGTGATGTGTACATGTAACATATGTAGTATTGTGTATATATGATTTTGTATGCATGTTATATTTATGGTGTTGTGTGTATATTGCATATGTACTGCTAGGTATAGATGGTGTTATGTACATGTTGGATATGTGGTGTTGTGTACATATCGTACTATGCGCATGTTGGATATGCAGTGTTGTGTACATATCATACTATGTGCATGTTGGATATGCGGTGTTGTGTGCATATGGTGTTGTGCGCATGTTGTATATGCGGTGTTGAGTACGTATGGTGATATGTAGGTGTTGAATATGCAATGTTATGTACATATGGTGTTGTATGTGTGCTTTACATATGGTTTTGTGTGCATTATTGTAAATGTGGTGTTGTGTGCATGTGGTGTTGTTTTCATGTGATGTTGTGTACATGTTGTGCATATGGTGTTGTGCGCAAGTGGTGCCATGTACATGTCATGCATGTAGCATTATGTACATGTGATGTTATGTACATGTTGTGCATATGGTGTTGTGTACATGTGTTATTGTGTACACATTGTACAGGTGGTACAATGTACATTTGGCATTGTATGCACATTGTGTAGGTGGTGTCGTGCACATGTGATGTTGTGCACACATTGTGTAGGTAGTGTTATGTAAAGATGGTACTATGTACATGTTTTTCATATGGTACTGGTATACATGTGGTATCATGTGCATGCCATACATGTTGTGTTGCAAGAATGCAATGCTATGTATGTGCATGGTGTAGTAATGGTATCATGACATGTGTATTTGTTGTGTTGTACACCATATGTATGTGTATGTATTGTGTTTTGTTGTACATTTGGTGTAGGTGTATGTGTTGTATGTCGGTGTGGGTGCACATATTCTGTAGTGTTGTATGTCGTATGTGGGTGTACGTGTTGTGATGTGCACTATGTGTATGTGTACATGATTGAAGAGAAGCAAAGGCACTGGTTGTTTGCTGGGTGTGGCAACCGTTCCAGTGTGTGTACAAAAAGAACAAAGGCAGAAGTAAGGACCGATGAAGGATAGGTATCAGTATTTTATTTTAGTTCATTATGCATGTGATATGTGATTCTAACTTATGATGGTTAGATGTTATTTATGATTATGGTTTATGGTAATTTAATGCAATTCATGATTTTAATTTATGATGGTTTTGTTTTGAGCTAATCGTATGAGATGTGTTTATACATGATGATTTGATCAAACAACTAGTTTGACTTATGTGACAGGAAGTGAAAAAAGTTACAAGTGTACCTTATTTATGAGCTACCAATGAGGTATGATGTGAATTTATTTCAATTTATTTTGAATCTAATGGCGGTTATGTGCTTGGTACAACAAACATGGAAATTATCAGTTGGGTGGTTGAAACTGATTGCAAGCATTAGTAGAAACAACAAAATGAATTGAAACAAGCATCAGTGTGTTGGTAAAGCACTTCAGGAGTAGGGCCATTCTAGGACACTGGTACCCAATAGTCCATTAATTTCCATGAGCATTTTATGACCGATATGATGGATTTTAGGTAGGTATATGCCTTGGCTTTTTTACCTTTCGATGTGAGGTCACCTTACCAAGGGATGGACTTCCCGAGATGGGGGTGCCAGTAGAACTTGGAAGGTGTGTGACTGCACGAAAGGGGATTACCGGATTTCCCGAGGGACTGCATAGCAGAAAAATGAAGGTTAGGGCACACATGGCCTAGTGGTCCCTAAACCAGATTGTGGATCATGATAAAGCCACTGGCCTAGTAACCCCTGAACCAAAATGTGGGTTGCGGTAAAGCCAGATTGCATGCCTTGGTGGGCCTAGGAATCATTTCTAGTGAATGGTAGGATATATAGTAAAGCCAAGGGGTGGATTTTTTATGAAAAAAACTCACAAAATAGAAGAAAATATAGACAAATGACTTAGAAATCAACCTCTTCGAGGGGGAAACCTCCTTTAGATTACATAAAAGAACAATTATTGGATGATACAAATGAAAAAATCTACCTTCTATATATAGGAGTCTAAGTGGTTACAATATAGCAATATGAGGACCACATGGGCACAAAAATAACAATAATGGGGCTACACCTATGGGGCACAATAAGAACAATATGGGGACTACATGGGCACAATAATAACAATAATTGGGCTACACTTACAATAACAATAAGGTGCTACACTAGTATTATAGGGACCTAATATGCCCATCTCCTTCAAACAAGTGTTGTCCTCAATGCTTGAGTAGTTCTGGATGCTTTTGTATAAAATTTTCATCCTCCCATGTGGAATATTAAATAGGTAAGTTCTTCCACTTGATGAGATACTCTGAAATTGATCGATTTTGTAGTTGTCGAGTTCTTGTTTTCGTGACTACTTCAGGTTACAATATGATTTTTCCTTCCTTGTCAAGTTCTGGAAATACTGTTTGAATTGGGAGTTTGTCACCTATAACTTTCTCTAAGCATGAAACATGGAAAACTAGGTGCACTTGGGAAGATGTAGGAAGCTCCAATTTTTATTCCATAGTACCAATATTTTGCAACACCTTGTAAGGATAGTACTTTTGTGATAGTTTAATATCCTTCTTAGCTTGCTTGAGGGACATTTTTTTTGTATGGTTGTAGCTGTAAAAATACCCAGTTGCCTACATCAAAACTTATTTCACTGTGATGTTGATTTTCCTATTGTTTCATTCGATTATGCACCAAAGTTAGGTTATCCTTTAAGAGTTGGAGAACTTTTTATTGATGCTTGATGTGATATTCCACTACTTTAAACCTAGAATTTTCTCTTAAATATGATTTCGATGTTTGAAAATCTAGTGAGCATAATTGTGCAATTACGCCTTATTTTTCTTTCTTTAGAAGCTTTTTCATTCCATTAGAGTTGATTATCTTTCTTGGTTTCCCTGTGATACACCTTAATTCAAGTTTATTTCCTTCCCAAAAAAAATTTAAGAAAAGTTCTTGAAAATTTAAATCTATCGTACCAAAATATTGTAACCATTGAACTCAAAATACAACATCATCACCACCCATTGGAATGGAAATCATTGGGCTATTCAATACATATTCCACCATGTTTATCTTGATATTATGGCACTTTCCAGAGAAATTTATAGTTCCTCCATTTTCAACCATCACTTGACACTCTAGTGTTGGATATAAGAAGCAATTCAATTCCTTGGCTATCTGAAAATGAATAAAATTATGGGTACTACGTGAATCAATCAACACTATTACCTTTTTCTTCTTGATATGTCCTTCTACCTTGAGCATTTGAGTAGTGGTAATTCCTGCCAATGCATTACAAAATATGGTCAGATTCCTTTCTTATTTCTCTAAGGTCAGTTCCTGGTGTATATCCTCTTCTTTTGAAGTTTCTTGTTCCTTTTCTTCCTCCTCTTCACAATCTATGTAAACTAATTTCTTCTCAACACACTTATGAACTTTAGTTTATTTTCTATCACAACTGTAACAAATCCCTTTTAATATTTTCTCTTCCAATTGTTGTGGTGTCAACCTTGTAGGTTGTGGAAGGCTGGGAGTAGCAACACTTCCATCTTTATAGTTTTGAGTGGTAGGCTTCCTTGTTGCCATAATTTTTATTTAAATTTTTCTTTCCAATCACAATGCCTTCTCTAATGAATCAGGTTCCCAAAGGTGAACCTCATGTTGGATGTTATCCTTTAAATTCCCTATGATGACATCAATCCTATGCTCCTATGGAATATCATTTACCCTTATATTCAATTTTTGGAAGTCCTTAATGTGCTCCATCATTGAACCCTTTTGTTTGAGATTTATCAATTGGCTAAAGAAGGTGTTGCTCTTTGTATTCACATAATGTACTATCATTTCCTCCGTAAAAAAATGACGAAATGACAAGTGGCTTACGAGAACAAAGCCATCGATATCGTACAAACTGATTTTGTTCTAAATATAAAGTTGCAATGTGTACCTTTTTTGTGTGTTGCACATTATGGAGATCAAAATATTGCTCCATTTGTGGTATCCATGTTACCAAATCCTTTCCATCAAACTTCCTCATATCAATATTTGGAATATGGTGAGTCTTCAATCCAATGTTATATTATATGAAATAATTATTAATATTTATTTATTTTCTCATCATGAGTTTCATCTAATACCTTTTCGCCACTAGGAAGCATTTCTTGTAGCAACTTTGTCAAATCTTCTTTTAAACCATTCTTCAAATCTTCCATGTTTCCTTTCATTTTTTCTTCTATACCATCCATATTATATTTCATTTCATTATTCAAAACATACATATTAGCTTCTATGTATGATTTTAAACCATCCATGTCACCTTTTAGTTCATCTTTGGTTCCTCTTTGTGAGAGTGAAATTTGTTGCACTTGGTCCCGTAATTTTGATATATCATGTTGCAATTCTTCCTCTTCATGCATCATAGTAGAGATTTATGAGGTCTTAATGGGTGTGAAATTATTTTTGGAAGGAATTTTAGAACCCAATACTAATATCTATGCTTCAATATGCCCTTGTAATCACTTCAAATTTATTTTTCAAACAAAAGTTATGCAATTTAAAAAAATACACACATTTTTCTTACTTTTGAGGAGCTCGATATTGAACCTGATGTACCTTTTTGATTTCATATCCTTGAGATATGAAGTTTGGTCCTATATTAGCCCTCTTCATATTCTTTCTAATGACACTGGTCAGACCTAATTTGGATTCTTCAAGATAAATTTATACTCGATCTCCCACAATGACATGATTATGGACTGGTTCAATAGAGTGAACTTATATGGAGTGCCATGTGTTAGAGTTCAAACTTCGGCATTTAAATTGATACACGAAAAAATACAGTCTATTCAATTTCTTCTACTTTTCATAGAATTCAAATCTAATGCCTGAAATGAAATTTATGACGATTTTACCTAGGCCACTCATTTGAGACTGGATTTTGGAGCCTGCAAAAACCTTAACTTCCCTTAATCATATCTCCGAAAATATAGTGAACCAAGATCTAAAAATTTTACACATCATTACTTAGGATTTCAGCTTCTTGTGATAAAACATTCAGCTTTGGAAACCTCGTAGAAATAATTTTATAGCAAAAATTCCAAGATGGCCTGTTACAGCAGCAAAACCCTAGAATCCAAAGCTCTTATACCAAATGTTATGAAACCAACTCACAAAATAGAAGAAAATATAGATAAATGACTTACAAATCAGCCTCTTCTAGGGGTAAACCTCCTTTACATTACATAAATGAATAATTCTTGGATGATACAAATGAAAAAAGTTGTCATTTATATATAAGAGTCTAAGGGGTCACAATATAACAATATGGGGACCACATGGGCATAACAATAAAAATAATGGGGATACACCTATGGGGCACAATAATAACAATATGGGGACCACATGGTCACAACAATAACAATAATGGGGCTACACTAACAATAACAATAAGGGGTTGCACTAGTATTATAGGGACCTAACAGGATTGTTCTTCGTTGGGCCTAGTAGTCCTAGGATGGGATATACAATAAAGCCTAGAGAGTGGGTCTTGGTGTAGGGCCAAGTGATCCCTGGAATATATTGTGGATTACGGTAAAGATTGAGAGACCTAGGAGCCACTCAAATTACTCATAGTGTAGGCGAAGAAATTAGGTAGCATTCATGCTTGTTTGGTTGGTTATGAGTTCCGCATTCATGCTTGGAATATGGCACAAGGGTGATCAGTTGAAGTAATATTTGGCTCAGCCAATCTATGATCAGGTGGAACGTGGAAGTACCATCTCGGGTTGGTTTTTACATGCATTAATGAAGATCTCATTTCTTTGGTATTTGGTATGAAAATTTATTGGTTATTATGTGTATTCTATTGTTAGTGTATCCATGGTATTTCTGTTGTTATTATTTTGGTTATAAGCATGTATTTTATAAGTGATGATGTATGGATCTATCCATGTTTTTACTTCTGAATGAATTCACAATGGATCTATGGCTTAATAGATTTTATTGCAACTAATGATGTAAGTGATCAATGCTTCTTAGTGATTCTCAGATAAGTATGAGACCCTTATTTTTAAATATGTTGTTTAGTAACACTTGTAGATGCAATGTTTGTGACATGTTTGACAAAATGTCTGTCATGGCTAAAAGGGGTCCATATGAGTTCCTAATGATGTGATTACTTCTGTACATTTTTTTTAATGTTATTTATCACCTCCGAAAGTTTCACGAAGTTTGGGCAGTGACCTGGTATCTAGGGTTGAAACGGTGGCACAAATCCTAGAGTTGCAGGCACATAACTGACCAATTGGGGCCCTGGACGCATGCTTGTTGTGTTGTGCCTATGGATATGTGTTCCTAGATGCTACCTTTCCTTGGAATGCCTGCGTATATGGCTCAAAAGGGTCAAAATGTCAGTTTGACTCAGGGGTAAGAGGCATGAAGGGTTGGGATGCCTCTTAGGGGTGTTTTCTATATTGTACAAGGTAATTTTGATGTGTTTCTATGGGTTCCACTTCCTTAAGGTCACCTAGGAGGTTGAATATCATTATAGTGGTTTCTCGTCACATTTTTACCCTAGTTGGTCGGTTACTTGGGTATATGTGGATGAGGTTGTTACACTCAAATGGTTGACATGAATTTTCTTCTTTTTGAAAAAAATGTGAGATCATCTTGGTAAATCTTAGTTATTTTCTTCATGATATCCCTTAAGGCATAATACATAGCTCTCTGAAACACATATCCTTTGTTATGCATTCCAAACCACATTTCTCATGAACTCAAATGTTCCCCGAGATGTAGTAGATGCAATTTTTTATCTATCTTCTTCTTTGACCGTTGGAACGGGGCTCCCTAAGCTACAAATTTTGTATATTTTTGGCCAATTTTGTATATTTTTTGCATTAAGTAGTCTAATGTAGGGGTTTTGGGGTGGGTCAAAGCCCCGAACACATTGTAATGGGTCCAAGGGTAGACCTAGAGTCCGCAAACCACGGTTTGCGGACCACAGGCTAGCGTAAGCTATGTTGATATAAATAGATGAATAGTTTGAGTCTAGAGGTAGGCATGAATTAAGATTAATGCTACGTGAGAATTGTTAGATTTGTTTGGGTTGTTTTGGGTAAGGACTCCTACTGTTTGTGTGCATGGAGATCCTTAGTCCTGCTGTGTGTGGACCCCGCTAGGCTGTGTGCGCGGGTTGGTTTTGGTTGTAAGTGGATCTGAATGTTAATGAATGCGGAGTATTGTTAAAGTATCTACGTGTTATCTAGATCAGTGATGTTTACTACTAAAGCATATCTGTGATGGTTATTTAGCTGTGAATATATCTTAGTTTTGCATAAGTATATCTGTAAAGGCTCATGATGGTATCTGTTTAAGCTACGAATACTTCTGTGCTATCTGTTTATGCTGCAATTGAATTTGTAGCTGTGTTTACGATATTATGTGCTGATAATTGCTGATATGCACATGGATGTGAAAGTATTGATTATATCTGTGAATGATAATAGCTCTATTATGGTTAATAACTGACTATACTGATAAAATCCTGCGAATAGACATACTCTGTGCAAGTTCGATAAGCTGTGAACACAGATCTACCTCACTTACCTACTCTCTCTCAAGGTGCAAAAACCTGGTTCCAGCACCCTCCCATACTGCTTCGGGTGAGACTTTGGCCTGCGCAAGTAGGTCATTGCCAAAAGGGCTAGTAGTATAGGGTTTTTTTGGCAAACCTTAACCTCCAAACTTGGGTTAGGACCCCTCAATCCAACATTGACCAAGGTCTAATTGTATCCTGAAAACCTATCCAAGAATGACAACATCTCAGATCTTATAATTCTTTAAAGTAACGTCTCCTTGTTTGGAAAAGGTTAATTTTATTTAACAGAATCTTGGTTGAGTTCTTCAAGTCCACACACATCCTTATTTTCCATGTCTTTTTCCAACAATCTTAGGGTTATATAACCATGAGGCGCGTCTTGTTGGGGCAATGATATGGGCACTGAGTATATTTCTATCACTTGCTTAAATAGAGGTGCCACCTCTGGGTTTATTTTCCTAAGCTTCTATTAAAATGGTTAGGAAACTTTTATTAAGGGAATAGTGTGTTGTATGATATCACCTCAGTAAGCATCAAGGTCATCACATGATAACTAAAAAACATCCTTATAGGCTATGACCAATGATATAATTTTCTATATTTCTCCTAAAGTAATTCCCTTTTTTATCTTGATCATCTTCATATTTGCTTTTGTTTTGTAATTTGTTTCTTTATATTTATCTGCCACAATTGTTTTTATTCTACACTTGAAAATATCATGTGTTGAAATGTGCTTCCCAAGGAACCAACCTTGGAGGGATCTTGTTGGTTGGTAACTAATCAATTAAATATCATTCCCTCTAATCAATCTCATTTTTCTAAAATTCACCAATGTTGTTGAGGAACCTGATTATTTGTGCATCATCTTCAAACATCTCCCAATTCTCAATGTTGTCTAAAATTGAAGGTTTGTAAATAACCCTCATTCTACCACCTTTCTCAAATTATAGCCAAGGTAGAAGTAATGAAGTTGAAACTACTAGGGAATTTTCTTTTTATTAATGGATCTAGGCATGACCTCTAAACCTAAAGAATAATTTTTTTTGTTATTAACAATATTTCATGTCTATAACTTTTTAACCTTTTATTTTTGCATAACTCTATTATTTGGAAAAAAAATAAGATCAAAATCACCTATCACTTTCAGCAATTCGATACCTAAATCCTTGGCCACGTGCAAGCCAAGAAAAAGTGACTCATATGTTTTTTTTCCACGCACAGGAATCTAGGTTAGGGTCTTAGAATCACTGACTACCAATCCAAAAACCACAACAAACTACTTTGCACAACAACAAAAAATATAACAATAAATATAATAGTGCACAAAATATAGACAACATTCTATAATTCTATATACCCAAATTCGTTATATTAACAAACTATAATACAATTTTCTAGGGCCCTCGTACCATGGATAATGGCCATCATACATCCACTTATACAGGAATATAAAATAGGGATTTTTTTTTCAAAAACTATGACAAAAAAACTTCCTCGAACAAGATACATTGTCATTCTAGCTGATGTAGTGCACAGTCACAACTCCTCTTGTCATACCCTAAACACAATGTTTGGTTTGTCTTCTCCCAATTTATAGATCCTACCTCTATAAATTTTCCTTATCCTTTAGGCCACTACAAATTTCTTACAAATCTTCCATCTAGTTGACCATTCTCCCATCAATGCATAAACACTTAGTGTCTTCTATTTAGTTTTTCATAACTCCGTTTGTGAACAACTACCCATTGTTGCTCCTCAACTCATTTGGGACTTCTTCCTTCTAATTTCTTCCTATGTTGATGAATAAGGTGCATCTTCACCATAAAATTCATTTTCATATGGAGTTAGAAAAGATATGTAAATAATTAAATAGCTCATCTCTTCTCACCATCATACTCCACAGCTACCATGGGTTGAAGAAAACTAAGCAAATTTGTGCCAACACTACCTGTGCTATGCTTTTGGGTGTGTTGCGCTTTTGGTGTTTGAGCTCCAAATCAGTTCTCAAAGGTTAAAAAACATTTCACAAAGGTTCACCTTCCTAAATACTAATTGGACACCCTCCATACCTCTCTCAAGTCAAAATTCATTAGAAAATGAGTGGTTTCCTTCATTAGGTTACCTCCACTACGTTTTTGGTGTTTTTCATATTTTGTTTGTTTCAGCTGATAAAACCATAATCTAACCATACAAAACCTTCATATAACCTTCTTACACCATACCCTAACATCCCCTATCACTCACAACCCTCTTTTCCATCAATTTCATTAAAACCCTAATGTTCAATACATTTTGGAAAAAAAACTAGTGAAACCTTGTGTTTTGATATTTTGGGTGCCTTTCACATGCCCATTACCAAAACTTCCACTTGCATCCTATATCCAAATTATCACCATACCTCCCCAAATTTTTATGGATTTTTCCCAAACTTCCTTCCACTTCATTTATGTCCCTAAAACTACTCTACCACTATCCCCTGCTTTCCTAATTTTCCACCTTCCCTATTCACTACATCAAGCTAGGGATTTCATTGTTGAAAAAAATCATGGAGGGTGAGAAGAAGGTCCATAAGGGAGGTCACCACTCTAGGTTTGAGCAAACTTATACCCATGGCATCATTTTTAGAGCTTCGTGATCAAACTAGGGTTTATATTGCACACAGGGACAATTTGGCTTCAAAAAAAGTTTCTGAGGTAATGGAGATGAATTTTAGAAAATTGAAAGAGGTTTTTGTCAATCATAGGCAAAAGAACAAAAATTTCCTTCATTTTATGCACAAGTGTTATGGTTTGAGAGAAATTCTCAAAATACAGTTGCTCCAGGTCATTTTCTACACTTTTGGACATGTTGTCTTCAAATACCATTTTCAGGGATTTGGAGCAGGGGTTTGCAGTGCTTGATGACTCCATTATGTAGTAGACATCCTAATATTTCCAAAAATACCACTTGTAGCCCCATACACCTCTGGGAAGGCCTCCAAAATCCCTCTCACAGTTGGCACTACGCTTCTACTCAGAGTGCACTACGCTTCTGCAAATATTGAGTGATCAAATTCAAACTTGGATTCTAAGAAAATCGGAAATTATTTTGTAAACATGGAGGATGTTATTGTTCACAACATGCCAAAGAATGAAAACATCTCTCATTTTTGCAAAAAACTTTATGGTTAGAGAGATATTGATCAATATTTAAGCCCTAGTTTTGCAGAAATTGTTTTGGAAAACTTTGGATTTTTGGCAATTCAGTTGTTATGTTTCTGGGAAGTGTTGTTACGCTTCTGGGAAGTGTTGTTATGCTTCTGGGAAGTGTTTTCACGCTTCTGTAATTTGGTATTTCACCTCCAAAAAAGGTCCAGAACTTAGGTTTTTGGCTCCTAAGTCATTCAAACAAGCTCAAGGCTTGTGACCACTACTCCTTGGACCCCTCAAAAACAGTAAGTTATCCCTCTCATACCCTCTTTTGGTCAATTTATTTAGTTTTTAATTCATTTTCATGCTCACTCCACATTACATCATATCATCACTTCTCCATATCAATGAAAGACAAACCCTAACCTACTCCAACTAAATAAACCCTAACCCTAGTACCTAAACACTACTCGACACCTCTCATATACCTCACACTTTCATTTCCTATCATCTATATCATCCCTATCATGTCAATTTCATAAAAGTCTAAATTCTAGCAAATTCTCACAATTAAAATTGGAAATTTCTTGTGTTTGCTTGATTTCACCACCCTCATCACATCCATTTCACCTCTTTCCAACCATAACATGGAGCTAACACACATCCCTATCCTTTGAATTTTTTGTATAATTTTCCCTAGCTCCATAACTCTCCATCTCACCCTCTAAACCTACACTATTCCTACACTCTATTTTTCCATATTTCAACACATATACTCATTCCACCAAAACACTAGGGTTTTCATAATTTCAGTGATAAACAAGATGGAGAGTGAGAAGAAGCGCTTCATGGGAGGGTAACACCTTAGGTAATAACCCTTCAAAATGCATGAACTCAATGCCTCAGCCTTGGCTAGAAGATGTTTTGAGAGAACTTAATGTTTGACGTTTTGTGAAAAGCTCATGGAGGAGGGGTATCATCTTCAATTGACTAGCTTATTTTCCACAAGCTTCAACATGAGAAAGATCAAAAGTAGGACGTGGAGGCTGAAATACAACCAAGAAGGCCAAAAACAAGAGGCCTCAAAAGTGTGATGGAGCTAGAAAGACAGTCAGCTCATCCACCTGAAGAGTTTACCTTTGATGAGCTTATAGCCATGGAGATCAATCAAGACAGAGCGCTTTGATTGTCAATGGAAAATGATCATCTGGAGAATCTCTTGAAGAGGGATAAGAGAGACAATAAACTTCAAAGACACATGGAAAATCACTATCGCACCAGGAACACAATTTTTCAAATAAGGCTAAAACAATTGAAGAAAAGGCTAAAAGAATCTCAAATAAAGCTTAAAGAGAAGGATAACTTGGACTTGTTGATGAAGCTTCCTTGGTTGTTTAGCTCATCACTCACAGGTGCTACAAAACCAATTTTGAGAAGTTTTGAACAATTTTGGTATTTTTTGTGATTTTTGCACAATTATGGAAATTCCTCATTGCAGAAGGGTAACAAAATTTTGTAATGCTTATTTTAGGGGCATCCAAATGATGATTCATTTACATGGATGGATGTATTTTAATGATTACATCATAGATAAGGAATAACCTTGGCATGAAAAGCTATAATTTTGGAGAAAAAGCTAAAAAACCACTCATTTTTCATGTTTCTGCCACCTTTTTGGAGCCTCTATCACGCTTTTGGAGTAACCTTGGGAGAATGGATTTTTGAAGGCCTTCCCATGAGTCATTTTGAAAAATTCAAGATGTTCTGGAAACTAGATACACAAGGATAGTTGAACGTTATTTAAAAAGTGTATTTTGACTCCTAAAAGTTCCTCAAAAGTGCCTACAAAGTTATATTATGCTTCTAAAAAATTTTGTTACCCTTCTGCCAAAAACATTACAAATCAGCATTGGATTCCTCAGGACACTTGTCAAGCTCAAAAAATGTCACAAATTTGAGGTTTTAATATCCTATGAGTTTGCATTAGATTTATTGAGTTGGTTTTTTCCTCCTATCATGACGGAATATGCAATTTAATGTAAGGGACAAACACTCATAGTTTATAGCTAAAATTCAGGGAATGGTTTCTAACCTCCCTGGAATCTAGGAAATGTCTCATATTGTGTATTTATGATCCATTTTGGATGGGATTTGGAATAATGAGGTGCCATAGTCCATATTTTAAATAAGTAGACTCTTTTTAGTCTTTTGTGGGGTTGGATAGTCTCATATTGCAGTGGAGCTTTTGTAATCAACAATTTGGAATGAAATCAAAGACATATTTGCAGAAATTGTGTTGACATACTTGTGGTATGCATTGGAGCATATGTTATTATTATGTGTGTTTATCTATTCATGCTTAATGATATATCTTCTTCTTTCTTATATGTTTATCTTGTAATTTTATGAGCAAAAATCATGTTTGTTCATGCTCTGTTTTAGACAAGGTTTACATTGCTATGTCTATTTTCTTCTAAATGAATGAGTTCACCTTAGTGCTCATTAAAAATCTCTTTCACTTCACCATATACATAATGAAATATTAAACATGCTTTCAAACTACCTATCTAGCCTCACATATTCTCTAAAAATTGACCTTGGAATTAAAACCTTAAAAAACCTCATACACAGTCTACTCACTGACTTTTCTATCCAGCACTAAAAACATCAAAGAAATCCTATTTACTGAGCTTATATACCTACCCTAAGATCATTAAATACTCATTCATTCCTTTGAATGAAAAAGTGACAACATGAAAGCCCTCTCTGGTCCTGACAGGGCAAGCTACCTGACCTAAAGCCTTGTATGTGGTTACCTTTCTTCAATCCCATTTTCAACCATGGGAAGTTGGGGAGAGTGCTAACATTTCTCGCGTTGTTTCCGGGGAGAAAAGGTTAAATCTTTCATGAGAAAGAACTACAAATATTAGCTCTGATTGCTGATGGTGAACAGTGGTCAGATACAAGAAAGGTTGTTCATCTTTCACCTGGCAACTCCAGTGGTGAAGAATCCAAAAGTTCATAGTTTTCATGACGACTCCACTATTAAAAACCGGTAGCTTCAAGAACTATTGGTGACTTCACTTTTTTCAAGATGGATTCAGCTGAAAGAAGGAATTCTAGGTATGCTCCTATGCATCGATATCATCTTCCAGGCTTTCCAAATCCTATGCCTTAGGTAGATTGGCAAACATACTTGCCAAAATTCAGAGATGGAAAAGGTGATGATGCTACACTTCATTTAATAAGATTTCATATGCATGTGCGTAAGCTGAAGATTAATTTTCATGAAGATTTATTAATGAAGATTTTTATGATCACATTAGAAGAAAAAACATGGTTTTTGTATGAAATCTTGCTTCCTGCTTGTATTTATTCTCTCAAGGATTTTCACTCATTTTTTTTTAGAAGTATAGAGAAACCTATCCTTCTTTGCTTTTGATTGAGGATTGTTGTGATCACTTTCAGAATTTTATTCAAGAGCTAGAAAGTGCTTATGGCGATGAAGAGTTTATGGATGATGAACTTTTGGATGCTTTGAATGAAAACCCTTTTCACTGCCATGAGAAGATCATGGATTCTTCCATGGTTGACAACAAACTTGAGCAGAATTCTTCAAAGGATGACATTGATCTTCCATTTTTCAAAGTTGATGATAATTTGTAGCAGTCTTGCCAATCTTCAAGCAATCAAGATATATATGAATATTTTCTGTCCAGCTACCCTTCATCCCTATCCTCTTCTGAGTTTTTAATTCAGGAAGAAATATGTACATATCTGAATTTTGAGTTTGCTTGTAAAGAAATTCTAAAGATTCATGATTTATCTGTTGAGGTCAAAAAGAGTGTACAACAAGTTTTTTGTCTTGAGTTTGATGAAAATGTTCAACAACCTTCAAAGGATCAAGATGTAGACTTTTTTCAGAGCCAAGAGAATTCCCTTTCTGATATACATGAAAAATCACTTGAAGATATCTGTGTTGATGTTGATTTGGCTACCTCAATTGAAGATCTTAAATAACATACAAATCTTTTCTATTATTTGGATGATATGGAAGATCACATTACTATATTTATATTTAAGAGGGATCAACCAAATGATTAAGAACAATCAACAATTATATTTGAAAGCATTTCCCTTCTTTTTGTTGATCAACACAAGGTAATGTTTCATGATTTTCAAGACATCTTGGGTAGTCTTTTGGAAGCATTAGAAAAGATGGAGTTTTTTTCTTCGCCAACACAGATATTGGGCTCAGTTTTCATTTGGGGTTGTCATTACCACAACGCTTTTCTTTTGAGGAAAGTAGGAGGAGCAAAAAATCAAATAGCCATTTGCTTTCATGGTTGCACTGGATCTTCGACTTCACCTGATCAAGTGATTTATGAATTAGTCAGAGTAGGTAAGGTGCAATGAATAAGATCAACATTCTGAGCATCTTTTTTAGTTTCATTTTCCAGTAAATTTTGTAGTTGATGATGTACAATTCAGTTTTTAGCTTGATTTGAATCAGTTTGAGGATTGTAGCTGTAGTGACTCCATTGCCCAATGGATGAGGCTACTTGGTTTACGGTGTTCTAGACAACTCCTGAAGGAGCTGCCATCCCTAGATGGAGACAATGTTAGTGTCCAAATTTTCAGTGATCAAATGTACTCTTTCAGGTTTACTTAGTAGTGGTCCTAGGTCAAAATTTCATGTTTCAAGTCAGTTTTCAAATAACATTTTTTTCACTGAATACGTATAGGTCTAAAATGTTGCTCCCTTTACTCCATTCATGGTCATAATTATTTTATAGGTCATGTCATCCATCAATAATCTAGGGTCTGAGGTCATTCACCACACCTTCATTTAGGTCAGAGTCTAGGTCTCATTTGTTTCGCCACCATAAGAGTCAATTATGTCATAAAAGAAAGCGAACAAAATATCATTTTCACCATACAATTCATTTGAATAAGGAGTTAGCAAAGATAGGGAAATAATTAAAGATCTCATTTCCTCTCACCATCATGCTCCACAACTTCCATGGGTTGAAGAAAAATAAGCAAATTTGTGCCAACACTACATGTGTTATGCTTGCCAACACTACATGTGTTATGCTTCTGGGTGTGCTACGTAGGTGTTGCGCTTTTGGTGTTTGAGCTCCAAATCAAATATCCAAGGTTAAAAACCACTGTAAAAATGTTCATACACTTCCTAAATAGTAATTGGACACCCTCCATATCTCTCTCAATTCAAAATTCATTAGCAAATGAGTGGTTTCCTTCATTAGGTTACCTCCACTACGTTTTTGGTGTTTTTCATATTTTGTTTGTTTCAGCTGATAAAACCCTAATATAACCATATAAACCTTCATATAACCTTTATAAACCACACCCTAACATATCCTATCACTCACAACCCTCTTTTCCATCAATTTCATTAAAACCCTAATTTTCACTACATTTTGGCAGAAAAACTAGTGAAACCATGTGTTTTGACCTTTTGGGCACCTTTCACATGCCCATTCCCAAAAATTCCACTTGAACCTTGTAGAAAACTCATCACCCTACCTCCCCAAATTTTTAGGGATTTTTCCCTAACTTCCTTCCACTTCATTTATGTCCCTAAAACCACTCTACCACTATCCCTTGTTTTCCTAAATTTCCACCTTCCTTCTCCACTACATCAAGCTATGGATTTCCTTGGTCAAAAACATCCTGGAGGGTGAGAATAAGGTTCATAATGGAGGTCACCATTCCAATTTTGAGCGAAATCAAACCCATGACATCATTTTTAGAGCTTCGTGATCAAGCTAGGGTTTACATTGCACACAGGGACAATTTGGCTTCAAAATCAGTTTTCGAAGTAATGGAGATGGATTTTAGAAAATTGAAAGAGGTTTTTGTAAATAATATTAAAAATAACAAAAATATCCTTCATTTTATACACAGGTGTTATGGTTTGAGAGAAGTTCTCAAAATACAGTTACTCCAGGTCATTTTCTTCACTTTTGGACAGGTTTTCTTCAAATAAATTGTTTAGGTGTTTCAAGCAGGGTTTTGCAATGCCTTATGACTCCCTTCAGTAGAAGACATCCTAAGCTTTCCAGAATACCACTTGCAGCCCAAAATTCCTCTGGGAAGTCCTCCAAACTCCCTCTCAAAGTTGGCATTACATTTCTGCAAATTTTGAGTGATCAACTTCAAACTTGGATTCTTAGAAAATGGGAAAGTATTTGGGAAAAATGGAGGAGGTTATTGTTAATAATGCCAAAGAAAAAAACCCTCTCTCAGTTTTTCAAACAATGGTATGGTTAGAGATATATTCATCCATCGTTAAGCCCTAGTTTTGTAGAAATTGTTTTGGAAAATTCTGGATTTTTATTAATTCAATTGTTACGTTTATGGAACCAGTTGTTACGCTTTTGTAATTTGGTGTCTCACCTCCATAAAGTGTCAATAAATTAGGTTTTTAGCTCCCAATTCATTCAAACAAGCTCAAGGCTTGTGACCACTACTCCTTGGATCCCTCACAAACAGTAAGTTATCCATCTCATTCTCTCTTTTGGTCAATTTATTGAGTTTTTAATTCATTTTCAAGCTCACTCCACATTACACCATATCATCACTTATCCATGTCAATGAAAGACAAACCGTAACCTACTCTAGCTAAATAAACCCTAACCCTAGTACCTAAACACTACTCTACACCTCTCGTATACCTCACACTTTCATTTCCTATCACCCATATCATCTCTAACATGTCACGTTCATAAAATTTTAAATTCTAGCAAATTCTCATAGTTAAAATTGGAAATTTCTTTTGTTTGTTTGATTTCATCTCATTCCACCCATAACATGGAGCTGACACACAACCCTATCTACTGAATTTTTTGTATAATTTTCCCTAGCTCCATAACCCTCCATCTCACCCTCTAAACCTACATTATTCCTACACTTTGTTTTTCCAGATTTCACTACATATACTCATTCAACCAAAACATTACGGTTTTCATCATTTCAATGACAAAAAAGATGGAGAGTGAGAAGAATAGCTTCAAGGGAGGGCACCACCTCAGGTTAGAACCCTTCATAGTGCATGAAATCAATGCCTCACCCTTGGTCAGAAGATGTTTTGAGAGAACTGAATGTTTGAGGTTTTGTGAAAATCTCATGGAGGAGGGGTATCATATTCAATTGACCAACCTATTTTCCAAAAGATTCAACATGGGAAAGATCAAATGCAGGACATGGAGGCTGAAACACAACCAATAAGGCCAAAAACAAGATGCCCAAAAAGGGCGCTGGAGCTAGAAAGACAGTTAGCTCATCCACCTAAAGATTTGACCTTTGATGAGCTTATATCCATGGATATCAATCAAGACATAGAGATTTGGTTGTCAAGGGTAAATGAGCATCTTTAGAAGCTCTTGAAGAGGGCTAAGAGAGACAATAAACTTCATAGACACATGGAAAATCACTATCGCACCAGGAACACAATTTCTCAAATAAGGCCAAAACAATTGAAGAAAAGGCTAAAAGAAGCTCAAATGAATCTTAAAGAGAAGGATAGATTGGAATTATTGGATGAAGCTTCCTTGGCTATTTATCCCATCACTCACAGGTGCTACATAACCATTTTTGATATTTTTTTAACAATTTTGGTAATTTTGTGATTTTTGCACAATTATGGAAATTCCTCATTGCAAAAGGGTAACAAAAATTTGTTACGCTCATTTTGGGGGCATCCAAATGATGATTTATTTACATGGATGGATGTATTTTTATGAGTAGATCACAGATCAGGAACCCCCTTGGCATGATAAGTTGTAATTTTGGAGAAAAGGAAGATCTGGATGATATGGAAGATCACATTCCTATATTTCTATTTAAGAGGGATCAACCAAAAGAATAAGAACAATCAATGATTATATTTGAAAGCATTTCCCTTCTTTTTGTTGATCAACACGAGGTAATGTTTCATGATTTTCAAGACACCTTGGGAAGTCTTTTGGAAGCATTAGAAAAGATGGAGTTTGTTTTCTTCACCAACACAAATATTGGGTTCAATTTTCATTTGGGGTTGTCATTACCACAACACTTTTCTTTTGAGGAAAGTAGGAGGAGCAAGAAATCAGATAACCATTTTCTTTCATGGTTGCACTGGATCTTTGACTTCACTTGATCAAGTGATATATGGATTAGTTAGATTAGTTAAGGTGCAATGAATAATATCAACATTCTGAGCATCTTTTTCAGTGCCATTTTACAGTAAAGTTTGCAGTTTATGATGTACAGTTCAGTTTTCAGCTTGATTTGGATCAGTTTGAGGATTGTAGCTGCAGTGAATCCATTGCCTAATGGATGAGGCTACTTGGTTTATAGTGTTCTAGACACCTCCTGAAGGAGCTTCCATCCCCAGCTGGAGATAATGTTAGTGTCCAAATTTTCAGTGATCAAATGTACTCTTTCAGGTTTACTTAGTAGTGGTCCTAGGTCAAAATTTCATGTTTCAAGTCAGTTTTCAAATAACATTTTTTTCACTGAATATGTATGGGTCTGAAATTTTTCTCCCTTTACTCCATTCATGGTCATTATTATTTTAAAGGTCATGTCATCCATCAATCATCTAGGGTCTGAGGTCATTCACCACACCTTCATTTAGGTCAGAGTCTAGGTCTCATTTGTTTCACCACCATAAGAGTCAATTATGTCATAAAATAAAGCAAACAAAATCTCATTTTCACCACATAAGTCATTTGAATAGGGAGTTAGAAAATATAGGGAAATAATTAAAGATCTCATTTCTTCTCACCGGCATGCTCCACAGCTGCCATGGGTTGAAGAAAAATAAGCAAATTTGTGCCAACACTACATGTGTTATGCTTCTAGGTGTGCTATGATTTTGGTGTTTGAGCTCCAAATCAGATCTCCAAGGTTAAAAAACACTGCAAAAAGGTTCATACACTTCCTAAACAGTAAGTGGACACCCTCCATATATCTCTCAATTCAAAATTCATTAGCAAATGAGTGGTTTCCTTCATTAGGTTACCTCCACTATGTTTTTGGTGTTTTTCATCTTTTGTTTGTTTCAGCTAATAAAACCCTAATATAACCATATACAACCTTCATATAACCTTTATACACCATACCCTAACATATCCTATCACTCACAACCCTCTTTTCCATCAATTTCATTAAAACCCTAATTTCACTACATTTTGGTAGAAAAACTAGTGAAACCCTGTGTTTTGACCTTTTAGGCACCTTTCACATGCCCATTCCCAAAACTTCCACTTGAATCCTATAGCGAACTCATCACCCTACCTCCCCAAATTTTTAGGGATTTTCCCCTAACCTCCTTCCACTTCATTTATGTCCTTAAAACCACTCTACCAATATCCCTTGTTTTCCTAATTTTCCACCTTCCTTCTCCACTACATCAAGCTAGGGATTTCCTTGTTGAAACAAATCATGGAGGGTGAGAAGAAGGTTCATAAGGGAGGTCACCATTCCAATTTTGAGCGAAGTTAGACCCATGACATCATTTTTAGAGCTTCGTGATCAAGCTAGGGTTTACATTGCACACAGGGACAATTTGGCTTCAAAATCAGTTTCCGAAGTAATGGAGATGAATTTTAGAAAAGTGAAAGAGGTTTTTGTAAATAATAGGAAAAATATCAAACAATTCCTTCATTTTATAAATAGGTGTTATGGTTTGAGAGAAATTCTCAAAATACAGTTACTCCAGGTCATTTTCTTCACTTTTGGAAAAGTTTTCTTCAAATAATTTGTTTAGGTGTTTCGAGCAGGGTTTTGCAGTGCTTTATGACTCCCTTCGGTAGAAGACATCCTAAGCTTTCCAAAATACCACTTGCAGCCCCAAAATCCCTCTCAAAGTTGGCATTACGCTTCTGAAAATTTTGAGTGATCAACTTCAAACTTGGATTCTTAGAAAATGGGTAAGTGTTTGGAAAAAATGGAGGTTATTGTTAATAAATGACAAAGAACAAAACCCTCTATCAGTTTTGAAAACAACATTATGGTTAGAGAGATATCCATCCATCGTTAAGCCCTAGTTTTGCAGAATTTTTTTTGGAAAATTCTGGATTTTTGGCAATTCAGTTGTTACATTTCTGGAACCAGTTGTTACGATTTTGTAATTTGGTGTTTCACCTCCAGATTGTGTCAAGAACTTAGGTTTTTGGCTCCCAAGTCATTCAAACAAGCTCAAGGCTTGTGACCATTACTCCTTGGACCCCTCACAAACAGTAAGTTATCCATATCATTCCCTCTTTTGGTCAATTTATTGAGTTTTTAATTCATTTTCATGCTCAGTCCACATTACACCATATCATCACTTATCCATGTCAATGAAAAACAAACCCTAACCTACTCCAGCTAAATAAACCCTAACCCTAGTACCTAAATACTACTCTACACCTCTCGTATACCTCACGCTTTCATTTCCTATCACCCATATCATCCCATGTCACTTTCATAAAACTTTAAATTCTAGCAAATTCTCATAGTTAAAATTGGAAATTTCTTTTGTTTGTTTGATTTCACCTCATTCCACCCGTAACATGGAGCTGACACACAACGCTATATACTGAATTGTTTGTAGAATTTTCCCTAGCTCCATAACCCTCCATCTCACCCTCTAAACCTACATTATTCCTACACTTTGTTTTTCTAGATTTCACTACATATACTCATTCAACCAAAACACTAGGGTTTTCATAATTTCAGTGATAAAAAAGATGGACAGGGAGAAGGATAGCTTCAATGGATGGTTCCACCTCAGGTTATAACCCTTCATAATGCATGAACTCAATGCCTCACCCTTGGTCAGAAGATGTTTTGAGAGAACTAAATGTTTGAGGTTTTGTGAAAAGCTCATGGAGGAGGGGTATCATATTCAATTGACCAACTTATTTTCGACAAGATTCAACATGGGAAAGATCAAATGTAGGACATGGAGGCTGAAACACAACCAAGAAGGCCAAAAACAAGATGCCCAAAAAGGGCACTAGAGCTAGAAATACAATCAGCTCATCCACCTGAAGAGTTGACCTTTGATGAGCTTATAGCCATGGATATCAATCAAGACAGAGAGATTTGGTTGTCAAGGGTAAATGAACATATTTAGAAGCTCTTGAATAGGGCTAAGAGAGATAATAAACTTCATAGACACATGGAAAATCACTATCGCACCAGGAAGACAATCTCTCAAATAAGGCTAAAACAATTGAAGAAAAGGCTAAAAGAAGATCAAATGAAGCTTAAAGAGAAGGATAGCCTGGAATTGTTGGATGAAGCTTCCTTGGATGTTTAGCCCATCACTCATAGGTGCTACATAACCATTTTTGAGAATTTTTGAACAATTTTGGTATTTTTTGTGGTTTTTGCACAATTATGGAAACTCCTCATTGCAAAAGGGTAACAAACGTTTGTTACGCTTATTCTGGGGGCATCCAATACATGATTTATTTACATGGATGGATGTATTTTTATGAGTAGATCACATATACGGAACCCCCTTGGCATGAAAATTTGTAATTTTCGAGAAAAGGCTCAAAAACCACTCATTTTCCATGTTTCTGCCACCTTTTTGGAGCCTCTATTATGCTTTTGGAGCAACCTTGGGAGAATGGATTTTTGAAGGCCTTCCCATGGGTCATTTTTCAAAATTCAAGATGTTCTGGAATTTAGACACACGTGGCTAGTTGGTCGTTCTTTAAAAAGTAGATTTGGACTCCTAAAAGTACCTCAAAAGTGCTTGCAAAGTTTTGTTACGCTTCTGCAAATTTTTGTTAACCTTTTGCCAGAAATGTTACAAATCAACATTGGATTCCTCAGGACACTTGTCAAGCTCATAAATTATCACAAATTCAAGGTTTTTTTGTCATATGAGTTTGCATTAGATTTATTGAGTTGGTTTTTTCCTCCTATCATGAGGGAATATGCAAGTTAATATAAGGGACAAACACTCCTAGTTTATAGCTAAAATTTAGGGAATGTTTTCTAACCTCCCTAGAATCTAGGAAATGACTCATCTTGTGTATTTGTGATCCATTTTGGATGGGATTTCGACCTGATGAGGTGTCATAGTCCATATTTTCTATAAGTAGGCTCTCTTTAGTCTTTTGTGGGGTTGGATAGTCTCATATTGCAGTGGATATTTTGGAATCAGTAATTTGGAATGAAATCATAGGCATATTTGCATAAATTGTGTTGAGATACTTGTGGTATGCATTGGAGCATATGTTATTCTTATGTGTGTTTATCTATTAATGCTTAATGATATATCTTCTTCTTTCATATATGTTTATCTTGTAAGTTTATGAGCAAAAATCATGTTTTTTCATGCTCTTTTTTAGACAAGGTTTACATTGTTATGTCTATTTGCTTCTAAATGAATGAATTCACCTCAGTGCTCATTCAAACTCTCTTTCACTTCACCCTATAATCAATGACCTATTAAACATGCTTTCAAACTACCTATCTAGCCTCACATATTCTCTGCAAATTGAGCTTGGAATTCAGACCTAAAAAACCTCATACACAGTCTACTCACTGAATTTTCTATCCAGCACTAAAAACATCAAACAAATCCTATTTATTGAGCATATATACCTAGCCTAAGATCATTAGAAACTCAGTCATTCCTTTGACTGAAAAAGTGACAACAAGATAACCCTCTCGAGTCCTAGTAGGGCTAGCTACCTGACCTAAAGCATGGTCTATGGTTACCTTTCTTCAATCCCATTTTCATCCTTGGGAAGTTGGGGAGAGTGATAACATCTCCTTTAGAACTTAGCTCCCTTTGAAACTTTATAACTTGGACCTTATATTCCTCCTCCTTCTCACGATCTATAGGCTTTCCCATTAGCCTATATATACCATGATCTCTAACTCTAATAACAAAATTTGTGGATATATAGCCTCTAGTGGGCCTGAGTCTCACCTTTCCACCCTGTAACAACACCTCAATCCCCTTCTACTTTATTGTTGAGATAGACAACACGTTATATCTGAGCTCTGGTACAAGTAATACATCTTGAACTCGAATCAACTGGCATGACTCCATCTTGAATGGCATGACACCTGATCCTCTGATCTCTTTCTGACTATTGTCTCCCAAATCCATGTGTAACATTGAGTCCCACTGAGCTAGAGTCTCGAACACATCTTGCGAACTTGTCATGTGATTTGACACACTATTTTTCATGTACCATGCAGCCTCGTTGATGGCACCCTAAGATAAATGATATATCAAAGAAAATTCATCACTCTCTAATCTCCTAGAGAGATCATCTATCTCGGTAGAAGTGGCGACACTTGTAACCTACTTCCCCTTCTTCTTCTCATCATCTCTCTTCTTCTTCCTCGGACACTTCATTGAATAATGGCCATACTCTTCGCAGTTCAAACAATTAATATTACTCAAGTCCTTTTTTTTGCCCTTCATTCTCACAGAAAGAGCCACGGAATCATCAAAATCCATCTTGTTCTGATGATGATCCTCATCTCGCAATTCTTCTTGAATGAATTCATCCCACAACCTATTCCAATCTGGCAGATTGTCTTTGGAAATGATCCCTTTGATGAATGACTTCCACTATGGAGTAAACGCCTTCAAAGAAATCTCCACCATCTCATAATCTAAAATAGTCTCGCCTACGGCGGGAATATCATCACAAACCTAAGACAACCTTGTCATATATGAAGTCACCCCTTCACCCTATATCATTTTGGCGACCATCAACTTATCCTATAATACCAATACCCAGTTCTCTTTCTTTTTCTGGAACAGATTCTGAAGAAATTCCTCCATTTCATGGGAAGTTTTATTCCTAGATAGATGAGGTATTAAGGAATCCTTGACACCATCTAGGATTATCAACTTCACCTTCATATCCAACTCTTCATATACTTCTATCCCCTTAGGGAAATTTAGCTTCCTGATCGCTTTCTCAGAAAATTCCTAGATCTTGTTCACCATCAAAACCAACTTCATCCTTTCCTTCTATGGACTATAGTTGGAAAACCTTCACCTGTCCTCATACTACATACCAACCGACAAATTTGACAATGATATGAGCCCTTCAACAACAATGTGACCAACACCCTCTTAAGTTGTACTTCGTTGTGCACACTCTAATTCACTGTCCCTTCAAAGTAGCTCTGATACCGTGTTTTTTTTCCATGACAATGTAACATAGGTTAGGGTTTTAGAATCACTGAGACTACCAATACAAATACCACAACAAACTAATTTTCACAATGGAACAAAATATAGCAATAAATCTATGAGTGCACAAAATATACAAAAAGATTTACAATTTTCAACAACCCAACTTCGTTATATTAACAAAATGTAATACAAATGTCTAGGGATCTCGTACTAGGGATATTGGCTCTTATACATCCACTGATACAAGAATACAAACTAGGGATTTGTTTTTAACAACTATGACAACCAAACTGCCCTGAGCAAGATACACTAACGATCTAGATAATGTAGTGCACAATCAAAACTCCTCTTGTCGTACCTTGAATAGAATTGTGTGTTCGTATACTCCCAATGTGCATCTCCTACCTCTATCAATGTTCCTTCTCCTTTAGATCACTAAACACGGCTTAAAAATCTACCCTATAGCTGATCATTCTTCCATCAATGCATCAACACTTAGGGTATTCTATTGAGTTATTAACAACTTCATTTGTGAACAACTATCAACTACCCATTGTTTCTCCTCAACTCCTTTGGAACTTGTTCCCTCTAATTCCTTTAGGTTTTGCTTCAAGAAATACAAAATTTTGGCAATAGGGATACCACCTATCATTGCAATATGTCCTTCTCTAGAAATGATATTTGGATAGTCAAAAAATCCCTTTAACCTCCTTCTTTAGTCCTTCAAAAATGAGTCACTAAGACTCCTATCAATATGCCTCTCCTAGCATTCCAAGTGTGATTTATTGTACTGCACTTAGGGCTCCATTGAGAACCTTCTTGTTTCCCTCCAACAACCTTAATATTATAAATACAATATGTCCTACACTAAGACAACTATCCACTAGCAACAATTCAACTTGACTACATAAACAACATACCTTGTCACACTTTCTAGGTCTGTGCATACTGTTGTAACTTTAGATATGGTTAGGGTAACCAAAAAATAATATTTTTTCCTTCCTTATTTCTCCAACATTCCTCCAAATACTATAGCCTTCCTCTATATTTTTTCTCCTCCCATTCGTTGCTCCTTTACGGTAGTCTACTCCTATTTTTATGGCTTTTAACCCCCTCAAATAGTCAGCTTCAAACCTCAACCCAGTCTGCAATTAACACAAGGATTGTGTCCTAGAAAATAGAGAAAGATGCCACCTAAACCATGCACCAACAACCCAAAAATGTTCCTTTTGCTCTCGGATTGTACTCACTTCCAATATTTTCTCCTAGTTATTATAGAATCACCCCAAAACATAATTATTCCTCCTTTGCTTGAGTTCCAATGGACTGCAACCACTACATAAATGTATTCCTTATGATTGTTTCACTTTGGATTTAAGGAAATGAGGTCTCCATGAGTCTTATTTATATGCGTCTTGTGGGTGCAACGAACAACCATACAAATGGCACATCTTATTATTGGATGACCTAAACTTAGTGTCACTTTTTCCCACTCATATAAATAAAAATTAATATCTCTCAAACTAGACCTACTCACTTAGTGTTATTTTGTATCCCTAGTTCTTTTAAGGGTCCTCTATAATCTCCAAAATTCAAACCAAGAAAATTCAACATGGTTTTGGCCCAACTCCTTTTGGTACAAAACCCCCACCTTGGGTTCTAATCCCACAAACCACTTTTATGGTGCCCATTCCTCCAAAACCTCGAACCCTAAGGCTTGGAGTGCCTCTCAAGCTATCAATCTCAACATCATACTCAACAACATTGTTAGTAGCTTCAAATTCCAATATATAAGAAAAGAAAAGAAATTATGTACAAGGAGAAGTTAGCATTACACCTACCCCATTACCTTGTTTAGAACTTGCACCATCGAAATTCATTTTCCACGTTTTATCAACATATGTAATTGGTGCTTTCTTATCTACAAGTATAATATATAACCCCACACTTTCTTCTGAACAAGTGAGGTTATCTTCAAGCTTCCTTAGATCCTCAATATGGTTCAACCCAAAAGGTTCCCTATATAATGTAACCATCTCACGAAATGGAGTCACTGTTAAGAAATCTATTAGGGTAGCATTAGGGTTTCTTATTAGATTGATTTCTCTTTTAATTTTCAATTTCTTGTGATTATTTATTAATTCTTCTTAGTTGTTATTATATTTTCATCATCAAGACAATTTCGAAAACTATGAAGATCGCAAACATGACAAGATAACACAAGATGTAGGCACTTAGCTAGGGAAAATCCTCTATGAAGGGGAAAACTCGTCAAACTTTTCCACTAGTAGAATCAAATCAAATTGAGACAACCAAGACCTCATACCAAGAACATAGACTCCCTCTATCCACCAAGTCAGCGTCCATGTAACCAAGTCAACTCTATATCCCCTTCCTTCACAATTCAACATAAGTATACTCCTCAACAAGAATTTTGGTTCGCTATGCATTTCTGAGGCTTGGTTTATTTCTTTGGCCCTGAAATATGTCTTGGTTTCCTTGTAAATGTGTGGAAAAATATTAACTTCCAAAGATTTTTTCCTTTTCTATGACAATTCCTTCCTTGTAATGATAAAATACTTATATCTTAGACACCTTCACGTCCTTCTTCACTTGAAAATTGCAGATCGACTCTGTGTGTATGTATCTCTTCTTCAATGGCTCAAATAGAACTTGTATATATCCTATTCTTGTGTGAGAGTGTGTCCCTTCAATGACGCCAACTAGTAGAAGATGGAACTGACTTGGTGGATGGAGGATTATTAAATATTTTGACACAAAAACATATTTTTATTCTTTAACATAAGAATCCCAAGAAGGTTCCTTTACATAATGAAAATGAATTTGACTTTCGACACAAACCTAGAAGCCTTGAATGGAGGATTTTGACATAGAAACAAATAAACAAAGCATGAAATCCATGCTTAATAATAATTTTTATTTTTATAAATAATTTTTATTTTTCTCTCTTTTGACAAATAAATTACATCATGAATAAAATACAATTATGAAGATAAGCACTAGTTCCATTCTTCAACACTCCCTCTTAACCATGGAGTTATTCATAATCATAGATATATATAGGTACAAAGATGAAATTAAAATGATATGTTCTACGAAGATTCATAGCATACACTGTGAAAATTTCAGTCCTGAAATACTACTGCAGTGATGGATTTATTTCTCCTATTTATTCTTTCAATAAGTTATTTACAGAATTATTCCATTAAATTTAGGAATAAACACTACTACAGTAATCACTCAAGTATATGTAGAGAAAAAAATAGCAAAAAATATAAGCATAAGAATCAATCACATGGACAGTTATTTTTGGACAATTGTCCCTAGAAAAACCCAATGTGGGGAAACCGATGCAGGAGATGAGGGTTTATATATTAATCTTCAACAGTGAAATATTTACAAGGAAAGCCTAGCAGAAGTAACTGAGAAATATTCTCGAGATACACCTGAGATAAATCTTCTTCAGTCCTCTGAATAATTTTTGATGCCTGAGGGGTTCATTGGCCCTCCCTACGTCACTCTGTGTACCTCCTTCACACCTCTCTATGTAGAGCCAGTGTAAGCCTATGTCACTACTGTGTGAGGCTTTTGTGTTTCTCCTTAGTGCTACCTTTTTTCTTCTCTTCTTCCTTCTTCCCTCGAGCCCTAACACTTTTGATGCCCTCTACTTCCTCCTCCCTTGCAAATCTCCCTCTGAAATCGAATTCTAGTCCTTCAGAATCAACTTCCCTCGGGTTATTGAAGGGTTGCCCGACTTACTTTCCAAATGACCCTCAAGCCTTATTTTATAATATTCTCATTGAAGAATCAATGGCCCAAATTAGAGTTTAATCAATGGAAAAGATTAAAACTTGACTTGATCTTCATTCTCTAGAAGATTCACACTTTGTTTTATTAATACCCATTAATTAGTTAATTTCTCTAAGTTTAGAATTAGGGTCTTTATTAAAATAATTAATTATTTTAATAAAACATGAACCAAGTGAAATTTCCACAAACAGTTTCTGGGTTCTTTGGAATACTGGTGTCCAAGCCTCCTCACCGAATTTGAGACTTAGATCACTTTCCCATGCTACAAAAATCAACATACACAATGCTAAAGATTAGATGCTTGACCAAGGTATCTAACTAATTTGGACTAAAGTGTTATCCAAGCTTCTACCACTATAGGCACCAGTAGGCTTCAGCTCTAACACCAACCCGCATGGATCTAGGTATCATATCCAAGTTCGGAGCTCCACAAGGCCAATGATACCCTCCCTCTTCAAGATCTTGACATCATCATGTTGACATTTTGTATATTTGGTGTAGCATCAGGTGTGATCTAGCTTTGAAATTTTGTGGAGGGGATAGGACACACTTGATCTCCAAAACCCAGAAAGTGTTTTGAGAAATTTCAGTTGGTGTTCAAGTTATTCAAATAATTAATTATTTTAATGGATTTCCTAAGTCTAAACTTAGGAAAATTAATTAATTAAAGTGAATTAATTAACACATGTTCTGAAATTTTCTTAAGTCACATGGATCAATCAGTCTTTTAATCTCAGCCATTGATGAATTTTTTAATCTCGGTCATTGATGATATGAATGAAAAAGTATAAGAGAAAGGCTTGAGGGTCAGTTGGGGAAGACACATAGTTGCAGAGCCGAGGAATAGATTTGGAATTCTAGGGTAGGTTTGCTAAGAATTTCTGGAGGAATTTCCTGCAACGAGGAGTAGTATTGGCCAAGGGAATGATCTGATTCTAGAGCCAAGAGTCAGTAAGAGGCAGAGGAGAAGCAACAAGGACAACGCAGGGAAGCAGAGCAGTAGCTACGCAGGCCACCGCTAAGCTTCCAAAGGGTTGTAGATTTACGCAGAAGGGCTTCCAAGCTAGCATAAGGCCTGCATCACCCTTCCAGGGGTTACGCATTCCCTCTATGGGTAGTGTAGTGGTATGTTGAGGCTAGAAAGGCTGACGTTGGGGATTCAGGGGCAACGCTGAGGGTTTATAGGGCCAGATCCGGGCTGAGTCTTGTGAATCCCATTTGAGGGTATGGATCAGTCAGATATTTAGCACTAGAACTTTAGGTTAGCTGGATATTTGATTTATTTTATTCTCTATCAGGTTTTCCAGATCGGGAACCCAGATTTACTGTACTCAGAACTACGTAATAATAAACCCTCATATCTGTTGCACCGCTTTTCCTGCTTTGGGTTTTTCCGGGGACTTATGTCCAAAAATCCATGTGTCACTTTGTTTAATGAGTGTATTATTCAGTAAATGATTTTCATGTGTAGGCTGTATTTGTGTTTATTTTTGGTATTTTCTGAATATAATGTCTGAAAATAACTTGTATTAATTAAATCAAGTAGGAGAAATAAACCAATACATTGCAATAGAATTTTCACATGGTATCAGAGCAATAACAGATCAAGTTGAATCTCCAACAATCTGCTGAATAAATATTTTTCTATAGGGTGGCAGAAGAAGAAGCAGATCAGAAAAGGGGATCTTGATAACAGGAGAATGCAGATCCAGAAGACAACGTTGAAGTTTCAGAAGGCCTTTAGGCTTACGCATACCCTTCCTAGGCCAGCGTAAGGACTGTGTCACCCAGTCTAGGGTTACACATTCCGCTTCTGGGCAGCGCTAGGACTGCGATGGGCTAGCTAGGAAGACACAAGCTAGTCATTTCTTCGGTTGTAGAATAATTTTTACCAAGATTCAGAAGCAGTGCTTCAGATCTTCAACAATGCTGGTGGGGTAGAGATTCTACAAGAGAATAATTATGCTTAGCTAAGGAAACAAATGCTGGAGGAAGACAATTACTCAGCATATCTGAGCCAAACAGATCTAATCAGGAGGATTGGAGAGTGTTGTCCATTTGTGTTTTGGTGAAATATTTTCAGGAGTGGAATCAGTCTTCAGCAGAAGCAGTTACTAGAGGGTTTCTAGTCACCAAGAAACCCAAATCCAGAGGGATAAGTACTATTTCTTTTAGATCTGAGCAAAGATGGCTCGATATGGATTGAGGGATCAAGATATATTGGATGGCATGTCCAACTATGTTATCTGGAGGGCCATAATCCTCTCAGTTATTGATGAGTATGGTCTCAAAGAGCATGAAGAGAAGGTCCTTGTTGTACCAAACGATGCAGATCCTCTCAAGAATTATGAATAAAATCAAGCGCGGACAAAGTATTTGATCATAGACGGAGTCAAGTACCACATTATACCTCATATTTTTGGGAAGACTAAAACACATGACATGTGGATAGCCTTGGAGACAATGTACCAAGGGGGCTTTGTACAAAGAAGAATGCTTCTATAGAACCAGATGCGGTTGTTCCAAATGATGAAGGGTGAAGAGATAGATCCATTCCTCTTTAGGCTTCAAGCCATCCAAGATCAACTGGTTGGCATTGGTGCTACCTCAGATGAAGGGCTCTTAGTGAGGAATGCTCTCAATGAAATCTCATAATATTGGGAAACGTTTGTCCAGAGCATTTTGGGAAGGGAAATGTTACCATCTTGATTTGACATGTGGGATATCCTCCTCCAAGAGGAGATCGGGAGGGTCACCATGCGTCATAAAATAAGTGGAGGAAGCGGAAATGCCAAAGTCAAGGAGGAGGATGAGGATGCAACCCTTGCATCAAAGGAAAAGAAACAACAAGGGAAGAAGAAGAAGGACCTTTCCAAGGTCAGATGCTTTAATTATGGTGATATTGGACATTTCACCAGTAGTTGTCCTAAGAAGAAGGACAAAGGATCTTATGATTCCAAGGCTGCAACAACAAAGGATGATGGCTCTGATGATGATGCAGCCATGAGTGCTCATGCACCTCGAGAGAAGAGGTGGGGTGACATGGATCTGTAGAGCACCTATAGAAAGTGGTGGGATCCTTGAGTCAGCCCTACTCTTTGATCACATAAGAGCTATGGGAGCCTTAAGACGATAGTGAGATGAGTCGGGAGATGCTTGCAGAAGGCCACATTGAAGTCGAAGAGGGAGATGAAGATCTGAAGAGGGAGAAACGTAATGCAGAGGCAGCAACAGTGTGGAGGTAGCAGCGCAGAGGGGCTGATGGGACTTTAGTAGCACGGAGAAGTTGTGCTCACGCAGTGTAGTGTTGCAGCATGATAGTGTCTCCAGGAGGATAGCGTAAATCAAAAACCAAGGAGCTTCAGTGGTGGAAGGAAAATTGACTTATTTATCAAACAATTGGGTAGAGTTCTTCAGTTTCCTACTTCTCAGCAACTGAGTTGCAGTGCAACAGTTAGCAATGGCAGTGCTATGGGCAGCATGATGCAGCAATTTGAGAGGGAGCTGCAGTACAGATGTGGTAGTGTCAGTGGAAATGGCATTGGTAACAGTATAGAGAGAAACAATGTAGTGGATGGAGGGTAGCAGGCCAAGCATCAGCATCACAGAATCCAACTTCAACATCTTGTAGTGCATGGTGTGGATGCATTGCTAGAGTACACTTTCCTAAAGCACACTCCATGTTAAGAGGGAGTGTTGATATTTTGTATATATGGTGTAGCATCAGGTATACTCTAGCCCTAAAAAATTTTGGACGGGCTAGGACACACTTGATCTCCAAAACCCAGAAAGTGTTTTGAGAAATTTCAATTGATGTTCAAGTTATTCAAATAATTAATTATTTTAATGGATTTCCTAAGTCTAAACTTAGGAAAATAAAATAATTAAAGTGAATTAATTAACACAAGTGTTTAAATTGTATTAAGTCACATGGATCAAGTAGTCTTTTAATATGAGACATTGATGAATGTTTTAATCTCAGCCATTGATGAGATGAATGAAAAAGTATAAGAGGGTCATTTGGGGTAGACACACAGTTGCAGAGCTGAGGAATAGATCTGGAATTCTAGGGCGGGTTTGTTAAGAATTTCCGGAGGAATTTCCTACAACGAGGGGTCGTATTGGCCAAGGGAATGATCTGATTCCAGGGCCAAGAGTTAGTAAGAGGCAAAGGAGAAGCAACAAGGACAAGTAGGGAAGCAGAGCAACAACTACGCAAGTGTTGCGCAACTGCTACGCAGGCCAGCGCAGAGGCTCCAAAGGGTTTCAGATTTACGCAGAAGGGCTTTCAGGCCAACGCAAGGCCCGTGTCACCCTTCCAGGGGTTACGCAGTCCCTCTTTTGGCAGCGCAATGTTATTTTGAGGCTAGTAGAGCTGATGCTGGGCCTTCAGGGGAAACGTTGAGGGTCTCTAGGGCCAGATCCGGGCTGAGTCTTGTAAATCCCGTTTGAGGGTGTGGATCAGTCAGATATTTGACACTAGAATTTCAGGTTAGCTACAGGTTTGATTTATTTTATTCTCTATCTAGTTTTCCAGATCTGGAACCCAGATTTACTATACTCATAACTACTTAATAATAAACCCTCATATCTGTTGCACCAGTTTTCCTGCTTTGGGTTTTTCCGGGGACATATGTCCAAAAATCCATGTGTCACTTTTTTGCATGAGTGTATTATTCAGTAAATGATCTACATGTTTAGGATGTAGTTGTGTTTATTTTCGGTATTTTCTGAATAATTTCTGAAAATAACTTGTATTAATTAAATCAAGTATGATAAATAAACCAATACACTGTAGTAGATTTTTCACACATCACAGGCCAACCAAATGTCCTCCCAAGCATCATACAGGCATGCAACCTAATATGCTTCATCTCTCCTATTAAATAAATCATATATATCTACTAGTCCAAGCATGCTTCCAAAATATTCAACCTTCTTATGGAGATATATGTTTGTACAATCACAACCCCAATTAGTAACGAACTTTCAAATATTTACAAGTTAGCACAAACCTACAGGGTCTTCAATCATTTTGATGTTTCTCAGGTCATCACAATATCCAAACTTATACATATGGAATATTCTTTCTTCAATTTCTTCAACAACACCAACCTAAGTCTCAGCACATTTTCAACATATCTAAGTTTTGGTTGCAACTTTAAAAATTAATAAAAATCAATTGTAGTGCTTTAGCTATTCTCTAATATTATTCTTTCCTTATCGATAATCTTCATATTTCCAAGATCATGTCCTCTTTCTTAAATATGGAGGATAAACACTTTCCTTTATCCAAGCTCCCTCTCAACTTAGGAAAATCAACAACTTTATTCTTTCACTTATACATGCTCTTTCTTTTTTCATCATCATATTTATGGAAGAATAAAACTTCATTCCTTTATATGGAAACAATGTCATATTTCAATCATCAATGTATACTTTAATGTTATCACCATCTTGAAATTATGTAGTTGCAAATATTATCAACAAGTATATAGGAGCATGAAGTGAAATTTATCAATAGAGAGTTAGTATGTCATCACAATGGGACTGTAAAAAACTTTGAACAAGAAATCGAGCTTTAGACATTTGAAATCGAAACCTAATTAGGTTCACAATTAACAAGGGTTTCATCTTTCATACCCTATATTTTTACAGGCACCTCCACTAGGGTTTTGTCACAAACCCTGCTTTCATCAATAAAAATAAATCATGGATTTCAACAATCAAGATAGCATTCTAATATTATATATATAGAATTTTATTAGAAACTTATATAAAACTCTTACTAGGGTTTTTATCATAAACCCTAGATACAAACATCAAACTTAAAATTAGAAATACAACAATTTTGACCAGGCTAAGGTTTTAATCATACAGAAGCAGATAAACCTATGTTTTTATTCATAGGATTTTAAATTGATTATAGAAAATGTTTTGCCATAAGACTTAATTCATCAAACCCCAAAAATCTAGGGTTTCATAGACATCAACAACAAGACCTAAAAGGTTAGGGTTTCATAACATAAACAAACCCTAAACATCAAGATAGTAGGATTTCATCATAGGTTTTAGAATTTATCAACAAACCCTAAGCATCATAAATACTAGGGTTTTATAGTGAACCCTAAAGATTAGGGTTTTACCAAAAGTGAGAAAAAGGTGTATAGTATGATAAGGGTAGATTCAATATAGAGATTAATCACCCTAACAATATAGAATCTTAATGATTTTATAGCAAACACTAGATATGAAAGAGTCAGGAATACAAAACAAATTTAAAAATGAGTGTACCTTTCAATGATAAAGATTAGCTACAAATATTTTCATCTTAAACATACTAGGTGTTGTGGCTCATTTGCATTTACTTTTGAAATTTTTCTCAAAACACCAAAAAAAATCCTATATGTAGAAAATGTAAAAAAATTTATATACCAGAAAAAAAAAATAATAATAATAAAATAAAATTTAAAAAAATTTAAAAAAAAAAAAAAAAAAAATTGATTTATATGTTGGTGTATTAACATTATGTGCGGAGATGTGAAGGCGGGTCAAGTTGGGCTTATTCGTGTGCAGAGCAGTTCAAGACTCGGGCTGATTGATGCGTTCAGAACATTGCACATAGTTCAAGGTCTAGTCGTGCAAATATACGTACAGAATAGTGTTCGGAGGCTTAATCACAATTGCATGTGGAAGGCTTGCCCGCATATCACAAATCGTAATCGCAATATCAGGAGGAACGTCACTAAGGAATATGTTATAAAGGCCGAATTACGAAGTGCGACAAGGTTTCATATCGCCTATTGCGATTTTCAATCGGCCCCACCTCCACTTTCCTCGTCATCCCTGCCTTTATCGCACATTGTACATCACAAGCTCAGGAGGAATGGTGCTAAGGAATATGTTATAAAGGCTGAAATGTGATTCGCGATAATTTTTATATCGCCGATTGCGATTTACGATCGGCCCCACCTCCACTTGCCATGCCATCCCTACCTTTTTCGCATATCACATGTTGCAATCACAAATCTCAAGAGGAATAACTCACAAAAGAAACATCGAATTCCAAAATGCGATAAGGGGTGGATGCAATGTATTTTCAGAGTTAAATTGCAAAGGATTTCAAATCCGGAAGTAAGGGCATTTCGTTTGAGAAATTGCATTAGAGGTAAGAGGAGGCTTATAACGAAGCAACATGGAAAGCCGAAATGCAATGGAAAGGTGAACACGATACCATTCAAAGATTAATTTAAATTTATTTAAAGTCCAAGATTATTTGTAGTTGTGTTTTTTTATGAAGAAACGTGAACGCAGGCAGTAGACTCGGGTAACGCCTGACCTCGTGTAGAACAATGTTGTAGGTGGTGTCGCCTTGTAAATAAATGGAAGACTGAACGTTGCGGGCATGAGCAGAAGAGGCAGATTCGGGAAGAAGAGGAAATGATAAAATTGTTTGAAATGTAGAGGCATAGACAGAGTCAGGAAAAAGGAGCATATACTAGCACTGTTGGAAATGCAACAGCTGGGTTAAGTCGGGCAAAGAGGCTTTATTGCAAAATTGTTCGAATACCACAATAACAAGTAGAAAAGACAAAATATTAAACTCTAGAAGAAATGTCGGGCAAGGATGTCCGATATGTTAGGGAGACACATCAGCACTTCAAGGAGACGCATCAGCAACAAATCAAATTCAGCAAAAAGAAAATATTTCAAGTTTTAATTTTTTTTCTTTGTTTGTTAAAATCGAAGCTATAGTGATGTCCTCAATTTCAATGTAATAAGTAGTTTTAATAGTTTAGGTAGTTGTAGTTGCAAGAAGTTATAGAAGTTATGAACTGTTTTTGATGTATTTAAGCAAGAGAGAAAGAAAGAAGCAGGTTTTCGAGTTTTGGACCTCTGGAATACTAAAACTTTGGTACTTAATTTTCTGAGGAATTAATGAAAGAAGCATCAAGTTTCCTACAACTGTTGATGGTGATTCATTTATCCTATGTCATTTTGTGTCCCTTCTTCCTGGAATGAAGTGAAGTAAAGTAGTTGTCGGTCTCTTAATTAAATCTTTGAGTAAGGGTTAAATAACCTTAATTTGCACTCCTTCACTCCAACTCCTCTCCCTTCACAAATTCTCTCTTGAACTTAAAAGTAATAGATTCCGTGTTTACATCATATTATTTTGAGTTTCTTCTCTCTCCATAAATTCATTTGGAAATTTAAAGTGGTATATTCTATGTTACAGCATGTCATTTTGAGTTTCTTCTACAATTCTTCTTTTCCATTAAGATATACATATTTAATTGCATTTTAGAGTCTTTAATTATACCATATTATTAAGAGTTTTAAAGAATTAGTTTCCAAAGGGATTGAATGAAGACCACCTAATATAATTACTTCTGTGACACATTTAAAAAAAATGTCTTAAGCACTGATTCCTTTTCACAGCTAAGGAATTTTCTGTTAAGATACAACATTTTATGGCGTTGTTGTCGGGGATGAAGAGATGAAGTTTATTTTCCCTGGGTTTTTTCACATTATTTCCTATGGTTTTTTAGTGAGGAGGAAATATTTGGTTGTGTTTTTTATTCTGAGAATTATGGCTCACAAAAGGCCTCACACGAGGTCGGATACCTCACAGTAGAAGGTACCTGATTTGTTAGACCCTGAAATATTGGTTTCTAAAAGGATTCGGAAACCCAAAACCCCCTCAACACCTAGTCCTACATTGTTTTCTCCTGACAATAGTACTAGTAATATTTTGTTTGAAGATATCTCTAAAGTAATTCCTTTCTTGGAACAATATTCACCTTTCACACCAATCTATTTTCAAGAACCTAAGTTGGAAGAACACTCCTTTGAGTCAGTTTCTTTTACTTTTACTCAAGCTCAACAAACTCCAGTTGCTGGTCCCTCTGCCATTTTCCATCAACCCACTCCCATATTAATTTTACCTCCACCTCTATTCATTTTCACAGCAGGTTCATCGACTACATCTAACCAAGGAACTGTCAATCAAGGTGCAAACATGGCAGCACCAGCCTGTTTGTTGAACATATATGCTCCACTTAACCTTGTATAACCAATGAATGCAATGCCTCAAGAGTATCTTAAATTACTCCCACGTTTTAGTTTCCTGTGTTTTGTAATTTTGCTGAAAATCTGAATGTAGAGCATCGTGATGTTGTAATGAGGCTTTTTGTTCAGTCTCTGGATGGAGAGGCTATAAAGTGGTTTAAGGGATTTCCAAATGATTCTATTAATACATGGGAAGAACTAGAAAATAAATTCACTCATAGATGGTTTGAAAAAAGGGATCATGGATATTCACTAACAGAATTCAATGCAATCAAAATAAAACTAGATGAGCATATATCAAATTTTATAAAAAGGTTAAATAAATTGTATAACAGTTTGCCTGTAGAAATGAAGCCCCCTCCTTTTGGAGAAAAGGTGGTTTTTGATGGGGCTTTTGAAGCCGATTTTAGTTTCATGCTTAGAGAAAGGAGATCCCCTATTCTAGACTAGATACAGACAAATTCTTTAGAAATTGAAGTTAATATGACTGTAGCTAGGAAGGCGAAAGGGAAACAGCCAGTCCAAGAGAAGGGGAAAGCAAAAGAAGAATCATCACAAGATCAAATAATTGAACATATGAAAAAGGTGATAATTTTTTTTTCAAATAAGTTATTTAAGATGGAATTGGAAAGTAAAAACTCCCAAAGACAAGTACAACAAAATCGAGGAGGATTTAACCCTAAATTCAGAAGACAACCCTTGCAAATTTTGCAAAGGGAAAGAAAAGATCAAGACCAGGCTCAAGCACCATTGTATATAGAAGTAACACCCAGAGAGTCAACAGAAGATGACCAAAAGGAAGGTGAATATCAAATATCTGCTATGTACACAATAGAAGAGGTTGAAGAGGAATATTGTGAGGGAGAATATGTTGAAGCTGAAGTATCTTTTGATCAATATGAAATTGATGAAACTGTAGGCAATTCACAGATTTCATGCAAGCTGAGTTACAAAAAAAGTATGATTTAAGGTCTAGAAAGAGATCTAGAGTGTAGGATGATTAAGGCAAACAACAAGATTCTATTCCTCCTCCAATGGCGACTCCACAACAAAATGACCCTATAAAACAAATCAATAATGGGGAGTGTTAGCCACCTATAAAATTCTGTCATAGCAAGTGGTGGCTAAATAATTTTTGGATAGCCTTCAAGAAACAATTTTATTGCCAAAAGTGTTGGTGCTTGAAGTCTTCTGAAGATATTCTATCCTTTGGTTAATTTTCACTGTTGTTTCCCTTTTAATTCTAAAAATCTGCCATTTTCATAAGGAAAGGACTGCTGCAAAAAAATCCCATTTTCCCCCCTCCTCCACTCAAGAAAATAACCTTCATTTTTACCCCTTTATTTCCCATAGGATTCCTCTATTTTTTGTTTATTCCCCTTTCCCCTTCACAAGATCCTCTTTACAAGGTTTAAAACTCATTTTATAACTCTACCGAAACCCCCAAATCCACTAGAAAATCCTCAAAAACTCATAAAAATACACTTTTTTGTATTATAGGCTTAAGCCCCTTTGGGCTAAGTCCTAACCACGTCCCCACATATGCCCTAGCGCTAGAACCAAGTGCTAAGCCCTTTCGGCGCTTATTGCATTGAAGAAATCAGAACGCGCAAGTTTATTTCTTATGGCAAGACCTCCGATTGCGATTAGCCCTTTGATTATAAGCCCCAAGTCTTTCACCGCTTCATATAACCCTTAGGCCCGCATTCGGTGCTTAAAACTTGTGAATAAACCATTCCTGATGCTCATTTCCCTTTGTAAATAAAAAAAACCCACTTTTTCCTAAGTTTGGTCTAAATCCGCCACGACAACGTTTTGTAATAAAAAATGGGTAGATTGAAAAGCCCCACATCCAAAGTTCCAATGTGATTGAGTCACATTTGTATAAACCCTGCTCTCCGCTTTATTCCATATAACTTGCACCCTGGACCAAGAGTTGAAGTCCTGAAGCGCTAATCGCATCAAAGAAAATCAAAATGGTTAGATTGAAAAGCCCGACCTTCCGATGCAATTGGCCCTTATATACATAAGCCCTGGGCCTATCACACTCCATATAAACCAAAGGCCCCACAGATGGGCACCAAGCCATATCATATATATATCTCGCCCCAACCATAAAACCTTTGTATTTTATGGAACTTTGGATTTTTGAAAGTTTTAAAGGGTTTCCGCCGTTCAATATTTGAGACAATCCTCACCATTGATCTAAAGCCTATCAACGGCCCGCAAAAAATCACATCACAACTTTTCATCGGACGCGTTAAATATTTCCCCACCTCTGATTGACATCCCCCAATCCATTCCCCATCATCGATCTGATCTACAGATCTACGGCCCATAGTTAATTGCATTGGCGCCATTCAAGTTTTTTGCCCCACCGATTGCCAAACCTCGATTGCATCTGGGCTGTCCACGTGTCCAGATCAGACGGTCTAGATCACATCTCCCGAATTTGGTTAAAAACATACACCCAGCTTCATAATGTTGTTTCGGCCAATCGCAGCCGTTGATCTCTGCAGATTGATGGCCCTCAATAAACCTTTCTCCGCCTTTGTATTATTTCATTAAACCCCCAGTTTCAATCATGACCATTGATCTATTCTATCCAACGGCTCATATTAAACCCGCCGAGCCCAACCCCTGTGGGTCCTGCCTGCCTCCAGATCTAATATTAGCCGTCCAATCCTTAATCAACGGCTTAGAACAAAACCTCCCTTCTTGCTTCTGATCGCGCATCTATCCAATATCGTGCTTGCTCCCCCACCATTGGATCTAAGGCCCCAGATCTAACGGCCGGTATCCCATATCACGTAACTTTAAGCGCAAAAGTTAATCTCCAGAAATTACGTGATATAAGTTATTTTGGAAAGACACGTGTCAGGCGGGGACACATATCATGTTCCAAAAGGTAAAATCGCCTCCCCTCCCTTTCGCTGTGCGAAACCTATGGTTTTCTCCACCAAAACCACCTTTCCCCATTGCTATTATAAATTATCGCACGCACCTCCCACCGTTGATCTCTGTAGATCAATGGCTCAGATCTAATATGGTCATACACCGTCGCCCTCTGCCTGTCCAAAGGGTTTTCAATGTGCGATCGTCGTCGTTGATCTCATGGCCTGATCTCATCCGACGGCCCACGATCATCCCAAAACCCCATTTTCAATTCTTTTGCATTTTCCTCCGCTAAAGGGTTTTTAACCTTATCTCTTAGCATTTTCTCCTATTTTCACAATAGTGTGACCCCTTCGCATTATTAATTCACTACTAAATCTCCACCGTTGATCTTCTTGGTCAATCATAGATCAACGACTCTAACTTAAAAATCTCCCACCGCATTCCTTTCACCTCTACAACAAATCTCCACCGTTGGATGCTGCCATCCAACGGCCATGCTCCTACCCAAAACCTCCAAAGCAGTTTTCACCAAATATGCAGGATTTATTAATTGTTTTTGTATTGTGCAAGATTTAAAGGGTTTTTTCAAATGTTTTAAAAGAAAATGAAAGCCAGGGATGACGATCCTCTAGATTTTCGTTCATCAAAATGAAAGCCATATACAGGGTTCGATTTCACGTTTCATCGATGACTCATGGGCATTGATGCCATATGGACCTTGTACACACCTGCACATCAAAAAGACACAGAGAATTAAATTAAACAAAGAGAATCAGTGTCGAAGACCCAAACAAAGAAAAAAATAAGGATTAAACATTGATTATATAGTTTAATGGATTACGGATAAAGTCGATTATCAAAGGCCTAATCCATTGAATTAAACACAATTAAAGACAAATCAAGGATATTTATCAGATAGAAGATGCCTCCACTGCCTCATCAGAGGAAAATTGATTCCTCTCAGCTACCAGATTGCCAACTGTGCCTTCACAGCATTCAAACAAAGGCTGAGTAATGACCAGAACAAAGCATATCTTCCCCTTACAACTAAATAGTTATTTCGAATCAAAGAAGCTAATATAAACTATCAGTAGAGTTATTGCAAAAGATGACACAGAGCCTTAAAGTCAACATAAGCTTCCAGCAAGCCTAAATACTTAATGTAAACCAATTAATACGGGAAAATATCTATAAACTTCTCCCTTGAGCCCCTCAAATTCCGAGAAGCATTAACTGTATTAATTGAACTCAGAAGATCTTTTCTCTCTTTCGACCTCCTCATCCCTCTATAAAAACTTGTTGAGGACTCCATTGAAAACGTTGGTTGTTTGATTACTAGTTGTAATACTGAAACTCTCTGAAATAATACATAGTTTGTTGAATTTGAAGAAGAAATTGAAGTCTTGGAAGCCCTGATGATGTCGTTGCATGCTTGTTCTTGAGAAGGCTCTATCATTGGATCCATGAGCTTGGATGTTGGTGAAGTATTCTAAATTGTTTAACATTTTCCCTGGTTTTCATTTTGTTCCATAAATTCTTACTACAGTAGGATGAAATTTTTAGGCTAAGAAATGACTCTTGGAAGCATCTTAGACCTGTTCATCCTTCACTGTTTTATGTTTTCTTCTGCTGAGGTATTTTAGAGTCTTCAATCTCTCTCTTTAGTCCTCATGCTTGTTTATTTCCTTAATAGTTTCGAATAGTTGGTTTCAACATGATTTATGGTTCTCCCTGCTTGTCTGTTGCCACTAAAAGGTTGTTATTGAAGTCTCCCTTTGAAGTTTCTTTGTTTACAGTGAGCCAAGGAGGTCTGTTCTGATCATGCCCCTTGTCCTTGCTTGAAAAATTGGCTTAAAGGTCTTTATAGTTGTGATAATAGATGTATTTAGGTGTTCCCTCTTCTATGACCGTAATTATCAGTGAATCTTTTATGTTTTCTAATTCATTTGAAATAAATTTTTTGAGGAAATAGGGTGTTCCCCGAATCTTATATTTCATTTCAAAGTTGTTTCGAAGTCATTATTTGCTTAAAGTGTGATTTGTAGAATTCATGGTTAGCCCTGTCTATCAAATAGCTCTTTATTGTTCAAGTTGTGCTTTCAAATTCCCTTTGTTGAGAATTAAACTTCTCTTTCCAAATCATTGATGTCCATCTCATTCCAAAACCAAAGGATCCTGTGGCCAAGTTAGATTTTCCCTTTGATATCCCATATCCATTGATAAGTTTTTCATGACCTCTTTTTGACTCCATTTCCCAATGAAGCTGACATTTCCCCTTTCTATCTATCTTTCCTAGACCTTTTATGTTCTGTTGTATCAATTCAACCAAACAAATAAACAAACACTTTCACTTAATAACTAGTCTAAAACCAATACTCAAAGCACACAAGATAAACCTTTGCAAAAACAAATAATTTGAGAGATCCCTCTCTGAGAGCAGGAGGAATAGATCATGTAACTCTAAAGATTGGTTCTGATGTTGCCTTTCTTTTGATTTGCCAAACTGTCAAAACATGGGACTCCAACATAATGGCAATCACGATGGGACACTACTGAGAATATAGTGGTTTGAAAACACTTCTTAAAACTCTTTAGGCCCTTAACTTGATAAATAACACCTTCTGGACTTATCCCACCGCTCACAGCCAACATAATGGCGATCACGGTGGGACTCGAAGTAAAACCTTTAAAAAAAAACACTCCCTGTCCAGTATAACGTAAGTAACCTTCTTCAAGCACTACCTAACAAAAATGGTAATCATGATAGGACTTAATTGAATCAGTGACAAACTAAGTAACCCTTAGGATTCCTGTAAGACCTTATCAAACCTTGAAGAAACCAGTTACCAAGCCATAAGAGTGAACTATGTATGTTTAAACACCTTAGCTAAGTGTTAAATCATATTTAGGACACTCTCATAACCTATAAGACCGAAATAACTCAGAAAAACCAAAAAACATTTCAGTTTGGCTTCATAATAAACGTGGTGGTGGAACCATTCCATATTTTACCTTCATATAAGCTAAATAGTTTCCACCTGGTGACTCCATTAGCCCCAGTAGTCCTATTACTCACCTAGGTCCCTAGATCTCTTTAGGATTGTGTTAGCCAGCCTTGAAGAAGTTTAAAAGCCTAGTCCCATACTAGATAAGACATCATGAGAGGTAAAAACTCCCAAAAATAACCCTGAAAACTTTAGCCTCTCTCATTTTTGAAAAACAATCTGGCTTCACATAGGATCAACACTATATCTCATCCAGACCCAAATCCTCCTTTAATTGTTGACAATCCAGAGAGAATTCTGTGGCAGAATTATAACTCTGGAAAATCAACTGTTAATAGGAGCCTCTTAAGAACAAAATCCGTCCCTGAAAACCTAGTTGTTTTAGAGGATTTACACTTTGATTTACATCATACAAAGAACATCTTTAGAACTAAATCTCAAGGTGATTTAAACCAAACTGATCTTGATATTGCAGATTTTCAACAAAGCTTCAGTAGAGAAGCCTCACCTTCCACTCCTCTTGATTCCCATCTTCTTCACCACTTTAGCCTTTTCCACAACAAGTCTGCTCAAAATCAGTTTGCTGGTCCAAGTGTTTCTTCCACCCCAATCCATACTACCACTGTACAAAACACTCCTGTTTAGCCCACTTTCACTCTTGTAAGTCCACCTCTTGTAAATCCACCCTTATTTCCATCCATGGCAACATGGTATGCCCCATTAGTGTTACCACAACCTCTGCTTCCCTTACCAAATGATTACCAATCCAAAATCCCTCATTTCATTGGAAAATAATCCACAACAGCTCAACATCATGTAGATAGGATGGAGGATGCATTTGATTACATGGAGATAGAAGAATAAATTGTGAAGATGAGGATCTTCGCCCAAATTTTAGGAGGAGATGTAAAGAAATGGTTTAAAAACCTACCTCCTAACAGCATAAACAATCTCCCTGCCTTGCATCAAACATTCATCAACAAACGGGAACTCAAAAAGAACCCTCTCCAAATACTAGATGAGTATAGTAGCCTAAAAAGAAATCAAGGGGAGAGTGTTCATGACTACTCCTCTAGATTCAATAGCGTTTACAATACTCTTCCACCTCACATGAAACCTCCCCAAGGCATGGCCTTAGTAAGGTATCCCGAAGGCTTTGATGTTGAAATGGCTTCTCAGTTAAGGGAGAGAGATTACTTAACCTTACAAGACATGCAGAAAGGAGCTGTGAGCGTAGAAACAAACATAATTGAGAAGAGGAATAGGTTGAGATTAGAGAAGAGGGTAACTTATAAAGATGACATTACACCCTCAACGTCAACTTCTGACACTAAAATAGACAACCTAGTGAAGGTGATGGAGAGGATGCTTGAAAAGATCAATCTGAATGATAGAGTGCCACCAAGAGAACCTCAAAACAACCAAAATAGAAATAGAAATCAGAATTATAGGAGAGAAAACAATCAAGATAAGCAAAAGTAAAGTGACCAACAAGTTAGACCTCCCTTCCAGCAAAACTATGTCGATCAATATGAGGAAGATAGGGAGATGGAAAGGTTGGGAGAAGCTCATGTAAACTTGATTGGATCAGACAGTGGGGATGATGTTTTCCTCACTGAGGAAGAACAAGGTTTCTTCTCTGATCAAATTACAAACACCTATGAAGATTTTGATGATTATAGACTGGGGTTTGAAAATGCAATCATGGAGGTACACAAACAATATGATCTTAGGAGCAAAGGGAACGTAGACAATTCAAAAGATAAAAACACTAGTACTGCTATCAAGAAAAACACAGAAAGTCAGCCTAAGAAGACAGCAGAAAAACCCATCATTTTGGCTAAAAAACCAGATTTAAACAAAGAGAAAAACATCCAGCCAAATGTTGAACAAAGTACTCCTAGCACCTCAGCTAGTGGTCCTAAACAAACTATCCCAATTACCAGTCCAAACAAAGTTCAGCAAATTAAAACTGCTGAAAAGAATTCAATTGAAAAGATAGATGTAAATATGAATAAATCAATTGTTCCTTTTAGCCTCGAGGGAGAGATTGCCAAGATAAAAATTACCATCCCCTTAGCTGAACTAGTAACCCAAGAAGTGTACAAAAACCAAGTTTTAAAAGCTTTGAACCTAGGAAATGATACTGACACCTTAAACTTGACAGATGACAAGCCTGAGTTGTTGTTTGGTCTAGAAGTTGAAGGGAAATACCAAGAAGGGGCTGTCCCTCCCTTCTATGTTAGTTTGAACATACATGAGAAAATTTTACACAATGCCATGCTAGATTCTGGAGCTTCACACAATCTAATGCCCAAGGTAGTAATGGAAAGCTTAGGCTTAGAAATTACTAACCCATACAAAGATTTGTATTCCTTTGACTCAAGCAGAGTCAAATGTTTGGGTCTAATCAAAGATTTATGTGTTAACTTAGCTCAAATCCCTGCTAAGAGTCTAGTAATGGACATAGTCGTAGCTGACATTCCCCCTAAGTATGGCATGCTCTTATCAAGATCATGGGGAGCCAAACTTCAAGGAAGCCTTCAAATGGACATGTCTTATGCCACCATCCATGTTTTTAACCAAAGAAGAAGACTATACAGGGAATCTCACATGAAGTACATGGTGAGCAACATAGAAAAACCAAACAAATCTCCAATCTATTCTATTCAATCAAGTTTAGATTCCTTTATCTTATGCAACGAAGATGAAATTACTCAACAATAAAAGGAAAACATAGACCCAACCAGTTTGCCAGAACAATCATAACTTCCCTCAAATCAGAAACAAAACATTGGCAATCAACAGCAACAAGAAAATGAAAATGAAGAAAATATACTTTGGACAATAAACTTTGATGGATCCTATAATAAAACAAGTGCAGGGGCAGGTGTTTGGATTCAAAATACAAATCAGAGTTTTTCATACAAATTAGATTTCCCATGTACTAACAATATTGCTGAGTATGAAGCACTTCTCCTAGGCTTACAATTGCTTAAACAATTAGAAGCCCAAAAGATATCAATCTTAGGAGATTCTGAACTTATCATAAGACAAATCAAAGGAGAATAATCAGCTATAAATCCAAGGCTTAGGGAATATCAGAACACTGCCCTTGATTTATTGAAAACTTTTGAAAAATATGAGCTTGTTTTCATTCCTAGAGCGCTAAATCGTCTAGCAAATGAACTCACTTTTAATGCCAGCAACTGCCAAATACCTGAGATAAATGAACATCTTAGTGTTAAGGTAAAACACAGGCCCGCAGTACCTGATAACAAAGATCACTGGCAAGTGCTTGATTCTGACAAACACATAGATGATTTCTTAAAGTCAGAAAACGATTTCGACATACCAATATCAGAAACCAGCCATAAAGAAAACTGTTTTTATATTGAACAAATCCCAGAAGTTGAAATGACATATTCTGCTGATATAAATCATTATGAGAATCCTTTTGAAGCAGAGATAATTGACAACGTAGACCAATAAGACTTGGAAGTTTTACAATGCATGAACGATATGATTCCAAGAGGTCTCACACCTTTAAAACACCTTTTCAACTTTAACGATGTAGCCAAAGAATCGAGAATGGAGCCTGTGGAAAAAAATGTAGAAGAACATAACATAGGCAACCTAGTAGAACCCAAGATGATTAAACTGTCCAACACTCTCCCAGCTCACATAAAATTACAATACATAGAGCTGTTTAAAGAGTTTAAAGATGTTTTTTCTTGGGGGTACAAAGACTCGAAATCATATGATACCAGCATCATTCAGCACAAAATCCCTCTTAAAGAAAATCAAAAGCCTTTCAAACAAAAGCTAAGGAGAATAAACCCTCTTTTACTCCCTTTAGTTAAGGTATAAATCGAAAAGATGCATAATGTTGGGATCATAGTACCCATTAGATATTCAGAATGGGTATCAAACTTAGTTTCTGTTAGAAAGAAAATAGGGGAAATCGGGCTCTGTATTGATTTCAGGAATTTAAATAGAGCCTCTTTAAAAGACAACTACCCCTTACCCAAGATGGACCATATACTTCAAATGGTAGTTGGGTCAAAAAGGATATCCCTCTTAGATGGGTTCTCGGGTTACAACTAGGTGTTAGTGCTCCCAAGTGACCAAATCAAAACCACTTTTACCACACCTTGGGGCACCTTTATTCTTATAGGATATTGAGGATACTTCATTGAAAATGAATACCTTTAACATGATGTTAGAAAATTCTTGGATGAACTATAATATGCAATATAGTTCCAAACTTCTCATTCTCTTTAAACTATATGATCTTTCCTGAAGAAAATTAAACAAGTGATTTTATATATGATGCCATGTTTTTTAATCTACTTTCAACTTAATAAAATAAATAATAAATTCCATAAACAATCTGACAGAGATGAGACTTCCTTATATAATATAGGTCCTTGGAATCTTCTCCTTTCGACTTCTTCTCAGGTTCTCCCTTTCCTAATCTATGCGAGCTTCACTTTTTTCCTTCACTTTTTGTCCACTTTATTGTTTGTAAAATCCCTTTTAAAGTGTACATACTCAATACATCCAAATCATTGAATCTTGCACATGATGTCTGACTTCTTCTTATAATTTCCAAGCTTTTCTTTCCTCAACTTCTTGGTTCTTTCAATAAAGGTTTGAGATTTTTCATTTGATTTAATGTCATCATTTGCCTTGATCCTAGATTCTTCCAAGATACATTTAGCCCATATTCATCGAAGGGTGTAGTATATTTATTTGACTATATTCTTGTTGCAAAAATACTCCAATTAGGTGGAAAATCATTTACTACATAGATAGGTATCTCAAAATTTGTAACAATCTCCCCAAGCCTTGCAATTAGTCTCTTATTTGTGATATATTCATTAGATAGGTGACCATGTATTCAACATTTGATTTCCTTTTTCTATATAGGTGATTCTTGAAGGAAATATTTTGATCTTGTGTACTTATGGAGTGCAAGTTTACCAACTTGTCATACATAGTCTTTGATGTCTTTAAATCAGAAACAAAGGGAGCAAGATGATATTTAATGGATCCAAAAATGTTCCTTTGTGCTCTTACTTCTCCCTCTGTGCACTTTTCTAACTCTTGAGTCTTCTCCTTTTCTAGTACAACTAATTCTCCCGAGACATCATCTATGACCTCATTCTCTGTGAGTGCCAAGTCAATCCTCTTTTTCCATGCTAGGAAGTTTGATGATCCAACGAGTGTTTTTCTTTCCTTGCAAAATGTAGTCATGTTATCTATAGATTGGTACATAGAAAACAATATACTACTTACTTTCCAACCAAGATTCTTCTTTATTGATGATGTCTCCAACTATCTAGATTTTTTTCAATACCTCAAAGGAGACTTCAAATATGTCCTAGAAATATTCCTTCTAGGATGCGTTCAACAATGATGTCTTCAAATGGCTTCAAAGTGTGAATGATGATATAAATATCCATTTATGCTTACTCTACTTCAATATTATGTACTAGAGAATATTCAATAAGATCGTGTTCTTCAATCCTTTAATGAGACCTTGATGATGAGTTCTTCTTTAAAAGAAGCTTGATGTGGAAACCCTTCTTCTAGATCAATGCATATTCGTATTATTTCTTTGCGTCCTTCTGCAAGCTGCATTTTCTTATTCACCGTAGCTGTAATACCATGTTGGAGAATGTAGTATGGTATCTATTAATTCAATTTCATCTTATTCCTCAATATTTTCTTGTGAAATTTATTTATCTTCTTGTATTTATTTATCAAATATTTTCATCAAAAAAATATCAAGAGTAAAATAGTAAATAAAATGGACACAGAAAATAGGCACCAATTCAAGGTGAAACCCTTCCAAGGGGAAAACCAAGAAAATATCTTCTTTTCTTATAGAATCTGATTAAAATGAGATAAATAAGACCCAAACCATAGACCAAGTCATTATCCAAGCACCAAGTCATCTGTCCAAGAAGTCCTTCCAAGTCGATCAGATCAACAAAGCTCAATATTGTGTCAACCAGATTCTAACTTCCATCATGTAACTCTGACCCTCTAGTTGCTGCAGAAACCCTAATTATGGCACCAGATAGTTCTTCAAGAGTTCCTTTTGTTGTATCTCAAGAAACAATCCCTTGGCTGTGGTAAAGAATCAGTGCTTAAGACATTTTATAAATGTATGTCACAATTACCATATCAAATGGCCTATGTTTAACACCCTTGGAATTCAGTTACTTAATACCCTCAATAATATGATATAATGAAAGCCTTCACAATGCCATAAACTGCTGATATTTGAATGGAATGGAAATAAGAATTGTAAGAGAAACTCAGAATGATATGTTGAAAACACATAATCTACCACTTTTAAGTTTAAGAGGAATTCATGGAGAAAGAGAGAACTTAAAATAATATGTTGTAAACACAGAATCTATCACTTTAAAGCTCTATCAGGAGTTCATGAAGAGAGAAGAGATGAGGTGAAGGAGCGCAAATTAAGGTTATTTAACTCTTACTCATAGATGTAATTAAGAGATCAACTGCTACATTCCTTCACTTCATTCAAAGAGGAATAGCCACAAAGCGAAACAGGAAAGACGTATCAACATCAACAGCTATAGGAAACTTGATCTTCTTTCATTAATTTCTAAGAGAATTCAGTCATAAACTAACAGTCATCCAGAGGTTCAAAACTCGAAACCCCTTTTATTTATTTCTATCTACTTAAATACATCATAATGGTTCGTAACTGTTGAACTTCTTGAAACTATTTGACTACCTAAACTGTTAATATAACTTGTGAAATCATACTTGAGAGAGTAAATTCAAACTAGAAATATTGTTTGTTTTTTGAATCTGATGTTGTTGATGCGTCCTCCTAAATTTCCAAGGTTGCATTTCTGGTCATGATGTAGTGGCTTCACAGCTCTATAATGACGCTTTTGTGCCTGACTTGACCTAGCTGTCATGCTCCTAACGGTGTTGTTATAAGATTTTCTGCCTAAATCTGTTTGTTCCCCTGTGCTTCAAATGATGTCACTTGTATCACCTGCTACCCGACTCTACCTCTTCTCCTTTGTTTTGTGTTGGGTCACTTACCCGAGTTTCTCTGCCACCTTCTGCCTATTTCTTCATTGCCAAGGCATTTCACCGGTTCCAAGTTATAACCCTCTTTTATTCCTCCGACACGGTTTAACACACAAAAATTCCTTACTTTTGGATCTAAAAACCTTTGAAATTCACTTTTGAAACTGCATCGCATCCACCTACACATCGCATTTCGCTGGTTTTAACGTGTCTTTGACACTTATATTCTAAGTCTCACAATACGCACTATGTGATCGGGTCCCACTGGGCATCGCACATCACACTTTGGTGAGTATAAAGTTTGCCTTAGCCCTTAACTGTTAAAACTAGCGATGTATGTTATGCGATCGTATCCCACCGAGCATCGCACATCGCACTTTGACCACTTTATCATTTACCTCTTGCGCCTGTCTTTTGAAACTTGAGATTTTCGGCTTGCGATTTAATATTCGTCGTTCATCTCTCTGCTTCGGTTCTGCGCTTTGATCTTGACCGTCTGTTTTCCCCTTTGCGCCTCCTCTGGAACTCTTAAGTTTTTAAGGGAAATGTGCCCTTTCTCTGCCTTTGGGAAATTAGTTCGTTTACTCCACGGCGTAACCCTCCCAAAATTATCTAGTGTACTGTTGCGCTAGTCCCTCCTAAACTTGTGAATGAGTCTTACTCGACCCTGTCTGGTGTGCAATGTCCTGAACGCACCCATCAGTCTGGCTCTTGAACTTTTCTGCACATGGCTGAGTCTGACTTGTCCCATCTTCACATATCATCACATAATGTTAAATGCACCAACATATAAATCAAAATTCTTCTATGATACAAAAAATTTTACATTTTCTAACATATATGCTTTTTTGGTGTTTTGAAAAATATTTCAAAGGTAAATGCAAATGAGCCACAACATTTGGCTCCCCCTGTGGATAGTGATTTATTCCACAGAAGCTAAGAACCGTAGACTAGTGCCTTATCCATTAGGCATGGATTCAAATATTTCTTTGTGACATATGAAAAATGAGCAATCAGGTATTTACAATGGTGGAGTGCCTACTTTTAATGCTAGAAGTAATGCTTCAGATACTACTCGTTCACAGGAAACTATACTGGCTCTCCATCTAGATCTTCCAAAATGAATGTGTTATTTGACCTTGCCTCAGAGATTTTGAATGGACCATACCATAGAGGATCAAATTTACCATGCTTCCCCTTGTCTTCTCGTCTGGTGTCCCATCTCAGTACCAGATCTCCTGCTTGAAAGAGAAATTCCTTTGCTTTCTTGTCGAATATAGACTTCATATTTTCCTGATAAGTAATCAAATTATCCCTGACTTGGCTCATGCTTTCACTTGACTCAATTATTTTGTTCAATCTCCTTACCAGAGAATTAGGCTCTTCCTGAGCTTATTAAAGGAAATAAATCACTGGTTTGGCCAACTGAGTATGAAATAGTGCGTGAGTTCCATAAACCAATGCATAGGGAGACTTCCCAGTAGATCTCTTGGCAGTGACTCAACTTCAATGGAAAAATTCAACTTTATATCTCAATCCTTATGATTCTCGGTGATTGTCTTCTTCAATATTCTGACCAATGCATTATTTGAGGACTCTGCCAATCCGTTCCCTTGGGGATGATATGTTGTGGAATGTGATAAAATTACATTATATTTTTGACAGAAATTAATGAAACGAGCAGAGTTGAACACCTGAGCATTTTCAGTCACAATTTCGACTAGACATCTGAATCTGCTGAAGATGTTTTCCTCCAGAAACTTCATCACTACTTGTTCATTTCCCTTCTTCGTGGATATTTCTCAAACGCATTTTGTAAAATAATCAGTGGCAGTCAAAATCCACTTGAACTTTCCACTTGATGGTGGATTAATCTCTCCAATAAAATCCAATCCCCATTGCATGAAAGGTTCATCAATAAATACTGGGATGAGAGGTAATGGAGAAAGTTTTTTCTTTTCAGCAAACAACTGACACTTCTGACAACTTCTGACCAGTCTATAAACATCTACAAACAGGGTTGGCCAATAGAAGCCTGACGTGAGAATATTATGAGCAGTGACCTTTGAGCTATAATTTCCTCCACACCGACTTTCATGATATTTTTTGGTGACTTCAATAGATTCTCCTTTGGTCAAACATAATTGGAAAATACCAGCAGGATATTTCTAGTATAGCTTTTCTTCTATGATAATATATGGCTGAGACTTGAGCTTGAAAGCTCTGTATTTTGTTCTATTTAGTGAAGTTGGACAGGAAAAGAAACATAGGTAGTGCACAATATCCTTATACCAATTAGAGCACAAAAATTTGTATTGAATACATGTTTTAGACTTGCTTTGACCCTCTTCATTAACAACCCCATCCATTGGTGCCAAGAGATTAATTCCTAAGGCTTGAAAATTTGTCTCTGTCAACAACTTCGCTAAACACTATCCCTTGACCAGCTTGCTGGTTTTAATGTCCAAATCATACTCTTGGATTTTTGCTATCCACTTCCCCCTTTTTCCTTCAATATCACTTTGTACTAGCACGTATTTCATAGCAGAATTAGGAACATAAGCAGTTATTTGGTACTGCAACACGTAAGTCCTGAAGGCTTTCAGTGCTTTGACCAAAGCATATACTTGTTTCTCCAGAATATTGTATTTGATCTCAGAATCTCTAAGAACTTTATTGAAAAATGCAACTGACTGCTCCTTACTACCTTCATTTTTCTGTAACAACACAACAACAATAGTAGTGGGGGATGCAAATGAGAATACCTGAAAGGATTTTTGATAGTCCGAACTAATCAGAATTGGAGCTTCCTGCAGTGCTTCCTTTATTCTAACAAATGCATCTCTTGTTTCCTTATCCCATTCACTTTTGCATTTTTCTTCAACATATTTATTATACTTCTCATGATCTCAACATAATTGGGCACAAACCTCCTCAAAAAGATTATTTTTCATAGGAATCTCTAGATATCCTTCTTGCTTCTGGGTAAAGGAATAGTCTGAATGGCTTCCACCCTTGCCAGGTCAATATTTACTCCTTGTTTAAAAACTATGTGACCCAATAATTTACCTTCTTGGGATTTAATGATAGACCAAACTTTCTGCACTTTTGAAAAGTTTTTTGCAAATGCTCCAAGTGTTCATCATCTAACCCTGAGAAAACAGTTACATCATCCAAATATATAACTACAAACATGTCACCAACGAAGGCTATGTCCATGGCCCTCTGAAATGTTGCACCTGTGTTCATAAGGCTAAATGGCATCCTTGCGTACATGAAGGTTCCCAAGGGCGTAGTGAAAGCAGTCTTCTTCTAATCTTCTTTTTCTACTACTACTTGAGTATACCCAGAAAATTCGTCAACCATAGACAACCTATGAGCTCCTGTCACCTTTTGTAAGACATAATCCATTTTCGAAAAAGGATAATTATCTTTTATAGATGCTCGGTTCAAGTTCCTGAAGTATACACACAGTCTTATCTCTCTATTCTTCTTTCTTACAAGGACCAGATTGGAAACCCAGTCTGAATATCTAAGAGGGACTATAATTTTCACCCACAATAGTTTCTTCACTTCTTTTTCGATTGGAGCTAACAACAAGGGATTGATCTATCTGAGCTTATTTTTTTGTGGTTTGAGCCCTTCCTTCAATGGAATCTTATGTTGAATAATTCTTTTGTTATATGTTTTCAGGTCTTCATATAACCAGGCAAACACATCCATATACTTCTTAAAAAAGATCAATGTACCTTTATTTGTAGTTTTTGGGAACCCCTTTGAACAATTTCACTATTTTGGGCTCCTGCTAAGTTCCCAAATTACAATCTTCCATCTCTCCTTCCTGATGATTTTTCTTTGAATCAACAGCAACATCATTAGCATCGAATAATATTTCAATGGGAACCAACCCTATAGGGAGCACATTATATTTCAATTGGATAATCTTATGTTCACCTATTGACTGCTTGAGGTTTCTTATTTATGTTCTCTACTCTATTTGTTCTTCCTCTTGTTCTATCTCAGCATCTTCAAATTTTCCAACCATTTTCAGGAACTAATTTATCTTTTCATCATCATCAAACACCTGCTAATGTTTCACACTATCAAGGATAGAAAGTCTTTGTCTAACTTCAATTTCGTACCTTAGCCTAGGATTTATGCGAGGTTTGAAGGTGTTGGCTGAAACTGCTAAAGAATTAGCCAATATATTCTCCTCCCTCGGGAAATACTGAAGATTTAAGGCTTCAAAATAATTTTCTATCAGATCCCAAACTTCATTGAGACACGGTCTTAATCTCGGATGCTTGGTTTGACAGTGATTCTTGATATGCCTTATTATCAAATAAAAGTCACCATAAATTGAAATATATTGAACCCCCATCTGTTTATAAACTTGAAGGCTTGAGATTAAGGCCTCATATTCAGCCACATTGTTTGTCGAATCAAATTCTAGTTTAAAAGAGAATGGCAAGAGGTTACCTTCTAGTGATATTAGCAAGAATCTGGCACCTCTGCCTTCCTTGGAGTAGGCACCATCAAAGTAGCACTTCCAAATATTCTTTGAGTGCAGCTTGTTATTTACAACTGCTAAAGAGAGTTTCTTCCCTGTGTCTTCAACAAATTATACATCTTCATGCAAATGAAACAAGAAAGATCTTCTATTTCTTGACTATAAGTGGGGGATTTTCCTACATCTTTCTTAGAGGTGGTCTTCACAAACCTTATTTCCCTGTATAATATCCTTTCTTCCCCATTAAAAAATAGAATGATAGCATAAGTGAAATACAAATTTAGTACACCTCCCAAATTAGTTCCCCAAGACCTTGACAGGAGCATTCCAAACCTAGCTGGGATGTCAACAACCACTACATCCATGAATATACTCTTTGTTGGGATTTGTGCCAAAGAAACTGCTACATATTTAATCAAACCAACACATTTCACCCTTTTGGAATCAAATGAATACAGATCCATATAAGTTTTGGTAATTTGTAGGTTCAGCTCCTTCATAACAGACAATGGCATGAGGTTATCGAACGTTCCCGAGTCCAGCATGCAATTATGTAGAATAAAATCATGAAGCAACAAAGAAATATAGAAGGGTGGAAAAGAAGGATCTACTTCTTCTACATGAGGGCCAAAGGTGACCACTGGATTTTTTTCTTGTAGGTTCACCATGTCACTTATATCTTCCACCTATGTGAGAGTAATAAACTCTGAAATTTCTTTCTTGTAAGTTGGTATTTTAGCCAATTCTAGAAGAGGTACCTGAATTTTAACCTTCTCCAACTCTTTTGCCAAACTGAAGGCATGAGTTTTCTTAACAAATTTTTCAGGTTCTTCTTCATTATTTCTATAATCTGCCGCTTGTTCATGTCAATGAATGACTCTCTCCAAAATATTAGTGTCAACTAATTTGTCCTGGAAAGATTCAGCCTGCTGCACATTTTTTCTCTTAAGTGAGTTTGTAGGTTGTTTCCCATTACTGACCTATTTCATAGGGTCTTTTTGTTGCGGAGTCACCATTGGAGGAGAAATGAAACCTTTTTGTTCACCTACATTACCATGCACTCTATATCTCTTTCTAGACCTTAAATCATACTTTTTATGTAACTCAGCTTGCATGAAGTCTGTCAATTGTCTACAGTATTCATCCATATCATATTGATCAAAAGATACTTCGGCTTCAATAGATTCTCCCTGATAATCTTCCTCTTCATCCTCTTCTATTGCATACATAGCAGATACCTAATCCTCGACCTCCCTTTGGTCATATTATGTTGGCTCTGTGGGTGTTGCTTCTATATACAACAATTCTTGAACTTGGTCTTGATATCTTCTTTCCCTTTGCAAAATTTGCAGGGGATGTCTTCTAGATTGGGGGTTGAACCCCCCTCGGTTTTGTTGTACATGCCTTTGGGAGTTTTTATTTTCCAATTCTGTCTTAGATAGCTTATTTGTCAGATTTTTTATCACCCTTACCATATCTTATATCCTTAGATCTTGCGATGATTCTTCTTTTTCTTTCCCCTTCTCTTGGACCGGCTGTTTCCATTTTACCTTTCCAGCTGCAATCATATTAGCTTCAATCTCTAAAGCATCTGCCTATATCTTCTCAAGAATAGGGGCTATTCTTTCTCTCAATGTAAAGCTAAAATCATCTTCAAAAGCTCCAACAAAAACTACCTTTGCTCCTATAGGGGGGGGGATTCATCTCTATGAGTAAACTATTATACAATTTGTTGAATCTTTTTACAAACTTAGAAATGTCTTCATTAGGCCTTATTTTAATTGCATTAAACTTTGTCAATGAGTAACCATGATCTCTCTTTTCTCCCCATCTCTAAGTGAATCTATTTTCTATCTCTTCCTAGTTATTTATTGAACCATTTTGTAAACCTTTGAACCATTTTCTAGCCTATCCATCTAGAGTCTGCACAAATAGTCTCATCACAACATCCAGGTGTTCTACATTCAAATTTTCAACCAGAGTTCAAAACAAAGGTAAATTTTGTTATGTAGTTACTTCATTTTCTCCAGTGAAACGAGGAAGTAATTTGATGTATCCTTGAGGCATGGCGTTCATAGGTTGTGCAATATTTAGTGGAGCATATATGTTCGTTAAGAAAGCTGGTACTGCCATATTGACAACTTGGTTAATTTCTCCTTGGGCAGTTGAGGCTGATGAACCCGCTATGAAAGTGAATGAAGGTGGATTTAAAACTAATATGGGAGTGGGTTGATGAATAATGGCAGAAGAAACAACTATATTTGGTTGAGCTTGAGTGAGGGTAAAAGAAACAAAATCGAAAGAATGTTCTTCTAACTTAGGTCCTTGAAAATAAATGGGTGTGGAAGGAGAATCTTGTTCTAAGAAAGAGAGTTCCTCAAAAATATTTTCAAACAAAGGGTTATGAGAACTGTTTCCAAGAGAAGAAAATGTAGGATCAGGTATTGAAGGAGTTTGAGGTTTCTGAGCCATTTTGGAAACCAATATTTCTGGATCTGGAAAAGCAAGGACTATCTATTGTCAGGTATCCAACCTCGTGTGAGGTCTTTTGAAAGCCAAAATTTTTAAAATAACAAATACAGCCCAATATTTCCTCCACACTGAACAACCAGAGGAAATAATGTGAAAAAACCAGGGAAAAATAAACTTTGTTTCTTTGTCCCCAACAACAGCGCCATAAAATGTTGTATCTCAAGAAACAATCCCTTGGCTGTGGTAAGGAATCAATGATTAAGACATTTTATAAATGTATATCACAATTACCATATCAAATGGCCTCTGTTTAACACCCTTGGAATTTAGTTACTTAATACCCTCAATAATCTGATATAATGAAATCCTTCACAATGCCATAAACTGTTAATATTTGAATGGAAAGGAAAGAAGAACTGTAAGAGAAACTACAAATGATATGCTGAAAACACAGAATCTACCACTTTTAAGTTTCAGAGGAAATTCATGGAGAAAGAGAGAACTTAAAATAATATGTTGTAAACAGAGAATCTATCACTTTAAAGTTCTATCAGGATTTCATGAAGAGAGAAGAGATGAGGCGAAGGAGCGCAAATTAAGGTTATTGAACTCTTACTTGTGGTTTGCGGCTTCTGAATTAATCTCCGTCGTTCATCTCTCCGCTCTGGCCCTGCACTTTGATCCCGACCATCTATTTTCCCCTTTGCGCCTCCTCCATAACTCTTAAGTTTTTAAGGGAAATGCGCCCTTTCTCTGCCTTTGGGAAATTAGTTCGTTTACTCCATGGCGTAATCCTCCCAAACTTATCCAATGTTCTGTCATGCTAGTCCCTCCTGAACTTGTGAATGAGCCTGACATGACCCTGTCTGGTGTGCAATGTCCTGAACGTGCCCATCGGTCTTGCTCTTGAACTCTTCTGCACGTGACTCAGCCCAAATCAACCCACCTTCACATCTCATCACGTAATATTAAATGTACCAACATAGAAATCAAAATTATTCTATGACACACAAACGTTTACATTTTCTAACATATATTCTTTTTTGGTGTTTTGAAAAATATTTCAAAGGTAAATGAAAATGAGCCACAACACCTTCTTTGAGCAAGATAATTTCTTCAACATAGACTAGGTCAACTTGGAGTATTCGATCTTCCTACAACTTGAATCTTTAAATTCATCCTCCTGCAATTCGAAAATGAAATTTTGGCTTCCATAAGTTGTAACAAAAACCCTAACCTTCACATCTATGAGAGAATAAGGCCAAAAATAGATCTTCTAGACTTCCTCTTGCTTCCTTGATCTCTGTTATGACTTTCTTGCTCTTTTGGCTTCAAATCAAACCTTTTTCTTGAGATATATAACTTGTGAGTGAGTGAGTGCCAAATGATATTGAGCTTGCATGTATTTATACACATCTGAGCTGTTTAAGTATTTTCCTTTAGGTTGACTTGAAGTTGTTAGGGTCAACTTGTGCTATGAGGCTTCCAGGACTTTCTAGACTCAAAATAAATTCTTTTACAGGGAACATCTTACCTAGATGAGTCTTATAATCATGATATTGACTCTAATGACTCATGAAAATAAATCTTGTGACCTAACAAACCCTATAAGCATGAAGAACATGATTTTACCTAGAATACCATCAACAAGAAGCATGAAACCCATGCTCTAAAATAATATTTTTTCTTTCTTATTTTGTTTGTTACATAAAATATACATATTGACATGAGTATAATGACAATTATGAAGACTGAACGTAGTTACATTTCCAACACTCCCTCTTAACTAGGGAGGTATTCATAACTGTACACCTTGGTACATGATTATTCTCAAACTCAAGAGTTCTCATATGAAGATTCGGATTGGTAAGCCATATTTAACCAACAAAATCATGACCCACATTGTCAACATAGTAAGGCCTTAAATTTCACAAGCTCTTCATATATAAAAGCATAACGTTGGGATTTTTTACATAAGATGCCATGCTACCTCTACAAGGAACATACCCCATCCAAATTTTCACTAGGTATATCCTTTTAGGAATATTCTTATCTTGGATTTTCAACCCTCAAAGAATATAGGTCCTCTTCGACCACTCTTTTCTTGGATACATGTCCAATCCTCAAAGAGTGTTGATCCATTTCCTATCTTGGATTTTTATATCCTTGAGGAAATCACATATGCTTAACCAATCCTCCACAATTATCTCTTCAAGTCCTTCACTTATACTTACAGATGTTAGTCCTAGTCAATTGCATGACACATGAAGAAGAGAATGAAAATGTGATGTTCATAATCACTCCTTCTCAACCAGAGAGTAGATCCCCATTCCCTCTTGATTAGAGAATATTCCCTTTCTCCTATTCTAAGAGACCTTTACTCTCTTGAAAATATAGAAGAGATCCATGACTTCCTTCCAATTGGAAAGTCATAGCCACCAGCTTTATAGTTTTTCTTCATAAATGTATCAGTTACCATTTCTTTATTGAGATAGATGCATGGCTCCCTCTTTCCTTCATATCTCATTATATTTACCTTTCTTCCTTCCTAAATATTATGGAGCTATCCTCTTTCTTTACTCTTGTGTCAAGGTTCAGGCCATCAATCTAGAACATCACTTTCCTTCAGTTATCATTAATGAAATAATTATATTAAGCCTTATCAAACTTCAAGCTAGTCATAACTCCCTATAAACATGAAAGTGATATTTGTAGACATAGAAACATGAACATCAGGCTATATTCTTACACTTCTACCTTTCAATCTCAAGGTGATGATGTGAACACCTTGATGACATAACCCTCCAAGGATTTTTGAGACCATTCAATCCATATGTTCTTTAAATTGAGTGCAATATTAGCTGTTGAATTTGCCTCAATTGTCATTATGTATTCCTGCAACATCCTTCCAGGTGCAAAACAATATTTTAACCATATAAGCAATATAAAAATATTAAATATCTTACTTACCTTGTCATGACGGCCCTTTAATCAAAGTTATTCGAAATAAAAATTCTTTAGCATGATCCATCTCCATATGAATGTGTTTATGTGCAGTCATTTTAATTATGGTGTCCATGGATCGAGTTTCATTACTAACCTTTAAACTATTCCTTGGATTTTTCATTGTTAACTCTATTTATTTCTTCTAGAGAATATATTTTATGTTGATCAACAATGTTATATTTATGCGTGCAGTCTTGTGAGAGAATATTGATCTCCGTCCATTTCATAACATGTAAAATTTATATTTCGTGCATCATTCATTCATATGGAATACTTATCGATCACGTTGGCATACCTAACTCTTTCATGATTCTTGTAGATATGAACCATACCCTAGAGAAGTGTTACTTCAATTATGCATACCTTTGCTTTTCATGCAATCGTCTAGCCATTCCTTCCTACTTCTTGTACCTGATGAAGATAGGTTTCCTTTCCCAAGAAATTACTTCATTATGCCTTTTATACTACAAATTTTTCCATCTACATTATTTCATCCTTAAAGAGTATTGTTTCCATAATATATTGAATATTTACTAGTCATGATGTTTATTGCAGGAATATTCCATAATGATGATTCTTATATGATCTTGAGGATCCTTAATTGAAAAATGAATACCTCTAACATAATGTTATAAAATTCTTGGATGAACTATAATATGAAATATGGTTCCAAACTTCTCATTCTCTTTAAACTAGATGATATTTCCCAAATAAAATTAAACAAGTGCTTCTACTATATATGATGCCATGTATTTTACAAAACCAAGACTCTTCAAGAGTAATAATGTGTGCTACTCTACTTTCAACTTAATAAAATAAAGAAAAAATTCCATAAATAACATGACGGAGTTGAGACTTCCTTCAATAATAGATGTCCTTGGGATCTTCTCCTTTTGAATTCTTCTCAGGTTCTCCCCTTTCCTTAGTTGTGTGAGATTCACTTATTTCCTTCCTTTTTTTGTTGAATTTATTGTTTGGAAAATACATTTTAAAGTGTCCATTGTCATTGCATCCACAACATTGAATCTTGGACATGTTTGACTTCTTCTTGTACTTTCCAAACTTTCCTTTCCTCAACTTTTTGGTTCTTGCAATGAAGGCTTGATATTTTTCATTTGATTTAGTGTCATATTTTTCTTTGATACTAGTTTATTCCAAGATACATTGAGCCCATAATTCATTGAAGGGTGTAGTATATTTATTTTATTATATTTTTGTTGCAAAAATACTCCAATCAAGTGGGAAAGCATTTAATACACAAATAGTCATATCAGAATTTGTAACAATCTCCCCAATTCCTTGCAACTAGTCTCTTATTTGTGAGATATTTATTAGATAGGTGGACATGTCTTCATCATTTGATTTCCTTATTATATATATTTTATTACTCAAGGAAATATTTTGACCTTGTGTACTTATGGAGTACAACTTTACCAACTTGTCATATATAGTCTTTGATGTCTTTAAATCAACAACAAAGGGAAAAATATGACCTTTAATGTATTCAACAATGATATTTTGTTCCCTCACTTCTTCATTCTTGTACTTTTCTAACTCTTGAGTCTTCTATTTGTATTGTACAACTACTTCTCCCAGGACATAATCCATGACTTTATTCTCCGTGAGTGCCAAGTCAATCCTCTTCTTCCATGCTAGGAAATTTGTTGATCCAATGCGTTTGTTGTCTTCATTGCAAAATTTATCCTTGTTATTTGTAGATTGGGACATAGAAAAAAATATACTACTTACTTTCCAACCAAGAGACTTATTTCTTGATGATGTCTCCAACTATCTAGATGGTTTTCAAGACCTCAAAGGAGACTTGAAAGATGTCTTCTAGGATTCCTTCAACAATGATGTCTTCAACCAACTTCAAATAGTTATTGATGATATCAAGATCCCTTTATGTTTCCTTTATTTCAAGATGATTCATTATAGAATCTTCAATAAGATATTGTTATTCCTGCCTTTAATGATACCTTGATGATGAGGTCTTCTTTAAAAAAATATTTCTTCTAGATCAATAGGTCTTCTTCTTATTTCCTCGTGTCCTTCTGAAATTTTCCTTCTCTTGTTAACCTTAGCTTTGATACCATGTTAGAGAATGTAGTATGCCAACTATTAATTCAATTTATTCTTATTCATTAATATTTGCTTGTGAAATTTATTTATCTTCTTGTATTTCTTTATTAGATATTTTCATCAAACAAATATCAACAGAAAAATAGTAAAGACAATGGACACAGAAATTAGACTCCAAGCCAGGGAAAAAAACCCCTAAGGGGAAAACCCAGAAAATATCCTCCTCTTATAAAATTTTCTTCAAATGATACAACCAAGACCCAAACCCTAGACCAAGTCCTCCTCTAAGCACCAATTCATCACTCCAAGAAGTCCTTCCAAGCGTAACATATCAACAAAGCTCAATCATGCTTCAACCAGCTTCTAGCTTTGACCATGAAACTTTGACCTGTAACTTTGGCCCTGTATCTACTGCAAAAAATTTAATTCTAGCACAAGATAGTTTTTCAAGAGTTCCTTCCTTGCGCAAGATAATTTATTGAAGATCAACTAGGTCAGCTTGGAGTATTTTACCTTCCTTCAACTTGAATCTGCAATTTTTTCCTCTTACAATTTCGGCTTCCAAAAGCTACAAAAAAAACCCTAACCTTTGCACATGTGAGAGAATAAGGCCAAAAATAAATCTTCTAGACTTCCTCTTGCTTCTTTGATATTCACTATATATTTTTTTCTCTTATTGCTTCAGATCAAACCTTTTTCTCGATAGATCAAACTTGTGAGTGAGTGAGTTTCATGAGGTTGAATTTGCATGTATTTATACAAATATGAGGGGTTTGAGTACCTTCCTTTAGGTCGACTTGAAGTTGCCAAGGCTGACTTGTTCTAGGAGGCTTCCAAGACTTTATAGACTCAAAATAAGTTATTTTACAAGGTAAATCTTGCCTAGATGAGTCTTATAATCATGAAATTGACTCTCTTGACTCATGACAATAAATCATATAACCTAAAAAACCCTATAAGCATGAAGAACATGCTTTTAACTAGAAGACCATCAATAAGAAGCATGAAACCCATGCTCTAAAATAATAATTGTTCTTTCTTATTTTCTTTGTTACATAATATATACATATTGACATGAGTATAATGACAATTATGAAGATCGAAACTAGTTACATTTCAAACAGATAGGAGGATCTTCCTCTTTGTATATAGTTGATTTATGATCCTTTGAAACTTCAAGTCACAATTTTTTTCGAGTGTACTTATTATTGTTTGGAAGTTATACAACTTCCACTAAAGGTGTCAAAATTTTCATATTTTCTACCTAGCCTATAATATCAAATTCACAATTTTTTGTTTTAGATGTCTCTAGAGGACTTTTTACCTTTTTACGAACTTCATCTTGACTTTTGTTTGGAGGAGGAGTTGGTTCTTCATGATTTGGATTCGATGCACCCTTACTTCTCCTACTATGTGTTACATATTTTAACCTGAATTCTAAGATACTTTGAATTCCTTCTAGTCACGAAATTTATTTGTACAATATTGTCTATCATTTAAGGTTCGATTTGATACAAGCTAATCCCAAGAATCATATTCCATGTGTTAGAAAAACCAATGAAATCTATGTTTTCTTCCACAAGTATTTATGCTATTATGCAAGATGCTTTTGCATGGTAGCCCTAACATGACCTACAATATAGGATGCCAACAATATGTTATACTGTAGAATAATACTGAAGCCACATTGATCCTTTGCACCATGTTTAGATACTAAATCTTACTATAATTTGACCTATCATCATGATCATCACCTACACCTCATGAATAAACCCTTGCAAGTAGCCTTTGAAGCCATATTGCTTCTCATATTTCCAATCCAACTGCAATATACTCAACCTCAACAGTATTGAGTGCGAAAAATGTATGCTTCCAATTCATCCATGAAATTATAATGAAGCCCCAACTAAAGAAAAATCTTAATGAACTCTTTATTTCTTCAACACGCTCTGCCCAATCTTAATCTGCAGCTATAATTAACTATTTGAGACAAATATTAAATTATAAGTGTATTTTACATGACCATGTGTACCATGTTGGTAATCCAACCCATGTTGAGAAAAAAGCCTTAGTTCATAAAACTGAACAACTTCCTTTCATTAGGTTTATCACCATAGTTTCTTTCCTATCACCCTAACTAGGTGCTCCCTCTCACACCAAAACATATCTTGTTGTGGAAATTTTGGTTTCTCCCTCTACCATTAATACATTTTAGTATATTAGTTATCTAGCCTGACAATGTATGTAGAAATTATATAACTAATGCGTTATACATCCAATATTCTCCTGATCACATGCTATTTGACTTCATGCATAATACAGAATCTCTTCTACTATTGATCATTACTTGCGGAAATTAAATCAATTGCATGCACACATTGAAACCATAAAAATTCACACATATGAACACAGTGTTTTAACGGGAAAGCCTGAAGCTAAAAACCCCAACTATCTGTATATAATATATGTCATAGAGATCATTTAACAATCCTCATACAAATCTGATCATATCAAGCTCTCAGTACAATACAATGGCTACACACTAATCAGGTCCGATCTAGAAAATCCATGCACCGATCTAGCCACCTGCTAGCCTGCCTCTACTGCATAATCCCTGCTAAATATTGGCTCTGAATGAACTCGAATTGGTCCAGCCTTGCTCACGCAATCCTCATTGGCATCTCCAATCACTGGGTGTTGCAAATCATGCAACAGTATAGTCACAACTGATAGTCAACCTGCTCTTTCACCTACCTCTCCACTGGTCTCCACTGAAACTATCCATGCACTGTAGTTAACTGATGTATTCTTAAATTAATTAATGAGCTAATATTTATTGAATTAATTAATAATTAATTCACACCACTCTCACTAGTGTATCAATCAGTTAGACTAGATACAACTAGCTCAACTGTGTCTAACTGAGTTAGACTGAACACAACTCCACCAACTACCTCAATAACTCCACCAAACTCTGTCACATGAGTTATAACTGAAGTCTCCACGCAACAGCTCCACTTAACCCTTAGGAATAGCATAATTCCTTCTGTCAGCTCCTGTGCCACATCTGTGCACTAAACTGAAGTGCTCCAAGAGAATAAGATAATGTTTATAGTCTAAATATTATTAAGAGCTAATAATATTTGACATATCTATTTTTAGACTAGAAATCTAAAAATAGATTCCGCCCAATATGTATAAAAATATAAGTCCATATATTTTTCCAACTTGACCAACCATCCACAAATAGCATCCTACAACTCATAGAATATGATCGACATGTCTAAAAATAGACATAGTCTAAAAATAGACTTGCGCCAAAAATAGCCTGCGGGCCCACTTAGTAGGCGACTATTTTCACTAAGCTCATCATCTTGTTGCAATCTCAACACTCCCTCTCAACAAGATAGGGATTATCTGCCACCCCGATCCTGCCTCTATGGTATTCGAATTTTCTCTTGGTGAGCGCCTTCGTCAAGATATCAACATCCTAATCCTCCGTAGGAATGTAAGAAAGTAACATGATATTCCACTGCACACAATCTCTGATATGATGATACTAGATGTCAATGTGTTTAGATATATCATGAAACAATGGATTAACTGAGAGTTTGATGCAAATCTGATTATCACAATATATCACAGTAGGATCTAAGTGTGAACCGAACAACCCGAGCGGGATCTTCCTCATCCATATAGCCTCGCATGCAGCCAAACTTGCTGCCATGTACTCGGCCTCCACTGAAATGAGTGCCACGGATCTCTACTTCCTGTTGTACCAAGAAACTACTATCGACCCGTTACTGAAAATCCCTCCAGATGTTCTCTTTCTGTCCGTTGGGCTCCCTGCCCAATCTGCATCCGTGAAGCCATGCAGCTTCACCTCATCCGACTATCTGTACCATAATCCATATCCTGATGTGCCTATGAGATATCTCAATACATGCTTCCTCGTCTTCCAAAAGAGCTTGGTAGGCTTAACCATAGCTTGTGAAATCTGGTTAACAGCATAGCATATGTTCGGTCGTGTATTGACTAGATACATGACCAAACCAACCAACTATCGATAAACAGTGGCATCCACTACCTCTGCCAATGTAGCATCCTCTTTCCTCCAACCACCAGGAAGAGTAGTGTCGATAGGCTTGTAGCCATGCATGTTGAACTTCTCCAGTATCTCCCGGGCATACTTGCCTTGAGACACAAACAATTCATCACTGCGCTGCCAAATTTCCAATCCCGGGAAATAATGAAGGAGGCCCAAGTCCTTCATCTCAAACTCTTTTGCAATATCAGCCTTGCATGAGAGTATCAACTATTCATCACCTGTCAAAATCAAATCATCTACATAAAGTACAATGATCAACAACTTACCCTCCACCACAATCTTGTATAGGTTCGGATCCGCCTCACTCTTGGTGAATCCAAGACCGGTGAAATAACTGTCTATCCGTGTGTACCAAGCACGAGGTGCTTGTTTCAACCCATACAGCGCTCTTTTGAGCCTACACACATGCAACTCTCTGCTGAAGATCTTGAAACCTTTAGGCTACTCTATGTACACCTCCTCCTCAATGACTCCATTGAGGAACGTAGTCTTCACATCCATCTAATGAATGTGCCAACCCATCTGTGCTCCGTATGGAAGAATACCTTGCGACACGTGCAAAGGTTTCTTCATAGTCGATCCCCTCAATCTGTGAGAAGCCCCGAGAAAAAAATCTTTCCTTATACTTCTCGACGCTCCCGTCAACAGCTTGCTTCACTTTGTAGATCCACATCGAACCTACAACTGATTTCCCTTCTGGCCTTGGGACAATCTCCCATGCACTGTTTCTAACAATCGAATCATATTCTTACACCATGGCATCTACCCTCGAAAGAGGATGGTTCTTTCATGATACACTTGCTCATCAGAGCCATGTATCCAGTATATTGGTCAGGTGACTGTCTCTATCTGCACTGTGATGTAGGTGCTCCTACAATCTTCTCTGCATCAAGATTCAGTCGCTCAACTTCTGTAGTGCGCTTTCGCCCTCTGATGGTTGGCGCTGGATGAGTGGTTTCTTCCACTCCATGAACCTTCTCTTGTGGCTGATCCACATCCTAAGGCTCATCCTTTGGAACTAATAGCTCCTCATCTGCATGCAAGTGTGGCTCCCTCTCAAGCGAACACTTCATGTCTTTCTCCTCATGAAATTTCATATCCCGTCACACAACAGTCTTCCGACTGTCTGGAAAATACACACGATAGTTGTAGGATGTTTCTGTGTACCCCACAAATATCCCAACCTCTGCGTTCGGCTCTAGCTTCTTCCTGGAATCCTTCATCACATGAATATAAACAGGTGATCCAAAAATCTTCAAATGAGAAATATCATGCTTCTTACGAGAAAATGCCTCCTCGAGTGTACTCATGCAAAGTACTATGTGAGGACAACGGTTTTGCACATAAACCGCAGTATTGCAAGCTTCAGCCCACAAGTGTATGGGAAGGCCCTGATCATGCAACATCACCTGTGCAGCACCCACAATCGCTCTGTTCTTTCGCTCCATGACCCCATTCTGCTGTGGTTTATGAGGCGCTATGAGCTCTCTTCGAATTCCTTCTATGTTGCAAAAGTCTTTGAATTCGCCAGAGATGAATTCACCACCATTGTCACTCCTAAGAGCCTTCACCTACTTCCCCGATTCTTTCTCAACCAGTTCCTTGAACTCACAGAACTTAGAGAATGTCTCGATCTTCTTCTGCATGAAGAAGATCCAGCACTTACGAGAAAAATCATCAACAAATATCAAATAATACCTGTGCTTTGTTGTCGAAGCTACTGAGAAAGGTCCACACATGTCTGTGTAAATTCTCTCAAGGATCGTCATGGCGCGACTATCCTTCTCATGAAAGGTGGCTTTCAAAAATTTTCCAAAAGTACATCCCTTGCACTGATCTGACTGCGCAAGTGTACCTTTGGGAAGCCTGGTAGAAATCTGCTACAAAATTTTCAAAGCACCATGGAGAAGATGGCCCAATCTCCTGTGCCACAATTCGCCCTCATCTCGGCTCACCACTCCTTCTTCCTTGCCTGCCATTGTTGCGCAGCCATCTACCTGCAATTGATAAAGGTTCTTAACTCGAACCCCGATCCTCCGGGTTTCACCAGTTGCCTTACTACGCAGGAAAGCCTTTCCCTCGCTAAAGACAACATCATATCCCTTGTCTTCCAACATCGCCATAGAGATCAGATTCTTCTTCAATCCTGGAACATGCATAACATCATTCAAGATGAAAGGTTTGCCAGACTCCCTCTTAAAGAAAATGGTCCTGATACCAGTCGCACTGTATCTACCATCATCACCCATCTCGATGTGCACTCCAAGATCCTTCTCATCCAGATCAGTAAAAAAATATTTGTCTCTTGTCATATGGAAAGATGCACCACTGTCAAGAAACCACACTGAACTCATCATACTTGAGACCAAGCATGCGATCAGCGAAAAATCTAGCTCAAACTGTGAGGCTAAGGCCTCTCCAGCTAAAAATCCAACAGTCTACTTATTTTTCTTCTTCTGTGGACAATTAGTGGCGTAATGTTCGTGTTGGTGATAGTGAAATCACTTCCTTGGACATGTCCTGCTTCTTACCTTTCGCATCGGATTAAGAAGTATTCTTCTTGCTCTTCCCCTTCCTTTCTTTGGCAGCCAAAGTGAAATTTTCTTCATCTTCATTCTTTGATGAAGATCCATACCTGGTACTCCGCCTTATCTCCTCATGCACAAGATCCGACCAAAGTTGCTCCCATCCCGGCAGTTTCTCCCGACCATTGACAGAGTCCTCATAGGAATTCCAACTCTTCGGAAGCCCAAGGAGAGCCAAGCTCACCAAATCCTCTTCATCTACAGTAACCCCCACACTTCCCAGGTCATCCCTGCACTGGAAAAACTTCGTGAGGTACTTGGGTATACTGTCGCCTTTCTCCAGTTTTATTTTCCTGAGCTTATCCTTGAGTGCCAACTTCCTCTAGTCGCTCTTGCTTTAGAACAAGTCTGTCAAAGATTTTCACATCAAGAATGGAGAAGATTTACCATGAAGGCTAGAAACTATGTGATCCTTCACACCTTCCAACAGAATCCTTCAACATTTTGTTGTCTTCTTTTTCCATGTGTCAAGTGTGGCAGCATCGCTAGAAGCAGGTTTTGGAATTTCTGCATCTATGAACTCCTTCAACCCATTATCCTCCAGCACCGCCTCCATCCTATCCTTCCATGCAATATAATTCAAGTGCCCTCAGGGCATGCTCAGTCACAATCCGTTTGAAATATATCTCAACCATTGAAAACACTACTGCAAATTCGAATTCCACCAGCACAAAACTCAACCACTTCAATGATTTGAAATTGCTCCAATGATCAATATCGCTCTTATACCATGTAGAAATTATATAACTAATGTGTTATACATCCAAGATTCTCCTGATCACACACTATTTGACTTCATGCACAAAACAGAATCTCTTCTACTATTGATCATTACTTGCGGAAATTAAATCAATTGCATGCACACATTGAAACCATAAAAATTCACACATATGAACACAGTGTTTTAACGGGAAATCCTGAAGCTAAAAACCCCAAATATCTGTATATAATATATGTCATAGAGATCATGTAACAATCCTCATACAAAGATGATCATATCAAGCTCTCATTACAATACAATTGCTACACACTAATCATGCCCGATCTAGCAAATCCATGCATTGATCTCTGCCACCTACTAGCCTGCCCCTAATGCGCAATCCCTGTTGAATATTGGCTCTGAAATGAACTCAAATTGGTCCAGCCTTGCTCGTGCAATCCACATTGGCATCTCCAATCACTGTGTGTTTCAAATCATGCAACACTATAGTCTGTTGATATTCAGCTTTTGCTCTTTCCTACCTCTACTTTGGTCTCCTTGTTGTCCATGCACTGTAGTTAACTGATGTATTATTCAGTTGATTAATGATTTAATATTTAGTGAATTAATTAATAATTAATTCACACCACTCTCACTAGTGTATCAATCAATTAGACTAGATACAACTAGCTCAACTGTGTCTAATTGAGTTAAACTGAACACAACTCCACCAACTACTTCTACAACTCCACCCCAAACTCTTGTCACATGAGTTCTAGCGAAGTCTCCATGCAATGGCTCCACTTAACCCTCGGTAATAGTTAATTCCTTGTCATCTCACCGCGCACGTACGTACACTTAGCGGTATACAAGAGAATAAGATAATGTTTATAGTCTAAATATTATTAAGAGCTAATAATATTTGACATATCTATTTTTAGACTAGCAATCTAAAAATAGATTCCGCCCAATATGTCTAAAAATAGAAGTCCATCTATTTTTCCAACTTGAACAACCATCCACAAATATCATCCTGCAACTCATAGAATATGATCGACATGTCTAAAAATCGACATAGTCTAAAAATAGACTTGCGCCAAAAATAGCCTGCAGGCCCACTTAGTGAAGGCGACTCTTTTCACTAAGCTCATCATCTTGTTGCAATCTCAACAATGTCAATTATTTTCCATCATCTTGAACTTAGAGGTATACTCCCTCTAAAGCTTAAATAAGGATCTCTAACTAATCCCTTTGTTACAAAAGATAATTCTCTCTCCCACAACTACTCCCTCTGAAATATGAGTCATGCTTTCATCATAGATACTTCAAATAATAACCTAGGGCTCATGCCTTGAATATGAAGCCTAAAGTGTGTGTCTATGATCGAACAAATCCTTCTTCAATCAAGAGACTTATTCTCATGTACCTCAAAACCTTGAGGTAGATTTATGTACACTCCTCTTTGCATCCACTCGGTGAAAATTTTCAAATCAATGATTAAGGTTATAATGGAAGTGTATATAAAAAAAATTCCATGATCCTCTCCCTATTTCTATTAGAACCTTTTGATATCAACTCTCACTTTGTATTTTTCAATATAACCATATACTACACACTAGATCAAGTTTATATCTATCTTTGTCACAGTCAAGATTTTCTTAAAACCTGTTGATATGCTTGCTCCCTATGAGGTTGGATCTCATTTAGGAAAATATCTCTCAAACAAATCATGATTCTAGGAGTGTCCTACTATATTTGCTTCATTCTTCCATCTTCTTTCCAAATCCTTGGCATATTTTACTATGTACTTGCAACCCTCATGAGGAGGCCATGGAAGAACACTTACCAAAGGATACAAAGACAAGAAAATATATAAAAACAAAATTAGTAATAACTTTTGAGGATTATAGGAAATGTCGACTCCCTCTTAATATTATCTTTCTTGCATCCATATTGCAAATTTATTCGCATCATCCATATCATCATCATCATGCCATTTCTTCCTTGCATGAGCTACGATTTCTAATTTCAGCTAAAATGTTGATCTAGATCCAATCCTAGGGTTTTATCCATAAACCTAAGATCTGTCTTATTTAAGCTCTTTTTTCTAGCTAGGCTTTACAAACCCTACATATCCAAACGTGTAAAAACCTTATAATTTCTCCATATTCAAGAATTTTAGTTTTTCCAAACCCTAGTTTTTCAAAGATCCATTTTTCACTTCTTGCAAGTCCAACATATTATGTCATATTCCAAAATATATACAATACCCATGCTTAATAATGTTCAAGACAAGATTAGAGATCCCATAGCATATTGTTCTAATATATTAAACTAAACATTGATTCTAATCATTTCAATCCAGGTACTAAAAGGTTATGAAAATGACTCATGTTCTTAAGATGAATTTGGTCTCCAATATTAAAGAAGAGCTCGGCCTCTTCTTCATTGTAAGCTTAGAAGTTTCACACATTGTTCAATAGCCCTTATAACTCTACAATAGAAACAAGAGTAGCCTTTTATCATCAGTAGAAAATTATCTTTCCATATCCAAGATTATAGAATTTGCATTACTCCATGATTCTTCCAAATCAAGTATGTCATCTTTCCTTAAGCATGATTCAAATTAGTAAATGTATCCAAGATGAATTATGCCTTAAATAAGAAACTTCTAGGAATTTTCTTCAGATTTGATAACAAATGAATTTTTTCATATAATTTCCTTAACTTCCTTTGGCTCAAAAAATGAACGTCAAATATCATATTACCATTCATCATAATGAAATATATTTCCTACATACTTGATATGAAACTTTCACGGAGGTGAAATATCTCTTATGAAATTTTAATCCAACTCATCTTCAAAATTCCAATTTTTCTTGGCACAAGTGCATTTGATTCATTCTTCTTATTCTGCCTTTTAGGCTTATTGATCTTGAACCATATTTTGAAGAAGTCATTATATCTCAGGATCACTTATGTGTTGCAACATCCTTTAGGTATTATATAGTTTGCTACTTGTAAAATTTCTTGTTAGTAGTCATACATACCATGATTGTTTCCATTTTGATTAGGGATATCACATCACTCAAAATTCAATATTTTCATAGAGATTTTCAAGGGTCCTATATTTTTAAATATTCTAAAAATATCCCTATTCATCCTTTCGATTGAGATTTCAACATAGGCTTAAACAAATTCCACTATATTATCTTTGAGTAAAAGAGCAACATTCTGAAATGGTCTTGTATTGAGATTATATTATAAACCTTGCTTGAGGGAGATACACATTGTATTTTCAACCTTGAAATTATTTTCCAAAATAATTTTGACTTTGGCCAAAATTACTGAGTGAAAAAATACATACTTTGTAATGCAAGCAGACTTAGGATATTTCTTAAAATACATCGTCATTGAAATTGTCACAGACTGAGGCAATTCAGAATTTCTTGAGTTTCTTCGGTCTTGGTTTCTTTACTAGGCCTTATGTAGTAGATATGTGACCCTTTTCATACCTACTTAATATCCTTGACCTTTATCTTTCTGACTGAGACAAGAAAATTTAAACAATTATATTTCTTTTGTAAATTCCATTAACAAATTTGTTTGGAATTTTTTAGGCATAATGTCAAGAGGAACATATCAAACTTTATAGATTTGAGATCTTCAAAATCAGTAAGGTTTTGGTATTTGATATCCAAAGCAGAACATGGTGGATATTTTTCATATAGAGATTACTTCAATGGGAATAACACAATGATGTCTAAATGTATTCAATGTTCATTATAGGTAACTCCAATGATCTCTTATAGATAGCTCCTGAGTATAACAACCCTGTTGAAAATTCCAGGTAATAAAAGTTTAAAAAGGAAAAATAATATCCGTGGTTATGAGAAACTTATTCCAAGCTGAGTGTTGTGAAAAACATCTTAGTATGAGTTCTCATTTCAGTTATTATGGCTAAGGAAATTGGCAAAGGCAATGGAAAGGCAAAGTGGCATTAATTGGCATTTTATTTATGAAAATAGTGGAAATTAGGAGAAAAGGAAAGTGAAAGGTCATAGGTTGCATGTGAGGAGGAAAATGAAGGAAAATAATGGAAAATGAATAAAATAGAGGCCACGTTAATAAAAATTCTTCTGAGGATCAGTTCATGGTTTTTGTTTAGTTAATTTTGGAGCTTTCTCTTTATTCTCTCTCTCACACACTCTTGAACACTTAGATTTTTCTTGGAGCACTTTAAAATTTGATCAAGAAAGGAAAATAATGCAAAGAGGAAGAAAAGATAAAGCAAGGAAGAGTGGTATCAAGCAGCTACAACGAAATTTCTTGCAGGTATCGATTTGCATGTATGATTTCCTTGCTACATTTGGCATGCATGGTTATGCATGTGTGTTCTTGGTTCTCTTGTTTTCATTGGCATGGGTTTTTCCAGGTGTGGCAGTGTTCTTCAACCTTTCCTTTCCATTTCCAGATATACATGGTGTGGTGGGGTTCTCTTGTATTTGGTTGAGCTGGATTTCCGGATGGACTCAAATCTGAGTGGGGTGGTCTCACGATTATTCACAAGGCCTAGGAATCCCTGGAGGGGATATAGAGTAGTGCATGGATGTGAAAACCTCGATTGATACTAGGAATCCCTTTACCAGTGAATGGTAGGATACATGGTAAGTCTAAGTGGTGATTACCCTTGATTTGTCCTAGGAATCCTTGGTTGAGATACATGGTAAAGATAGAGGGTGGAGACCACGTAGATCTAGGAATCCCTTGATCGGTAATGATGAGATACACGGTAAATCTGAGAGGTTGAGGCAAATAAATTACTCATGGTTTAGGTAGAGAGATCCAGAGGCATCCATTCTTGTTTATGTCCTAGTGATCTGGTGAGGATTGCATTAAAGCCTAGTTCTATTGATGAGGGTGAGGTGGTTTAGCCTCGGGAAGCCTTGGATGATTTCTTTGGTTTTGAGTCCCACATTCATGCTTGTAATATGGCATGGGGGTGATTAGTTGAAGAGATATTTGGTTTAGCCAATCTGTGATCGGGTGGAATGTGGAAGTCCCAAACCTGGTTGGATTTTGCATTCATTAATAAGAGTTCATTTCATTCATATTTTATGTGAAAATGTATTGGTTCATATATTGAATTTATGGTTGTTGTATCCTTATTATTTATGTTTTTTATATTTTGGTTATGAGTATGTTTTATGACAGTGATGATGTATGGCTCTCATCATGTTTTGATTTATGAATGAATGAACAATGAATCTATGACCTAATAGATGATAATGCAGCTATTGTGATAAGTCATTAATGCTTCTTAGATATTCTCATATAATTATGAGACGCCTATGCTCAAATATGTTATTATGACCTATAAAATTCATATTTGTGACATTTTTGACGAAATTTCGATCATGGCTAGTAGGGGTCTAGTCAAGTATTTGTTCAAGAATTTGCATTGGCGTCATTGTTTCTATGTTACTTCTCAATCTCGTAAGTTTCATGGTGTTATGGGTAGTGATTGGGTCCTAGCCCTATAAATTAGACTTAAATCTCACATCCACTGGCATAGCACTGGCAAAAAAAGGCTACAATCGCACTCTGGTAGGCTCATGGGAGAAACTGGGTCTCTCAACTGCATGCATGCATTAGAAATGGAGCGAACAGGGGTTTAATTCCTTGAAATGTTGAGTTCCCTAAGGGGTGGTCACCTAGAAGGGTGGGTGAGCTCCTGGAGGTTCAGTAGGATGCATGGATGGTCAGATGGGTTGTGTTCTATCAGGTCCACTTACTTAAGGTCACCTAGGAGGTTGAATAGGATCATAGTAGCCTCTCATCACATGTTTACCCCAACGAACCTCTTAACTTGGATAAATGTGGGAGGAGGGTGTTACATAATGGTATCATAGCATAGCTCACCCCTTAGAATGGATGGATGGTGTGTTGGTCATGCATTCATGTTGCTTACATATGTGTTCCTTATACTTATGGTCCATGTGCTTGTTACATATGCATGGTGGTGGTCATGGTTGTAGTGTTGTTTCCATGTGAAAGTTGATAGGGTTGTTGTGGGATATGTCTTCATGAGTGTATGATTGGTTATGCATTGATTATGCATGGTGGTGGTCATGGTTGTAGTGTTGTTTTCATGTGAAATTTGATGGGTTTGTTGTGGGATGTGTCTTCTTAAGTGTATGATTGGTTATGCATTGATTATGCATGTCAGTGTTTATATGTTTTGTGCATACATTGATATGGTTGTAGTTGTCATGCTTGAGGTCATGATGTGTGGCTGGTATGGTCATGAGTTGATTACTGGACTATGGTTAGGATGATAGTTATATATTTTTATGACTATTTTTATATATGCATTGTGCTAATCTGGTCAATCTTGCAAATGACATATCCTCCCTGAATTATACTGAGGTACGTTGATTTGTTTATGATTTGGTTTAGTTGACATGGTATGTCTTTCAGGAAGATATCAAGATGACTAGCAAGAGGTAGACTACATAGGTTCTCCCTATGAATCATGTGAGAAACGCAGTGTTGGTAACTCACTTGACTTAGTAGACACATTGAGGAGTTTGAAGGAAGAATTAATAAGTTTCAAATCGGATAATGGCATAATCATGCAGGCATAGGAGAAACAAGCAGAATTCAATGCAATGATTTTTCATAGTTTGTCAAAATTAGAGAGATACAGACCACTTTGGATCATCCATGGGAAGGAGGAAAAAACTAATGGGGCATATGGAAGTAGGTCTCATGTTGGTCACAGGTCATATAGAGAATACACGATCAGAGATGGTATATTCTTGGACACTCTGGATAGGATATGTGATGGACATAGGTACTAATCTAGTTCTAGTTTGATAGGCACTATGAACATCATCATTATCACCCTTACAGGAGGAGTGAGAGGGCATACTTACCATATGAGTTTAAAAAATCCAAGCCACCTACCTTCAATGGATATTTGAAGAAGCTTAAAGATGCAAAGGCTTGGTTACTTGGTATGAAGAAATTCTTTGAGATGCATAATTACACAGATAATATGAATGCTAGAGTAGTTATCTTCAACCTAAAATGTAAAGAAGAAATCTAGTGGGAATATGTGAAGTTATTCAGAGACATCAGGATAGAAAAGTTGATTTGGAATTAATTCAAGAGACTTTTTAGGAAGAAATACTTGTCGAAGAGGTACTACGACAGGAAAGCCAAGGAATTCTATGAGCTTAAGATGGGATCGATGAAAGATGAAGAGTATACGACTAATTTCTTGGAGTTATTGAGGTATATACCATATTTTAAGGATGAAAATACTAAATTTCAGAGGTTTATCAGTGGATTTCCATTAGCATTTAGAGATAAGATTGAGTATGATGAGCCTCATTCACTTCTGGAAGTTATTGTGAAATTAAAGCATTGTTATGAAAAGTCAAAGCTTAAGACAAAATCTTAGAAAGGATGGAAAGGGAAAGATAAAGTTAAAGGTAAATGGAAGCTGAAACAAAAAAGGCCTCAGAATGTTGAAGAGAAATAAAATGTTGTTCTTTACAAGAAGTTTAGTGTAACCAGACAGGGGCATGAGTCACATCCTAGAGGGTAGCAGAATAGATGTGATGGTACTAGATTATTGGAATGTTGGATATGTGGTAATGAACATCTCAAGAGATATTGTCTGAAGTATCGGTGTGGTAGGCCTCAGATCTATAGTGCAAAGGAGGCACAGGCCGTTGGGGATCTTGGGAAGACCACTCCTCATATATATTAAACATTAGATAATAGGTAGGTTGATCATCATGAATCTATCATTGAGATGGATGGTAAGATTTGTGATCAAGTTTTTTCATTTTTGATTGACCCCGGATCTAATTATAGTTATGTTAACTCTGACTTGGTGGATATTTTTGGTCTGAATAAATAAGTTCATCAGAGTATTTCTTAGTGAAGTTGGCTACAAGTACCAATAAGAGAGTTCATCATTGGATAAGAGCTTGTGCACTTGAGTTGAATGGTATGCCTACTTCAGCACATTTTAATGTATTACCGTTGGGGTAATATAGTATGTTTTTGGGTATGTATTGGCTATATATTTATAGGACTAAGGTGGATTTTTATGAAAAATCCATTGAGTGCTTGGATGACAATGGAGTATAGATAATCTTATAGGGTAAGAAGAAAGAAACATCAGTTAGGATGGTGACAGCTATGCCAGCAAAGCACAGTCACAGAAAATGGTGTGTGTTATTTTTGTTGTGTAGATTAATTCGTCTTGCGGACAAGACCGATCTCTCTAGTACTAAAAGTAACTAGCAACAAACAGCCAATTATACTAATCTCTCTCTAAGCATACAAGATTCATAAAAATGCTATATAGGTGTAAGGCCTACCTTATATCCAGCGCTTGCTTGATCTCGTTGAAGTCCTTCCCGTGCACTTGAAAGAACATTCCTCGTGAATCTGCAGTCACAAACAAGAAAAAAGATTACACAGCACCTATATAGACATTATTATAAACCATACTCATCATAATGATCAAGGAATTTATGAAATAAACCATAAATAGACAGTTTAATGAGAGAAATGAGTATATTTGTATTAACTTGAAATAAAGAAAACCTTTACAACCTGTGCCTTGATGTCGTGCAGGTCCTCCCGGGTTCCGAAGCAGGAATCTCTTCTAATTTGACAATCATTGCACCCTTTGAACTAAGACAGATAGAGGTGAGTGATTTAACCTCACAGAAAGTCTTGGTTAACTAAGTCTGAATCTCAACAGCATTTAACCTCAAATATATTAAAGCTTGAACTCCCTTTGAGGCTACCCAAGGCCTCTTTTTATAGTGGAAAAGAAGAGGTTTTCTGTTCCAAATATGAAGGGATAGAATCCTCCTTCAAAGGGATTAGCTCCTTACATCAAGGGGTTAGCTCCATCAAGTGAGGGATGCATGATCCTTCTCAAAGCGTATCCATTCCCGAAAATTCCCATCTAGAATCTTCTAGAATTCATCTGAAATCAACTTTTTATCTTTACTTTCTCGCCTTTTTGAGTTTTACAAAGGTCCGCACCCATAACACAAAGAACGTGCGGTATGGTTCCGCAGGAAAGCTGAACTTTAGGTGCGGGACCGCAGGCAATGAATAGAGAAAGTGCGATACCAATGTTTAGGGGATTTTTAGGAACTTTTCTCTGATTTTGAAAGCTTGACATGAGGAGCTGATATGTTAGACTTGAAAAATGAGGAAGTATGAGTAATAATGAGCTCATACTCATAGCAAAATGTCAGGATAACAGTTTTTAGTGTAACAAATTGCCCCCTAAAGTGCAAAGTCTGGAATAGATGAAGCTGAAGTCTGTCATATATGAAGAGTGCAGTACTTTATCATTTCAAAGATCATCCTGTGGACACCCCAGTCAGAACCTGTAAAAACATTCAATGAAAAATATATACATATATATGTCATCACTGAGGTAGGCATTCCCATACTCAGATTAAAGTAACTAGAAACTAACTCAAATCGTTCTGATACAGGAATGATTTTGAATACATCATAGTACAGATATATGTAGACATAGTATGGACGCAACCATCTGTTTATAAATAGTCTACTGTATAGATGATAACAAAATTCCTCGCAGCCTGGATGGTCGAAACTAGATCCAGGGTCTTGATTTCCGCATCTCAAACTAGTACGATTCTATCCATGTGAATAAATGTGTTGAAGTCGAATCATGGTAGAAACCACTTGATTACCAGTCAATGATGTGAATTGTTAACAAGTGTGAGAGAAACCACCAGTAATGTCAATGGCTCTCAAAGTACTCATTACAATCCATGAAATGTGAATGAATGAGCTGAAGTCGAACATGTCACGGAATCATTCGATCGAAGGTCAATGATGCAACCTGTCGTTGAAGGCGAGAAACCTGCCATTGAGGCATGCAGATTTCAAGGTACTGACAATTTCTGGATCAACTTCCTGGATAATGTGCTGATGTCGATAGAAAGTGATCTGTTGTAGGCAAGCCCACAACACAAAATCATAGATCAAGTTTTGAAAATATATTGGCAAGGACTGACTCAGGGATGGTCAATAATGGATGACAAATATTTTGCAGATGAATGGTTTATTTGAACTGTTCTCTTGAACACATAACGACACTGCAGATGGCTTGGTAACAATTGACCCAAAGCTAATACCCAGAAACCAGCTGAAGACTTTCAATGTGGTTTGATTAACTGTTAGGCAAAGGATTTCCCAACCCAGGTGAATGAAAGTGTCGTGTTCAAGAGTGGTTGACTGAATTTCCCATTTCTCTCTCTTTTTCCCCCACCATTTCTGGCAAGTACCTCTTTATTTTTGACAAGCTTGAGGAGGATAAAATTTGCTTGCTTATAAGCTCATCCTTCGGATGAGTCCAACTTAGTTAAAAATTTGAACCCTAAGAAGGAGTGGTTCGTTCCTGTTGAAAATTAAACAGGTCCTTTACTGCTAAGTTTTAACGAGTCCAGTATAGGAGAAACTCGGTGTTTTTCAATTTTAGGGAGTCAGAAGAAAAACTTAAGAAAACTCCGTGGGTGTACTTTTTCGTAAATTTAGTCTCTCGAGCCCGAAAAAGGATAAAATAATGCGGGAGAGAACTCTATTGACCGTAATTAGTCAACGTATACCTTTTTTGTAAATAGTCCATTTCAGTCCGTAAAAGGGGTAAACTTATACTGAAGGGACGATTATTCATTTACTTTAACGAGTTCGAACAATCAAGTACTCGACAATCTTTTCATATTTAGAGAGTCTAAAAAGGGCTTAAAAGAGAACTCCAATGTTTCGCTTTTTCGTAAAATTTTGAAAGAGTCCGAAAAAGTGATAAAAGTATGCTCTTTGTTGAAAAATGATCAATTCTCCTGAAAAATCCAATTTCTGCACAAAAACTTGAAACATTACACATACCTATTTAAGATAAGTAAAAATGCTTTCAAAAATACCCTTTTTAAAGTGAAAAATAAATAAATTAAAAATTCATCCATTCGAAAAAACTTATAAAAAGGACTTTTTCAATTTCATTTTTACCGTTCAGTTCCAGAGTGAAAAGTAAAAAACTTTTGGGTAAGAAAGTTCCTGTGAAGATTCTGGAAAATCCGTCCGTTGGAATCGAGAACCGTCAGTCCCAGGTAATCCACAACCTCTCAATCTTGTTTTTCATCTGTTTCAAATTTGTTTTTAGGCTTTAGTTTGCATTTTTGGGGCAAAAAATGGTTTAAAAGTTTGCCCGCGGGGTCCGCAGGTGGGACACACGTTACCTGCGGACCCCGACTTTTTCCTATAAGGAAAAAGTCGTGGGTTCCACACCCGGCACACATTACGCGTGCGGATCTACGCACTGTGTATAAAGCGTAGGTGCGGTACCCGCGCGGTTGATTTTAAAACATTCATTTCTCATTTGTTTGCCAAAAAATTTCAAATAAGACTATTCTAACTTGCCTTTTTATGTATTTTAGGATTGAAAAGATGTTGATCTGGCGAGAACGTGAGCATGAGGAAGTGGATGAAGTCGTAATACTTCATTTTCCCACACAACAGGCATTAAAAGCATGTGGCTTGTACAAATTTTGGGCCATCTCAAGCATGAGGGCACAAGTAGAACTCTTGACATGGTTGGTGAACAGATGGAATGTGCAGGACCAGTGCTTCTTCATTGGTGGCCACCGGCTCGAAATTGAGCTGGAGGATATATATTTCTTGATTGGTTTGTCCAAGAGGGGCGAACAAGTTTCTTTGTTTGGGACTAGGCCAGGTGGCCAGTCTGTTGCTAGTCTCCAACTAGAATTCTGCAATGACCAGGCAAATCCTCGGGACAAACGGATTGACATAAAACACATCATCCGTCCTAAATTGAAAGTTATTGCTTTTACTGTTACCAAACTGTGTGGGAGTGCTGCGCTTCATGTAGCTACTGGTTCCCAAATGCGTATTGCCGTGGACTGTTTTCGCGGCACCATCTTTAACTGGTGTGAAGCTGTGTTGGCTAATGTAAAAGGCCAACTAACTAGAGAAAAAAATGGGAAACTGAATAACTTTGGATACGGATCCATTGTTGTTTCTTTTGCTCTGGAGAGGATCCCCATGTTAGCTCCACAGAGTATTGTTGTTGATGTCGGTCGACTTCGAGAACCGAGAATGGTTCATTGGTCCGCGTTGATGGCTCGTCATGCTATTGAGGGTACTGAGATTGTGCGATTTCCTTCTTCATATTTTCATTGGCTGGATCGCCAACTTTTTTGTGATAGAGGGTTTTCCATATGCCGGGATAGATTTCCGCGGCGACCGAGAGATGGCTCTCCCAGCAGGGGAACAGTGGGATGAGTCAGGTACAATCATTTTTCAACGTTTGCTAAATTCCAATTTTTTTAATTTTTTATCGTCTTTGAAAACTAATAACCAAAAGATTTTTGAAAACAGATGTGGGTCCACGAAGACCAGCCCATCTCCAACCTTACGAGAGAAGACAACCAGTTGCGGCCGCACCAGCCCCAACAGGCCAATCAGCGGAGATTTTGACTGATTTAGAGCATCATCTAGAGCGTTTGACTCTAGATATTCCAGAGACAAGCATAGATGACATTCCTCTCAGGTTGCAGAGATATGTGATTGGATTTCCAGGACCTTTTAGGAGGTTCCTATGCAGGGTAGCCTGAGCAGTGGTTTCTTATCGTGATCATCATCAGTGATGGGATGATCGTGTAGACTCATATTTTGACTTTTGAGTTATCATTTTTTGCCGATCATAAGGTGTTTCCAACCTATGATCGAAGACGATGTATATTTTTTGAAAAACACTCCTTTACTATGATATATCACTATTTTCCGGCTATCTGTGTACATATGTGAATGTTGTTTGTTTTACTGCTTTTGATTATTGCAAATGTCTATTTATCATACTAGAAGCAATTGAATCTGCTAATGTATTTAAATGTCTTGGAATATGTTGATATTCAATGTAATCAAATTCACGTTCCAAGAGACGAACTCTCAAAAACAACCGTAATAATACTGGATTTCTAATGGTATTAACCCTGTTAAGCTGTAATACAACAAGTTCAGAATCCAACCTTACAATCAAACTCCGAATTCCAAATGATATGGATTCAGACAATAACTCAATCATTGCACTATACTCGGCAATGTTATTTGTTGTTTGACCAAGGCTTACCCCATGCATGGATACTAACTCGTCAGAGGGTGAATAGATAACCCAAGCTGCGGAAGAAATGTTCCGTGTACTACGACAAGCACCATCAGCAAAACCAATGTAGGTTTGAAGAGACGTCGACATCTGCAATATCAAGAGTAAAACTCAGATAAGCAGGAATAGTGACAAAAACACACTCTCTAAACTAGGCATACTTTTCTAATCTAAAACACACCAGTAGTAAAGAAATCTAAACTAACAAAAATCTCCACACCTCATTTAAGCATAATATCGCTTTAGATAGAGCCCATTTCTGGGTTTATCCAAAGGAACACCGTCAAAATCTATCAACTCATAGGCCCCTTTTGCTAACTTTCGTTTAACAATATAAGGACCATGCCACATAGGCACAAATTTCCCGGCTCCTAGCTTGTCGTTAGCTTGATCATAAAGTAAAACTAGGTCTCCTTCTGAAAAAATTCGAGGGGTCACACTTCTATCATACTGAGCTTTTATCCTTTTAACATGAGCCTCGTTTGCTATTGCAGCATTTCGTCAATTCTCATCTAATTGAGCTAAGTACAAGAAACGTTTCTCCTCTTCAGACGTAGCTGGAAGTAATTCTACGGCTAATTTTAGTGACGGTATTTCAAATTCAATCGGCAACACAGCTTCCAAACCGTAAACCAGTTGAAAAGGAGTGAAACCCGTTGATGTTTTCACTGAGGTTCGATATGCCCAAAGCGCTGAAAATAACATGGAATGCCAATTCGTCTTGTGAATACCAATGATTCGTTTAATCATGGTGACTAAAACTTTGTTAATGGCTTCAACCAGACCATTGGCTTGCGGATAATACGGAGTGAAACTATCGTGGCGCAAGCCAAGCTGGTCTGTCAGTTCAGTCATCATGACATTCCGAAAATGACTTCCATGATCCGTAATAATAGCTTGAGGAACACCGAACCTAGCAATTATGTGATTAAATACGAATGTTGCAGCAGTCTTGCCGTCAGCTGAAAATGTAGGCATCGCCTCGGCCCATTTTGTAAAATAATCTACTGATAAGATAATATACGCATGCCCCCCGGCCGAGTGAGGGTTACATGTAATAAAATCGATACCCCATTTCGCGAAAGGACCAACAGCAATTATAGGGTGAAGAGGAGCGAGTGGCGCACGCATTTTCCGATCAAAAATTTGACAGTTGTGGCATTTCCGAACCGCATAAATGCAATCTTTGAACAACGTTGGCCAGAAATAACCTGCACGCAATATCTTTTGGGCTGTGGCATACCCAAACATATGACCGCCACATGCTCCAGAATGGCAGTCATTTAACACATTTTCAGCTTCTTCATGAGTTAGACAACGTCGAAAAATAGAATCCGCCCCACGACGATAAAGTGTATCACAGTATTATGTTGGGATTGGGCATCAGCACTGCGTCGGCCCGATTTCGTGAGATGTCGAGGGCGAAAAATTGGGTTTGGAGATAAACAATAATATCTCCATACCAAGGATCAAGTGTGTGATGAAAAACAAAGATTCGTCTGCAATGGACTCTTCTGCCACTGTTTCAGTATCAGTAGAGGGGAAATCGCACATCAGTTCCGCAAATACCAAAGATTTCTTTACCTTGGATTTTTCAAATTCCAAGTCAAATTCCTGCAGGATAACTATCCGTTTGGAATATTTTCCCCCTAGCAATTGTTTGGTCAAAATATACATCATAGGGTTGCAATTAGAAATTACCATGGTTTTACGTAACAAGATATAATGTCTAAAACGTTGAACAACTTGAACAACTGCCAAGGCTAATTTCTCCATGTGTATATTTGATTTCAGTCGGATTCAGATTTCGACTAAGATAATAAATCACATGTTCATTGTGAGATTCATCTTCACAGACTAGTACCATCCCAATGGAATGTGAAGCAGTAGTCTGAAAATGTAATCTTGGTTGTAGTTGGGAGGATGCAGTAACGGTGCATGGTGTTAGGACTCCACTATGTATCATTTTTTCTATATACTTTGACACCATTTTACTTTTATAACCATGATTAAAAAGGATTCCATTATCATTTTCATCTACTTTATCCCAAGGTATATAAAATCCTCTTCTTTATTATATGATTAATCTGTTTACATATAATTCCATAATACTCTTATATTTTATCATTAATCGAAGTGCATCGTTGCTAACATAAGTCCAAAAGCTCGCAGATAAGTTATATGCTTTGCTAGGAACAAGCGGCCGTTGCTGAAACAGCTGACTTAGTTGCTGAAACAACCGTCAAGCACGCAAATCCCGTCATGCGTAATTTGCGATTCTGGAAGAGCCTTTTGTGGAACAATAGTAACAGCATGAAGACATGGTTACATGGACCGTTCTGAAGATAGCATTCTTGTTGTCTCTGTTGTAACAATATCTTTTTTTGGAAGAACAGAATAGTCCTGTTTTGAGAAAGAGAACAGATTTGGGATAAACGTAGATTTGCTCTCATGTAATTGTAAAAGATGTCTCCTCTTTAAAAAGAGGAGACATCATCATTAGTAGGGAGTTCATTTTTGTAAAGCTACAGGAGAACATTGTGTGAGAACTGGAGCTAGACTCCATCTGTAATGTATCATTTCTTTTGACAGATGAATAAAATATTCTTTTGAGAGTTCCAGTTTAATTCTTTCCCTGGGGAATCTTGTGAGAGGGAAAGGGCCCGCCTTCCTCACAAGATTCACCCTTCTGTTCCTGTAATTTGTTTAATTCTTTACGTTGTTTGCACTTTACTTTAATTCTGTTGTTGAACACTAGTTGCACAGTTCAGTAGTACTCTGTTTCTTTAGCGCTGCATGTATTGAACACATTCACTCTTGGAAGTTGAGAAATCCATTTCTATTAATTGTATGAGTGTATGATGCTGGGAAGCAGGTGCTGAAGATTCCTGTATAAAGGAATAGGGTCCTGCTCCCATTAATTGCCTTCCTTTTTCTGCAGTGTGATTAGAAACAAGAGAACAAGTGCTGAAGGTTCCTGTTCATGGGAATAGGGTCTTGGTATCTTGAAGCTACCTTTCTTACAGTGTGATTAAGTGTCAGGCAACAAGTGCTGAAGTTCCTAACCAAGGAATAGGGTCCTGTTCCTGCTATGGTTGATTGATTTCTTTTCTTGCAGATTGGTTTTCCTTTGTCTGGATTTTAACTGCAACATAGAAATTATTTCTGCTATAACTTAAGTGACTTCAGCTTTGATTAAACAGAGTGTGAATAAGTAGATTTGTGTGATTGATAATTGTGTGGCTTTTTACTACAACATTGTTTCTGCTTTTGAAATTGAGCATATCCAGTGCGTGATTGTCTTTGAAATAAAAAGACTTCCTCGGGTTGACAATTTATGTGGAGCTTGAATTGTGAAAACAATTAAAGCGACCAACATTTTGGCGCCGTTGCCGGGGAAGGTAATTATAGATTTCAAAAGCATTAATCTTTTCTTTTTAAATGTGCAGATTGTATGAGAGGACGCGGAAACCAGAAGAAAACTAACCCCACAGGTGGCAAAGGCAAAGGAAGGGGAGGAAGAAAGACTTTTATTGATGAGATTGTATCAAAGGCTGAATCATCACAGAGATTAAGTTCTCGAAGATCGAAACTTCAGCACTCCCCTCAATCAGATTACAAAACAGAGGAAGTCGTGGGTCCTGAAAATATAGAAGAACCAGCAGTCAGTGCTGGAGAGTCAGAAGAAAGCGTTAGTAAATCAGCATAGTACATTGAGGAAATAATAGAAAGCGTTGGACGACCAGTGGAAAACATTGAAGAGCCAATAAAAGATCTTGACGATCGAGCAAGTGCAGTAGGAGAGCCAACAATGGAAGGAAACAATGATGGTTTCTTTGGTGGAGGACGTGTAGATCCTGAAGGAGAAAGAAGGGATGAAAATTCCCTCTCTACCTTGGGATTTCCTATCAGTGATCTCCCTGCAGGGATAACTCCCATGAAAAACATTCCATTGTCTGCTTTACCTAACTTTCATGGTTTATCCTCTGAAGATCCGGATGAATTTCTTTTTGAATTTGATATATTATGCAGAAGTTATGATTATGTTACTAATGCTCAAAAGTTGAAACTGTTTCCAGCCACCTTGAAAGGAAATGCCTTGAGATGGTTCATGAGCCTTGGAAGTCAGGTGATCACAACATGGGAGCAAATGAAACAGAAATTTCTGCTTAAATATCAAGACTACTGCCGGACAAGAGAAAAGAAGGATGAACTATTCAATATGGCACAAAAGCCGGACGAGAATCTGGAGGACTATATAGAAAGGCTGCAGTACAATATACAGAGATCTGATCATCCGAATATAAGTAAGGAAATTCGCAAAACAATATTACTTAGAGGTTTAAGGGATGATTGTTTAGATATGTTAAACATGCTTGGCAAGGGAGATATATCTAAGGAATCATATGATGAGATTGTTGAACTTTATAAGAGATGTTCAAGGGGAGCTGCAAGAAACAGAACAAGAGATTCCACCTATTCAAGAGTGCAGAAATCAGCCAGTGGAGGAGCAACAAGAGCTGAGATAGGTAATTTACTTGAAGAATTTAAAACTGAGATGCTAAGTTCTTTTGCTTCACAAATTGACACTTTGCAGGTTAAGAAGAAGCAGGCTGAAGCAGAAGCAACTCTGGCTGTCTTTTGCCCGAAGTGCAGAGACAAACATCCACTAAGGGAATGCCCAATGGACAAAATACCAATTTGTACCCTTTGTGAGAAAGATCATGAAACAAAACAATGTCCATCTCTACCAGGAATAAAGGCAGCATTGCAGCCAACGGAAGAAGAAGCTGAAGCAGTTTACCCGCTAACTCAAAGAAGACAATGGCAACCAAAAGGACAAGGTATGAACTCTAGTATGCCATTTAATCGTTGGAACAATTATTCTGCTTTCAGTCAAACAAATTACCCTCCCTTTAATCAAATGCAATACCCACCCTTCAATCAAATGAATTTCCCACCCATGCAGCAATCAAACCCTCCCTTTGTTGATCCTTCAATGTGGACTCCTTGGCCCCCACAGCATCCATCTTCTTTTAAACCTTGGAATTCAAATTGGAGAAGCCAACAACTTCCGTATCCAAATCAATTGCCTCAATATCAACAACCGCTTCCTCTGCCATCAAATGCTCCGCCAAATAATCAAATGAGACCCCAGCTACCTGTGCAACCAAATCCTAACCCCAATAATAAAGTTGTGCAAGTCATTGATATTCAGAATCAGTCTATATTTCCTACTATGCAATGTAATGATATTCATTTAAGATCTGGAAAAATAGTAGAGCCTATTATTGATGACATAACTTCTTCTGATTCTGATAAACAGGAAACTGAGAAACATAAGAAAGCACAACCACCTTCTAACAAAAATGTCGAAATAACAGAACCACCATTCCCCGAGTGTTTGGTTTTAACCAGAACAGCTGAAACACCTGCTTTTAATCTTCTAGGGGAATTGCAAAATTTGTATGTTAAAATTCCACTTTTACAAGCATTAAGAGATGTACCAATTTATGCCAGAACACTAAGGGATATTTGTGTTAAGAAACCCGGTAGGAAAACTAAGGACCCCCTTACAGTACATGTGATGGGGGACTTGTCTGCATTAATGTCCGGAAAAGCCCCTCCTGTGAAATATGGTGATCCCGGCCATCCTACAGTAATAGTTCAGATTGGTAAAACAATGATTCCCCAAGTTCTGGTAGATTTAGGTGCTGCAATTAACATAATGACTCTTGAAACTTCACAATTGTTACAGCTGAATAACACAATCAGAGATACACCCACCATTCTAGAGTTGGTTGATCGTTCTACAATTAAACCTGAAGGAGTTGTTGAGGATCTACTTATTTCAGTTGAATCCTGGAAATACCCAGCTGATTTTGTTATATTGCAAACTAAAACAAAGCTGGGGGGACATCCCTTAATTCTAGGAAGGCCATGGCTGGCCACAGCTGATGCTTTTATCAGTTGCAGATCTGGTTCAATGACAATTTCTAATGGTTATGAAACAAAACATCTTACTCTTTATCCTCATGCTACACCAATAATTAATAATGAAGATTCTATGTGGATGGATTATGATGATAATGCTGTTCAACCTATTCTAACTATTGGACAAGCTTTAACTCTCAAAGACAATACAGAGGATGAGATAATTAATAATTTTATTTGTGAGCCTTCTTCTGTAATTGTTGAAACACACAATCAATTAACTACAATTTTTGAAACTGACACTCAAAGGATTGAATCTGAAGATTCATCTCAGACATTAACCACCACCTCATCTAAAAGCATAACAGTTGAAATTGAACCTGGCAAGACATTAAACATAAATCCTGATCTAACAGATGCTGAAACACAGCAATTAATGAAGTTATTGCATGAATACAAGGAAGCATTTGCATGGGATTACACGGATATGAAAGGTATTTCTTCTGAATTATGTACTCATCGAATTTACATTAAAGAGGGATGCCGACCTGTTTGTCAACCCCAAAGACGAATGAATCCTAATTTACGGGAAATTGTCAAGGAAGAACTTCAGAAATTGCTTAATGCAGGATTTATATACCCTATATCTGACAGTGAATGGGTTTCCCCATTGGTAATTGTCCCTAAGAAAAACGGGAAATGGAGAGTATGTGTTGACTACAGAGCCTTCAACAAAGCTACTCAAAAGGATCACTTTCCCTTACCCTTCATTGATCAGGTGTTGGATAGTCTGGCAGGGAAGAAATTCTTTTCTTTTCTAGATGGATTTAGTGGGTATAATCAGATAAGAATTGCACCCCAAGACCAAGACAAGACCACTTTCACCAGCCCTTGGGGAACTTTTGCCTATAGAGTCCTTCCATTTGGGCTATGTAATGCACCAGCAACCTTTCAAAGAGCTGTTATAGGAATTTTTTCTGATATGCTGAATGATTCTATGGAAATATTTATGGATGATTTTACTCCTTATGGTGTGTCTTTTGGAGATGCATTAAAAAACCTTGAGAAAGTACTTAAACGATGTATACAAGCTCACCTCTCCCTAAGTACTGAAAAATGCCATATGATGATGAGTGAAGGAATAGTGCTTGGACATTTTATTTCATCTCAAGGTATTCAGGTAGATCCATCTAAAATATTGGTCATTCAGAATATTTATGTTCCTAAAACACAAACTGATGTGAGAATTTTTCTAGGACATGCTGGATACTACAGAAGATTTATTAAATATTTTTCTAAGATAGCTTCTCCATTATTTGTGTTGCTTATGAAAAATGTTGAATTTAAGTGGACTAATTCTTGTCAAAAAGCTTTTGAAGAACTTAAGCATCAGTTGTCTACTGCTCCTATTTTGAGGGGGCCTGATTGGAATCTCCCTTTTCATATATCTTCTGATGCTTCAGACACTGCAATCGGAGCTGTCTTGGGACAAGAGGAAAATCATCTTCCTTATGCTATCTACTTTATTAGTAAGAATATGACCCCTGCTGAGCTTAATTATACAGTTACCGAGAAGGAGTTTCTTGCAGTAATCTATGCCATTAATAAATTCCGACACTATATCACTGGTTATTCTACTTTTGTGCACACCGATCATTCAGCTATTAAGTATTTAATGAACAGATCTGTCACAAATGCTAGAGTTACCAGATGGTTATTATTACTGCAGGAATTTGATATCACAATTGTAGATCGTCCTGGTAAAGAAAATGTGGTGGCTGATTTCCTTTCACGGTTAAAAACTGACAATGATATTCCAGTAGATGATTCTTTTCCTGATGAGTATTTATTTGCGGTTTCTGCTCACTCTCCATGGTATGCAGATATTGCTAATTATCTGGTTGCAGGGAAATTACCATCACACCTGTCATACAGAGAAAAGAGAAGAATTTTTCAACAAAGTGCCAGGTACAGCTGGATAAGCGGGTGTCTTTTCTACACTGGGCTTGATCAGGAAATCCGAAGATGCATTAGAGAAGATGAAGTGTATGACATATTGAAAGCTTGTCATGATGGCCCTTGTGGAGGGCATTTTGCTGATAAGAGAACAACACACAAAATTTTGAGGATGGGTTACTATTGGCCCTCATTATTCAAGGATGCAAAGAAATATGTAAGGGCTTGTGACAGCTGCCAGAGAATGGGTCAACCCAATCATAGAGATCAAATGCCATTAAACCCCCAGGTAGTTTCTGAACCATTTGAAATATGGGCCTTGGATTTCATAGGACCCATTAACCCTCCATCTAATCAAAGAACTTATATATTAGTCTGTACAGACTATATGACTAAATGGGTGGAGGCCAAAGCACTTATTAGAGCTAATGAAGAAGCTGTCCTAGCTTTCTTATTTGAAGAAATCTTCACTAGATTTGGAATTCCTAGAGAGCTAGTTACAGATGGAGGACCTCCATTCAATTCTCATGGTTTTAAGTATACCCTTCACAAATATCATATTCAACATAGAATGACTACACCATACCACCCCCAGGCCAATGGGCAGGTGGAAAGCACAAACAAAGTATTAGAAGCCATTCTAACTAAAACAGTGAAGGACAACCGGAAGGATTGGTCCCAAAGGCTCCCTGAGGCATTATGGGCTTACAGAACTACTTGGAGAAACACTACAGGTTTTTCTCCCTATGAATTGGTTTATGGTAAAAATGTTGTTTTTCCCGTGGAATTTGAGATTAAAACTCTAAGAACTGCTTTAGCTGTTAATCTTGATTTGACTGATGTGCAGACAGCTAGGTTGCAGCAGCTTCTTGAGTTGGATGAAAAGAGATTAGATGCCATTCATCAAACAACCATGATACAACAACAAAGGATGAAGTGGCATGACAAAATTATCAAACATAAGCAGTTCCAAAAAGGTAATTGGGCCTTGTTGTATGACTCTCGGTTTGAAAATTTTCAGGGTAAGCTACGAACACGCTGGCTTGGACCATATGAGGTAGATGTTGTTTTTCCAAATGGAACGGTAAGACTTTTAACAATTGATGATTCTAAAACACCTCTACTAGTCAATGGTCATAGGCTCCGTTTATATCAGCGCCCTGTTTCTAAAGAGGATTTCAAGACTGCTTGCATGACTGATATTCATTATCTTTTTCTAGGGGAGTCTTCTGCTCCTCACAGCATTTAATTTTCTGCACTATATTTTTAGTATTAGATTAGATTTAGCACTAATAATCCCTGTCAAGGATTGGCATATTACAATTGAATTTTGCAGATTCTGGAAAAGCTCATTAAGGAGGACAGATTCATCATGAGAAGATCTGAAGCTTCAATCACAGAAGCTTTTTCCCTTCATTTTACCCCATTTCCTAGCAATATCCCTTCATCCTCACTTCTACATTATTGCCCTTTTTCCATTTTTTTTTCCCACTCCTACCATTCCTGAAATATCTTCCTTCAGCTAGTATTTCCTATCCCTTACTGTTGAAATTATCCCCTATCAAATATTTCCCCCACTTCTTACAGACCCAAGTCATTTATCCCATTTTTCTGATTTTTCCCGTTGCTGAAACACCAGTTTCAGCAACGTATCGTTCATTTTTTCGTTGCTGAAACACCAGTTTCAGCAACCTGTTATCATTAAAACATCATCTCTCTTCACTGTTATATAAGCTTTTCGGTTCTCCACGATTATACTTCAGATCCTTTGGGTGAAAAATTATTCAGCACTGAGCAGATTCGGTTACACTCCTGTTCTAAATTTCAGAGAAATCTACAGATTCTTCCATGTATATTAAGCCATTTTGAAGCACTCAACACTTCGAATTATTAAACCAAAGGTAAAAATGTAAGGTATGAGGTTTTAATGTAATTCAGTTAAATTATATTAAAGAGAGGATTTCATTCATAATGATTATAATCTTTACACGCCCAATCATCATTACACCATACGTAGGGGGGGGAATTTCGAAAATTGAACAATCATTTCGCATTAACCAATCCTCCGTCCTTTTTTATATCCACTTCCGCCGTCATTTAGACCCTGCAGCCTCTGTTGCAACAACTAGCGCGATCAAAGTCTGTGTTTACTGTCTTTTGTGCCTCTGCATGTAACTCAAAGCTAGAGCCATGGGAGGGTCGGCCATCAGACACGAGCCCGGCTCCATAAATCTTCTTCAATTGTTCCCCGAAGCCTATCAAATTTTCCAACAAGCGGGATGGACAGTATATTTTGAAAGGTTGGGTGAATTTGACCAGGAACAAGTTTTAGAGTTTGCACAAAACCTTCAAGGGGATTTTTCAGTGGTTCAAGGGTTTCGAATTTCAGTAACAGAGGAGGACATAGTTCAAGTATCAGGGTTGCCAGCTATTGGGACTCGCTGGTTCAGCAGAAAGCAGGTTATTATGAATGCACAGCAAGATTTTCTTCGTCCAGATGAGCCAGTTGAACTCAAAGGCCGCGGTGTCAGTCTGCACTCACTTCCTCGACCATGGCCATCAGTGGCAGAATTCATCAAGCACTACTTGACGTGTGAAGGGCGTTACCAGGTAGTGTACAATCACGACTTTGTTTTGATGAATCATTTGAGAAATGGCCGAATGATTAATATCCCCTATTATCTTCTTGGTTGTATTAGAAACATGTCTTATTATTGTAGACGGTCTAAATTCCCCATGTTATCCCTCACCCACCATCGTTTATGCCAATTGTTGATTCAGAGGGGTTTTTCTCAGCAAAATTACCCTCTGAATAACCCACTCCCTGTTCCCCAGCTGCCTGAAATTCCTCAGCAGGCTCAAATGTCCCAACAACCTGAAAGTTCCCAAGATACTCCTAAAATTCCTTATGAAGGACGACGGGACGATATTCCACATTCCCCAGTAACTTCAGCCCCAAAGCCAGTTGACCCAACCCCAAGCTCGTCCCACTTAGTAGAGTCAACCGTCCCCATTATTTATGTCCCTAGTGACGACTCTCTAACACCCCCGTCCCCACCTATTTATAAAAAGATAAGAACCCCAACAGTCTCAGTCTCCAAACGACGGACAAGGGCTAAATTCCAAATCTTCACTTCTTCCGAAAGCCCTTCCCCCAGAGAAAAATCCTCCCCTGCAAAGAAAAGGAAAGACAGTGACTTCTCTGCTTTCCTACCAAAAAGGAAAATGAAGACGACTGTTGAAACAGGAGTTACTCCCATTTCCCCTGACCCTGCCACTATTTTGTTAAAACTCCAATCTTCATCCCCATTTCAAACCCCTCAACCCGTCTCATCCGGTGGCACTGCCACACAAGAACCAGTGCCCCGGGATAATACGACATTGTTTATGGCTCAAACAGTGACTGTCACACAAGAACCAGTCACTTACCCAGAGGCTGAAACACAAGAACCATCCACTGTGGTACAAAAATACACCAAGCATGATGATAGTGGGAGACCAGCTGTAGCTGTCCCACAAGAACCGGTTACGGCTGTGCAACAGCAGACTACCCCAGCAGAATCAACCAGTACACAGGGTTTACATACTATGACATCTTTATTGGAGGAGAATGAATTCTTGAAGTCTGAACTGGAAGCCTACAAGAATGAATTAACCTTGGCACGAGAAGCTTTTGATAGAGAACTGAATCTCTATATGTTAGCACACACAACCTCAACGCAAAATAAGGAGCCATGCAAGGAATACATGTGCCATGAGTGTGGTAATATTTACCAGCAGGCAGGCTACAAACTAGTTAAAATTCAAGTATCTAAGGCATCTACATCAGCTGGAATAAAAGAGGGATGCCCTACTGCTCCACAAGAACCAGTAGGGCCCTCCATAAAGGAAGAAAAAGAAACTAAACCTCAGACATCTTGCCCTGTGCTAGTTAATGCAGCCACTCAGACAGAAGCACCACCGCATATATCTCGCCCTAAGTTAGTCAGTGTAACCATTCAAACAACGTCCCAACCCAGTACTTCTAATGCTAGCACACAGACCCGGCCATGGAATCAATTGGAACTGATGAACAAATGGAAGAAACAATATGCTGAAGAACAAGATACAATACTACAGCAGCATAAGCTAGCATGGCAGAATCACGTGTATGCCAACTGGGAAAGTTGGGAACAGATGATGCAACAGCTCAAGGACTCCAAAAAAGAAGTCAAGGAATCTAAGGAAAAGATGGCCTTGATGTTTTCATTAGTACAGAAGTTGATGGCTACCCGCAAACCCTCTGTAAACTACTCTCTCTTTCTTTCTGAACGATTAGTTTATTTTCAATTAAAAGCAATAAAAGATGGCAGACCGCATGAATTACTTACTTCAAAGAAATTTGTTGAGACCTTTAATGAGGCCCCTGAAAGTGACCAGCATTTGTTGTGCGAACTTTACCTTCATAATGAGGCCATTCCCGACAATAGAAGAGTTAATCTTATTCCAATTGCAGGAGATATACAAATAAGGGCATTTGTTTCATTTTTGTCTAACCAGCTCACTTGGCAAACTGCGTTCACTGCAAGCAGTCATAATGAGGAGAATAGACTCCTTTGGATTAGACCAGAACCTTTAAGTCCAGCCATGTTTATAGCACAATATCATAAATTCTTACAGAAGCCAGGAATGCATAGGTATATACAACAATTACAAGCTTCAACACTCTTTAAGTGTCAACAGCAAATTAGAGTAAAGGGGACTGCTGCATTGAAGGCCAATACTATGTTTTGGCAGCAGTCATGTAAAGAAAGACAAGATTATCACCCTTTTAACCCTGACAATCTTCAAGCTGCACTTTCCAGGGTTCCTAATTACATTGGATGCATTCGACATTGTGGAGTAAACTGGATCGGGTATCATTTTCATTTTCCAATTTTATGGCTACCTTCAGAGAAATATCAGTGTCATTACCAATTGGCTGGCAGAGATGAAGCTTTAGCATGGCAGCACTTGCAGAACAATAGAGGATTCCGAGCTCCTACAGATGCCACCTTCTCCAGCTACTGCTTGAGTAATTTGCATGCACATTACCAGTACTCAGACTCTGACTCAGACTAGGGGTTGCCTGAGGACATGCAACATTTTCAGCTGGGGGGGATGTTAGGACTCCACTATGTATCATTTTTGCTATATACTTTGACACCATTTTACTTTTATAACCATGATTAAAAAGGATTCCATTATCATTTTCATCTACTTTATCCCAAGGTATATAAAATCCTCTTCTTTATTATATGTTTAATCTATTTTACATATAATTCCATAATACTCTTATATTTTATCATTAATCGAAGTGCATCGTTGCTAACATAAGTCCAAAAGCTCGCAGATAAGTTATATGCTTTGCTAGGAACAAGCGGCCGTTGCTGAAACAGCTGACTTAGTTGCTGAAACATCCATCAAGCACGCAAATTCCGTCACTCGTAATTTGCGATTCTGGAAGAGTCTTTTGTGGAACAATAGTAACAGCATGAAGACATGGTTACATGGACCATTCTGAAGATAGCATTCTTGTTGTCTCTGTTGTAACAATATCTTTTTTTGGAAGAACAGAATAGTCATGTTTTGAGAAAGAGAACAGATTTGGGATAAACGTAGATTTTCTCTCATGTAATTGTAAAAGATGTCTCTTCTTTAAAAAGAGGAGACATCATCATTAGTAGGGGGTTCATTTTTGAAAGCTACAGGAGAACATTGTGTGAGAATTGGAGCTAGACTCCATCTGTAATGTATCATTTCTTTTGACAGATGAATAAAATCTTCTTTTGAGCGCTCCAATTTAATTCTTTCCCCGGGGAATCTTGTGAGAGGGAAAGGGCCCGCCTTCCTCACAAGATTCACCCTCCTGTTCCTGTAATTTGTTTAATTCTTTACGCTGTTTGCACTTTACTTTAATTTTGTTGTTAAACACTAGTTGCACAATTCTGTAGTTCATCCAATACTCTGTTTCCTTAAACGCTGCATGTATTTAATACATTCATTCTTGAGAAGTTGGGAATCCATTTCTGTTGGTTGTGTGAATGTATGATGCTGGGAAGAAGGTGCTGAAGATTCCTGTACAAAGGAATAGGGTCCTGCTCCCACTAATTATCTTTCTTTTCCTGCAGTGTGATTAGAAACAAGAGAACAAGTGCTGAAGATTCTTGTTCATGAGAAAAGGGTCTTGGTCTCTTGAGTCATCTTTTCTACAGTGTAATTAGTGCCAGGCAGCAGGTGCTGAAGTTCCTAATTAAGGAATAGGGTCCTGTTCCTGCTATGGTTGATTGATTTCTTTTCTTGCAGATTGATTTTCCTTTACTTGGATTTTAACTGCAACATAGGAATTATTTCTGCTATAACTTAAGTGATTTCAGCTTTGATTAAACAAAGTGTGAATAATTAGATTTGTGTGATTGATAATTGTGTGGCTTTTTACTACAACATTGTTTCTGCTTTTGAAATTGAGCATATCCAGTGCGTGATTGTCTTTGAAATAAAAAGACTTCCTCGGGTTGACAATTTATGTGGAGCTTCAATTGTGAAAACAATTAAAGCGACCAACACATGGGTCAACGCATGTTTAAGTGCATCAAAAGATTGATCAGCGATCTCGTCCCAAAAGAATGGAATGTTCTGTTTCAACAACCGGGTAAAACCCTTTGTAAGCTCGGCATAGTTAGGAATAAACCTACGTAAAAAGTTTGCTTTCCCCTGCAAACTTTGGAGTTGGCGTAAAGTCGAAGGAGGAGGCAATTTAACAATGGCTTCGACCTTCGATGGATCGACGCGAATACCTTCTTTCGAGACAAAAAATCCCAGTAATCGACCCGATTCTACGCAGAAAACACATTTATGCGGATTCAGCCTTATCCGATAATGCCTACATCTCATAAAAATTGCTCGTAAATGAGTGGGATGGTCGGCCCTACGTAATGAATGAGCAGGTAAATCATCGAGATATGGCTGAATAATGTGCTTAATGTCATGAAATGCATAAGACATAGCCCATTGAAAAGTTGCTCCAGCGTTCTTTAGTCCAAAAGGTAGTTTACAATAAGAAAACGTTCCCCATGGACAAATAAAAGTTGTTTTGGGTTGATCTGCAGGGAGTATGTTTATTTGATTGTAGCCGGAAAAACCATCCATGAAGGAAAACAATTCACTGCCAGCACAATCATCGATTATTTGATCGATATAGGGAGTTGGATAATTATCTTTTGGACACGCTCGATTAATATCTTTATAATCGATGCATACTCTTATCATTCCTTGTTTTTTAGTCACAGGAACAATATTGGATACCCAATCCGTTAAGGGAATTGGATAAATGAATCCTGCTCGAAGTAATTTTTCAACTTCTGCTTTTATAGCAGCAGCTTTTCTAGGATGAATTTGACGTAATCATTAACGAACAGGTTTAGCATCCGGGTAAGTCTTAATTTCATGAACAACGATCGATGGATCAATTCCTGGCATTTCTTCATAAGACCAGGCAAACACGTCACGAAATTCTTGAAATAGGGCTTTATAAGTCTGAATTTCTTCATCTGTACAACAAGCACCTATATGAATGTTTTCAATTATTCCTGGTTTTACTGAAATGTCAATTGGAACCGTTCTAGATATATTTTCCAAATTTAACTCAGAATCTGGATTTTGCAATGGATTCTGAGGTCCCTTGGCATATTCAGCAGTAAAAATTGAAGCGAAATCATATTCAAAATGATCTAATTCAGGTAAAAATGAAGACCAGTGATGTAGATCTTCCCATGGTAAATCATCAACAGACAAAAACTCGCGAATTTTCTCATCTGTATGAACAAATTCAGGAAATGTCGTTGTAACTGAACTAGATATAGAAAGTGATTCCTCTTGGATCCCATTCATTGGATCAACTTCGGTTGAAAATGGGTCGGAAAAAGACTGTACAGCCTGGTACACAATTCAAAATGGACTCAAAGGCATCATGCCATCAAATGAATCTATCTCGGATTCGGAAGGTACGATCCAAGGATCATCAAACATAATAGTGTCTGATGAAATCATATGAATATTTGCAGTAGAAGGCGATACGTTAGGAGGAGGAAAGGAAAAAGTTCCTAGTAAACCAGAATCTTTAATCAAACCCACCCCAACATCCTTATAAGGGATAGCCGTTTTACCAACATGCTGGATTGTTTCTGTAGAGGCTGGGTCGGACGAGAAATAAGTTAACTGATCTATTGTCATGATCTTTCCTTGATATGGAAATTTTATGAGTCGAAAGACCGAAGAAACAACAGCAGTCATAGCATAGGACCAACTACGACCCAGAAGAAGGTTGTAATCTAGAGGGGCATCAACCACTTCCACATCTAGATTAACGATTTTACCTTCGACCCCTATGGGTAAATCCTGCAAAATAACAAAAGGTTGAAAACCTCGACCATCAAAAGTCTTTAGAATTGTTGGGGATTGGTTAAGTGTAGGAGATCCAAGCGATTTCCAACACTGAATCGACATAATACACGTTGAAGCTCCCTCATCAATCACAGTCCGAAAAATAGGTCTGTTTTTTACTAACACTGGAATCTGGAAAGCCATTTGGTGAGGAAGACGTGGTGTACTATTTTCTAAATCGAATATTATAAGGTTAGAATCCTGAACATCGACAGCTCCTATAGCAGACAATAATAATTTACGTTGTGCTGGACACGATTGCAGCACTTCTAAAGCCGACATTGCTGAAGGAGAAATGGCTAAGTCTTCAACAATGTTGTAATTCTGAGCAGCTCTCGCATGTGGATTGAAAGCTGATTTACGAAGAACACATTTAGTAGGCGGTTTGATTATTAAGTCTGGATTTTGTTTCTCTATCTGTAGCGGACCGGAAACAGGAGGAGGTGTATTTGATGTATTTGCATTAGAAGACTCTGCTTCTTTGCCATCAACAGGATTCTTAGAACCGTAATCTTGCGATCGCGTCGCAATCCTTACATGAGACATCATCATAATAGGCTCTTCTAAAGTAGTCGAAGAAGAACCAATCATCTTACTATCTTGAATTGGAAAAGGATCCTTCAAGACAGCAGGTTGTTGCGATCCTTTAATGAATTTCGTAACTTCGTCTCGATATGTACATTCTTTCATGAAATGATCTTGTTCACAAATGAAACAAGGATAGCGAGGTTTACGTTTTTTGTCATTGGATTCATCTTTATCAGTTTTCTCTTTCGAATTCTTTTTGTTTTTTTTCCTCCCCTTCTTTTTACCACCGGATTTTGATTTTGTCGTAGATGTTTCAACGACATGAATGTCGGCAGAAACTTCGGGAGAAGATTCTCCTTTCGGGGAATCAGGTAAAGTTATAATTGGAGAAGAATTCTTTGAAGATTTCTTCTTGCTTTTAGAATTAACTGTACCAATCATACCGTCAGTGGCATGAGACCCTGAAGGAGCTGCAGCTATTTGACCTTGCTTTGGAAGATCGGGAATTTTCTCATGTAAAGTACCTGACTGTGTATATACGAGGTCAAGGTACTGAGCTTGGGCAATTACTTGCTCTTCAGTAACAACACCAGCCTTGGCTACATCTTCAGTGATCTTGGGTAACAATGATTTAACAAACCATTCTGCCAAAATTTGATCCGGAATATAAACTTTCACCAAACGCCTCCTACGTCGACATTCATGAATATGATCAGAAATATACGTGGACGTAGATTGTTTTAGCGAAGTTAATAATTCCGTGCCATTGTCGTATCTGACAGGCAACTGAAAATGAGTCAAGAAAGCTGTTGCTAACTGATTGAAATTATGAAACGAGCCTCGTGGCAATTCAATGTACCATTTGGCTGCAAAACCTATAAGGGTTCTTTGGAAAAGACGTAAACGAATCGAATCATCAATGATTGAATTAGATGCACACCAAAGGTGATAAGTCATAACATGATTCGATGGATCCTCTCCTGACTTACCTTCGAATTTTGGTATATCATTGGGCAACTTATGAGGCATTGACGGCCAGTTCTGATAATAAAAAATGGGATCATTTGTAAGGCGCGTCAAATCAGGTAAGTCCAAAGTTGCGATAAATAGTAATTGACGGTTAGGGTCGCGAAAACCTTGAGAAGCCAAAGCAGATCCAGGAGGCGGATACCCAGGATAACTAGGAATCGGATTTGCATTAGGTATTGTGTAACCTCCCGGAAAACCAGGATGAACCGGACCATACTGAGGTTGTTGATAAGTATAACCGGGGTACGGTTGATACTGATAGCTTGGATTCTATACATAGGGACCGAATTGCGGCTGTCCCTGGTACGGTTGATACGTAAATTGAGGTTGACTTGTAACAACTGTACTTGTACCAATTTGTCCTGTAGGTATCTGAACCGAAGTCTGAACTGAAGGTCCTGACTGAGGTACAGAGACTTGAGGGATTTGCATGGATACAGGGGTAGCCAAACTCGGGGCTACAGACACTCCAGAAATAGGTGTGACAGGTTGAACAGACGTTGCAGCAGTTGTAGCAGTTTGGGGTGGAGTCTGAGGTGTACTAAGCCCAGTCTGCTGAACTGAACTGGGTGCAGGAGTTTGAATAGCTGGCTGAACAGGTTGCTGGGTTGAACCAGAAACCAATGGCTGGCCAGGTTGATAAGGCAACTGCACATTAGGCTGTAAAGGCTGTTGATATTGGGACGGATCCCACACCATCATTCCGGGGTATTGTCCCGTAGAAGGTTGAACATAAGGACCATAACCTGGTTGAATGTAGGGTTGATAATTAAAAGGTAAATTTCCGACTCCTTGAACAGATGGTTGACCAGAAGGCTGTTGGTAACCTTGAATTGGGTACTGCCCTTGAGGTTGATAACCTTGAGGCGCGTACTGAAGCTGGGGTTGTTGAGGACCTTGAGGAGCATATTGAGTTTGGGGTTGTCCTTGAGGTATGTACTGTCCTGAAGGTTGCCCCCCAGGCGGTAACGGATTTCCTTGAGGTTTCCCCCCAGGCGGTAACTGACTGCCTTGTGTTTGAGGATTGGGAACGTTACCAGACATCATAAAAATTTGCTCTGCGTTCAACGTTTCAATTTTAAGACCATTAAGACCAGATGATAACACGTTTTCAATGGGTTGAGGAGCTGCTCCTGAGAAAGTACCAGATAGAGCTTGGTATCCCGAAGGAACAGAAGGACCACCGTGTAAAAATGATTCTGGAGTCTGGGAAAACATTGACGACTCTCCTGCCATAATGGATGGCGGATAGTAACCTCTGGGTGTAGGATGAAATGGAACTCGAGGTGGATAAAAAGCAAGTCCCGGATTTTCTAAAAAAATTGTTAAGGATAGATACCAAGCATCAGTTCGAATAGGGCTGTAGAAAATAGATTCACGCTCCCTAAGATTTATATATTGAGGGGAGTCGGGAAGAGATATGTCTTCGTCTGGATTAGTAAGTTCTTCAATAGAAATAAGTCCAGAGGGAAGATTTTCTGTAATGATATTTCTTACCCTAGGTGAACCTGGATCGCTAGAAGTTGGTGTAATAAATCCTGAGGATGTTTCTAACACAGAAGATTCAGTTTCAGGTTCAGAGATTTCAGGTTCGTCAGCTAATTCACCAGAAGGAGAAATATTTCCAGAAACTTCGGAAACTGAAATCGGTTCTTGAATATATTCTGTTGTAGATGTTTGATAAGCAGGATGAATTACAATAGATGATGTTCCAATTTCTGTTGATCTAATTCTACGGCTGCTATATGGTACCAGAGCACGTAGCCCTTCAAGGTGACTTGGTGAATATTCAGGGGGTTTCCCTTGTATTCTCCGGGATTGTCTCAGCAAGTCCGCCACGATTAAAGATTATCTAATCACACGCAAACAAAGAAAAATTTCAATGAAAACACCTAAAGTCTCTAAGAAACAAACAATTGAATCATTCGCTTAAAAATCTAAGAGTTAAAACCACACACAAACAGGTAACTTTCCGTACTAAAAACACTAGTTGGTGATGAAATCCAACTTAGTAGAATTTTAACACGAAAAGGGCGGTTGGAACAGTTACCCCGACAACCTGCTTAATGAAACAGACCGGTGCAAGTTTCTCCACTATACCATCTCGAGTGAAGATAACCCTCCAGAGAGTCCAAGTGAGTCTAGCCGACGTCTGTTCCAGGTACAGTGGGATCTTCCATCCACCGTCACCTTAGGAGAGAATCCTAAAGATTATAGCCACTAAGGTTACCAACTGAAACAAATATACCTGGGGGAACAGTCTACGATCCGACACACACGCAAGGGCAGAGTAACAAAGCTCAATCCCCTTGAAGGCTCCTTGAAATAATCCAAGGTTTACCGACAAGTGACCCCTGGCTCCTCGACAATGGTCTATCCGAGGTTTACCGTCGTTAATACGTGTATATCTTCTATCATTCCCAATGAGGAAGGATTGATCACCCCACCGGTTCAGATATGATCTCGTGCTTGACTCCTTTAGGAGGAGCTTCCTAGAGCATAGATGCAACAATTGGAATTTCTTCCTACCGCAAGATTTGTCTACTTGTTTTTTTTAGCTATCTTGGAGAGTTAATTACTCCCTACTCCAAGATACTAGCCTAAGCTATGTTGGTGATAAGAGCCCTAGAAATAAAAAGATTACTAGATGAATTTTATTTAAGCGTTACTTTTAAGAGTTGTTTCTTAAGTCAATGGGTGCGGAAATGAAACTTTGGATGATGTGAAGACTCGACTTCCAAAAAACACTAAAATGCACCTAGAATGATAATCAATTCTTTTTCTTTCAATGAACTTTCTATCTAAAGAAAGAGTTGGAGAATGCAATCCTTTTAATTCCTTCTTTAAACATGAAAAATAATTGAAATAAACTACTTTGTCCTTTCAATAATGACATAAATGATCAAAGCTCATAAGAAAAATCCTTTTCCTTTCCAAACTAGAAGCTACAAAACAATTTTCCTTCGAAAGAAAGCTACAAAAATTAAAACTACTCAAAACTACAAAATCTAATCTTGAGATCTAAAATCTAAATTGAGTAAAAGCTTTAAGATTTTTTGAAGAATGTTTTCCTTAGTTGTTCAGCAAACTAAGAGTCTATTTGTTTAGAATAACAAACAGATCAAAAACACTCAAAATATGTTTTTTTTTTTTATAAAAATGAAATTCAAAACTTTCAACCAAGTTTTTTCGAAGATTCGCAAAGAAACAAAAAGGCTCAATTTCTCAATAAAGGATGTTTTCACAATCAGGTCGGATTCAAAAAGACAAAAAGAGATCAATGTAATCTTAGATACTTCAAACTGTCAAAGCTTCGAATCGCTACAAAGACCAAGCGGAAAAACAATCCAAACTGCAAAATCTTCTAGAAAATCATCAAAACATCAACACTGTTGGAGTTCATTCACAAAAAATTCTTGACAGAAACAATAATCAGTCTGGGCAGAAACCAAAAGGCTAAATCCAAATAAAAATAAACTAGAGAAAGAAATCTAGAGATTTTCTAAAATTTTAACAGGGTCCGTAGGCAACCAGTATTGACAAGTGCGGTCCCGCACTGTATTCTTTACAGAAAGTGCGAACTTGCCCGCACTGTCAAAGTAAGCCAGAGTGCGGTCCTAGGAAAAATTATAGAAAAACTTAAAATATTTCTAAATTTTCAAAAACAGGGAAAATCTAAATTACCCAGACAGATATGTATCAATCAAAAACCAGGAAAAAATGATTCCTCAAATCAAAAATAAAAAGAGAACCAAAAACAACAAGTTCTTTCCCCAGTGGAGTCGCCATTTTGTTGTGTAGATTAATCCGTCTTGCGGACAAGACCGATCTCTCTAGTACTAAAAGTAACTAGCAACAAACAACAATTATACTAATCTCTCTCTAAGCATACAAGATTCATAAAAATGCTATATAGGTGTAAGGCCTACCTTATATCCAGCGCTTGCTTGATCTCGTTGAAGTCCTTCCCGTGCACTTGAAAGAACATTCCTCGTGAATCTGCAGTCACAAACAAGAAAAAAGATTACACAGCACCTATATAGACATTATTATAAACCATACTCATCATAATGATCAAGGAATTTATGAAATAAACCATAAATAGACAGTTTAATGAGAGAAATGAGTATATTTGTATTAACTTGAAATAAAGAAAACCTTTACAACCTGTGCCTTGATGTCGTGCAGGTCTTCCCGGGGTCCGAAGCAGGAATCTCTTCTAATTTGACAAGCATTGCACCCTTTGAACTAAGACGGATAGAGGTGAGTGATTTAACCTCACATAAAGTCTTAGTTAACTAAGTCTGAATCTCAACAACATTTAACCTCAAATATCTTAAATCTTGAACTCCCTTTGAGGCTACCCAAGGCCTCTTTTTATAGTGGAAAAGAGGAGGTTTTCTGTTCCAAATATGAAGGGATAGAATCGTCCTTCAAAGGGATTAGCTCCTTACATCAAGGGGTTAGCTCCATCAAGTGAGGGATGCATGAACCTTCTCAAAGCGTATCCATTCCCGAAAATTCCCATCTAGAATATTCTAGAATTCATCTGAAATCAAATTTTTATCTTTACTTTCTTGCCTTTTTGAGTTTTACAGAGGTCCGCACCCATAACACAAAGAACGTGCGGTATGGTTCCGCAGGCAAGCTGAACTTTAGGTGCGGGACCGCAGGCAATGAATAGAGAAAGTGCGATACCAATGTTTAGGGGATTTTTAGGAACTTTTCTCTGATTTTGAAAGCTTGACATGAGGAGCTGATATGTTAGACTTGCAAAAGGAGGAAGTATGAGTAATAATGAGCTCATACTCATAGCAAAATGTCAGGATAACAGTTTTTAGTGTAACAATTTTCAATGTACTTTTCTCGTGACAAAGGTAAGGAGGATGAGGATGCAGAGATATTGAGAAGGTACTCTATATTACAGTAGTTTTAGGATGTGTTTCCAGTAGATATTTCAGATTTTCTGCCTCATAGAGAATTATATTTTTCCATTGATTTGGTACTAGGGGTAGCACCAGCAGCAAAGACACCATACAGAAAGAGAACTCTAGAGTTAGTAGAGTTGAAGTTGCATTTGAAGGAAATTCTTGACAAGGGTTACATTAGGCCAATTGTATCACCATGGGGTCCACCATTATTGTTCATGAAGAAGAAGGATGGTACTCTCAGGTTGTGCATTTATTATAGGCATTTTAATAAGGTGACCATCAAGAACAAGTATTTGTTGCCAAGGATTGAAGACTTATTTGATCAGTTGAAGGGAGAAGCAGTGTTATCAAAGATTGATCTGAGATTCGGATATCATCGGGTATGCATCAAGGAAGAGGATATTTATAAGACAACTTTCTAGACCAGGTATGTTCAATATGAGTTTGCTTTAGTTCCATTTGATTTTAATAATGCTCTAGCTACTTTTATGTGCTTGATGAAAAGTGTTTTGCGTCCTTATCTCGAAAAGTTTGTTATTGTATTCATTGATGACATCTTGATATATTTTAAGAATGAGGAAGAGCATGTTAAGAATTTAGTAGAAGTGTTGATATTGTTGATAGATCATCAATTATATGCTAATATTAGTAAATTCATTTTCGTTCAGACAGAGGTACATTACTTAGGGCATGTGGTCTCTAAGGAAGGCATAATTGTGAATCCAAAGAAGATAAGAGTTATTATGGAGTGGGCAGCTCCTAGAAACATTGATAAGATCATTCATGGGACTAGCATGTTATTATGGGAGGTTAATCAAGAACTTCTCTTGAATTGCATATCCTGTCATGTCATTGCAGCGAAAAGGTAATAAATTTGAATGGGCAGAGGAATGTGAAACAAGTTTTGAATAGTTGAAACAGGTGTTGACAAATTATCTAGTGTTAAAGATTGCAAATCCAGACAAAGATTTTGTAGTGTGTATAGATGCTTGCAAGGGAGGGCTTGGTGGAGTCCTTATGCAGGAGGGACAAGTAGTATGCTATGAGTCACGAAAACTAAATGAGAACGAGTATAAATATATGACATGTGACCTTCAGTTAGCAGTGATCATTCATGCGTTGAATATGTGGAGGCACTATATTCTTGGCATAAGATTTATATTGATGAGTGATCATCGTGGGTTGAGATACTTGTTTTATCAATGGAATCTGAATGTAAAAAAAGCTATATGGCTGGCCATTATTAGTGAGTTTGACTTTGAAATCGATTATATCAAGGGAAAAGAGAATAGGGTTGCAAATGTTCTTAGTAAACGAATACAAGTGAATCATATAACATCTATGTTTTCTTATGGGGAAGACCTGCACGATCAAATTTTATAGTCAGGTAAACAAGATGATAGAAGGTTACAGCAGAGTACATGTACAGATACATGTAGTGATAGAAGTGTAGGTACAGGTGGTGGTACAAGGGCAGGTACCAGTGCACAGGATGTGGACTATTATCTCTTAGTAGATGTCTTGATCAAATTTAGGGATAGGATATATATTCCAGATAGTAGTGAGCTCAAGAAGACTATTTTTCAATATTTTTATGTGAAATCATATTCAGATCACCCAAGATACCAGAATACATTGACAATAGTGAAGAAATTTTACTATTGGCCGAATCTGAAGAAGTATGTGGAAGAGTTTGTGGTTAGATGTTTGGACTGTCAGCAGGTAAAGGCATAGTGAAAACATCTAGGTGGATTTATACAACCAATTTTGATTCCATAGTGAAAATTGGAGGTAATTAAGAAGAATATAAATCCATCACATGAGAGGAAAAAAATATATGCATATTGGAACAAGTTTTTATGGATTTTTAGGTTGGGAAACAGATGTACTTGTGCATCAAGCCAAAGAAGAGATCCTTGCGGATTGGATTGTGTGCTAGACTGGCACATTGGTTTTTTGGACCTTTCAGGATTATTGAAAGGATTGGATCAGTATCCTATCAACTTGCACTACCTCTGACAGTGAAATTCCATGATGTTTTCCATGTATCATTACGTAAGAATTATGTTAAATATGTTGGTCATGTGATTGATTGGTTTGTATTACAAGTGGATCCAGATGGAGAATTCAAGTCAAAACCTCAATGTATATTGTAGAGAAATGTTCTCGTGCTCTAGAATAGAGCACTCGAGCAGGTTAACATGTAGTGGAAGCACTTTGAAACCAAAGAAGCTACATGGGAGATGGTGAATCATATGTGGGATATGTATCCTTCTCTATTTGTTGGTTGAGAAAATCTCCCTGATATTTGTTTTGGTATATGTTTTGATGTGATTTTTTGGTATATTTACATATGTATATGCATGTAAATATCACTAAGGGTTGTGCTATAAAGATCCAATAAGCGGTATGATGTTTTGTCATTTTAGTTTTCAAGTTGGTTTACTTCTTAGTAGGTTTATCATTATAAATACTGCAACGAGTTGTGTTATAAGGATCCATGGGTAGTATGTTATGTTTTCAACAATCTCGTTGGTTATAGGTGTCATTGAACACCAACGACGGTGTTCCCCCAAGGGGGGGTTTTGTAACAACCCTGGTGGAAATTCCATGCAATAAAAATTAACAAAGGCAAAATAATGACCACGGTTATGGGACAATTATTCCAAGATGAATGTTGGTAAAAACATCCTAGTGTGGGTGTTCATTTCAGTTATTATGGCTAAGAAAATTGGAAAAGGAAATTGAAAAGGCTTTGGAAAGGAAAAGTGGCATTAATTGGAATTTTATTTACAAAAATAATGGAAATTAGGAGAAAATGAAGGTGAAAGGTCATAGGTTGCATGTGAGGAGGAAAATGAAGGAAAAAAATGGAAATGAAGAAAATAGAGGCCACATTAATAAAAATTATTTTGAGGATCAGGTCATGGATTTTTCTTAGTTCAATTTTGGAGCTCTCTCTCTATTCTCTCTCTCACACACTCTTGGACACTTTTCTTGGAACACTTCATCAATGGATCAAGAAAGGAAAAGAAGGAAAAGTGGAAGAAAATATCAAGCAAGGAAGAGTAGGATCAAGTAGCTCAGATGGAATTACATCAAGGTATCGACTTGCATTTATGATTTCCTTTCTAGATTCGGAATGCGTGCCTATGCATGTGTGTTCTTGGTTTTTTTTCATTGGCATAGGTTTTTCTAGGTGTGAAAGTGTTCTTCAGCCTTGCCTTGCCATTTCTGAATAGCCATGTTGTGGTGGGGTCCTCTTGTATTTGGTTGATATGGATTTTTGTATGGACTCAAAGCTTAATGGGGTGGTATCGATATTATTCACAAGGCCTTAGAATCTCGATATGGGATACACTTTAAAGCTTGGATGTGAGAACCTTGATTGAGCCTAGGAATCCCTTGACCAGTGAATGGCAGGATACCTGGTAAAGCTCAGTGGTGAGTACCCTTGATTGGGGCTAGGAATAATGGGTTGGGATACACAGTAAATCCTAGAGGGTGGAGACCTCATAAGCTTATGAATCTCTTGACGGGTAATGGTAGGATACATGGTAAAGCTGAGAGGTTGAGATGGAAAAATTCCTCATGGTTTAGGTAGATAGATCCATAGGCATACATGATTTTTTATGGACTAGTGATCCAGTGAGTATTACAGTTGTTGGAGGGGTAAATCCCCTCTATGGACAGAGGCGATCCCTACTAGCCCAGATCGGGTCTAGCAACAACCAAGTCACGTTAAGACGCAGATTCCTAGTTACAAAAGACCAAGATGCGACAAGAGGCCTACCTTAAGTCCTACGTTACTGTTGCTTGTAGAGAAGATGGCGCTTCCGTCCTTCACCTTGGCAGATCACAATTCTCCCGCCTAGCACATTCGAACACCTGCACATACACGAAGAAACAACAACACACAAATGTAAAACCTAATACATGCAACTATGTATCAGTCAAAGAAGATACAATTCATAACATAAGACATGAACATATGAATGAAACCATAATCGAAGTCGTTTATTATTAATCTAAACAAAAGAAAGATACAACCTGAGCTCTGACGCTAGATCTTCCTTCGGCGGGTCAACAGCAGAGAACGTCTTGATGAAGCTCGTAAGGATGGGACAAGGCTCTCTCTCTTCGGTTGTCTGACGATAATCTCCTTACTATTGATTCAGCTCTATTCAGGCTAGCTTGCAAAGGGAAAATGACAAGCTTATATAGATGGTGGAAGGGGAGTTGGGATCCCTGCAATTGTGGGATTGGCCCTATCCTCAAGGAAGTTTCCATGATAGGTGGAAAACCACTTCCCCTACATGGAGATCTGAAGCCAAACCTCCCAACTCATTTTAGAGACTCATTCAGGAGTTGGTTGGAATAAAACTTCCACAATTTATTTTTTAAAAACAATCCTTATTAAGCTTGGCATGAGTAATACACTGGGACAGAGCGCCAGTTGGCGCGCCTTCTTTGGTGGATTTCCCCCATTGGCGCGAGGGTTGAACTGGCTGGTCACGCCAAGGCCAAAAGGTCTATTTTTAAGGCTTTTCATAGGAAACTGTCTTCAGAGGAATGATTTTCCTTGTCAAGGGGGATGCCATGAAAGTGATTTCAGGTCATGTCACTGCTCACAGGTCATGGAATAGGCCCTCCAATGTGCGGGACGGGGGATTGCAGGGATGATGACAAATTACTATGTAACAGACGCCCCCTAAAGCATGAGGCCTGAGAGAGAGAGAGAGGTGAAATGATTTACGAGAATGTGCCTAACTGAAAACACTGCCGTCGGAAAACCTGTGTAGACAAGTACAACTAATATCTCAAATACATGATATGTGGTATGGGTGTAGCCATCCATAACAGAGTATACAATAATCAAGATCTGAGGCATGGACGCAGCCATCCAGTGAGTATCAGTAAATAGACTCAGGTATGGTCGCAGCCATCCAATAAATGAGTCATGTAGCCAATCACGATAATCCACAAAATCCGTAGCCTGGATTCCATTAGACAAAATCTAGGGTCTTGCGCTCCATCTCGACCCGAACAGAGTACAAGTCCAAGCATGTGAATAAGTGAGCTAAAGTCAAACATGCAAGAACATCGTTTGATTACCAGCCAATGATGAAAGTTGTTAACAGACATGAGAGGTACCACCAATAATGATAATGGCCCTCAAGGTACTATAGGTACAATCCATAGAATGTGAACAGTGAGCTAGCGTCGAACACCCACAGAATCATTCGATCAAAGGCCAATGATGAAAACCTTGCGTCGAATGCGAAGAACCTGCCATCGAGGCATGCAGGCTCCAAGGTACCTGAAGGGAGTCTCCAGATTAGCTTCCTGGATAATGAGCTGAATTCGACAGGAAGTAACCTTGATCGAAGGTGGGCCATAGTGTTTCCCACATCATCGACGCGAGACAGAGGAACATCATGTTTGTGAATCAGGATTAGATGAGAATCAGAGGAAGGTTGAAACTACAGAGGTCAACTTCTCTTGAACATATCGGTGGCACGACAGTGGACTCGGAAGTATTTGACATCAAAAGGTAAGAGGTCATGATGACAAGGCAAAGAGCAGATGAGAGGTCTAAAGGGATCACCCAAACCCATGGAGGCAAGTGGAAAACGAGATGATATGTCCCCAACCCGACACGAATGCAAACAAGTTCCATTTTCAAGAGCGACATACTGCCGACACGACAATGATACTGGTTTCATTTTTCCCCACCATTTCTAGCCAGTACCTCTTTATTTTTACACAAGCTCGAAGAGGATACCATATGCTTGTCATATAAGTGTGTTCTTCGAACAAATCCATCCTAGTACATTTAACGAGCCCTAGGAAGGAGAAACTCGAATATCATCATTACGACAGAATTCGATGTCATCAGGTTTCAACGAGTCTGACAAAGGAAGAACTCGACGTCTTTTCATGTTTAGAGAGTTTGAAAAGACAATGAAAAAGTAAACTCCAACAGTCCCTTTTCGTAAATAGTCCCTCAGACCCGAAAAGGTAGAAAACTATGTCTGAGAAAACCTCCTAGTCGCGATAGGCTAGGGTATTCCTTTTTCGTAAATAATCTATCCCAGCCCGAAAAAGGGGTAAACGTATACTGGGTAGATGTTGTTTCACAACCAATTTAACGAGCTCAAAAAGACAAGCGACTCGAAAATATTTTCAGTTTAAGAGAGTCAGAAAAGAGTTGCAAAGTGACTCCTCCCGGAGGAACAAGTGGTACAAAGGGTAGCTACGGGTTTCGGTAATAGTGGAATTGCTCTAAACAAATAAAAGTCGAAAGGCTGGCTAGAAAGACCACTCATCGCAGCAGTTCCTCAGGAATGGGTGACACAACCAAGTGAAGGCATATGATCAGCCAAGAAGATAGTGATGGTGGAATGAGAAAACCAAGGTTCATCTGGCAAAAACAGGCTGATAAAATGGCAATCAAAAGAGGTAAAACGGGAATAGTTTCATTTTTACACAAGCTTGAAATCAGGAAACTCTGTTTGAAGTTGGTTTCATTTTTACACAAGCTTGAAACAAGGATAAACTATGCTTGAAACCGGTTTCATTATTACACAAGCTTGAAACGAAAACAAACTATGCTTGAAAAATTTTGCATGCCCCCATCATGGTGACTCAATTCGAGGTACATGCCCCCCAAGCTTCAATCCATATGAAAGGCAGATTAAGTGAAGGTTCAAATTACGAGATTAAGAGAAAGACTCGACTGGTATTTTACGAGAACTTATCAAAGACTCGAATTGAACAGGAACGTGTTTCATTGTTTTAACGAGGTTGACACATTAAAAGAACTATCCTCAGATGACCTTGTTTCATTTTTTAACGAGGTTGATACAAAAGACAAACTATCCTTGGTACACCTTGTTTCATGTTTTAAGGAGCTTGACACAAGACAAGGAACTCTACTCCAGAGAGCTTGTTTCATTTTCTAAGGAGCTTGACACAAGAAAATGAACTCTGCTCCAACGGACTTCATCATAATGAGCTTCCAATAGTTCTACACCAGATGGGAGAACAACATCTTGGAAATCAGGACCCAATGCCCCCAGCACACGATGTACAATGGCACTATCACTGAGTACAGGTACGGGGTAGGTAGCCACATAGTTGACCTACGGTGGGGCATATACAACGGGTGGACAAAAACCATGAAGGGATGATGGGAGGCCAGCTACCACATCAGGACCAAAGAACAAAATTTGATCAATGGTCACGATCCGTCCTTCATGTGGAAAACAGACCACAGGAAAAAGGGAGGAGACAAGCGCTCCCATGGCATAGGTGTAATCACGCCCCAAAATCATTTTGAAATCCAAGGGGAATGGAACAACCATCATGTCCATATGGACGGTTTTACCTCCCAATGTAACAGGTAACCTTGGAAGGATCCCTAATGGTTGACTAGTTCTTCTGTTAAATGCCAACATATTCTACGTAACAGGCACAAGCGATGGCAAACCGAAAGCTTGCCAAGTAGTTGAGGATAGAACACTAACATACGCACCTTCATCTATAATAGTGCTAGGTACGACCAGACCATAGGTTTTTATTGTTATCTCAAAAGGCACATAAGACGGAAGGCGGTATCCTGCAAATCGACTCCAGTCAAAGGAAGTGACTAAACTACTCGGAGGGGCTACCATCGAACTGAGATGGTCTTCCATTGGTGTTATGGAAAAAGAAGAAGCATCCTCCATGACCTCCATCTCGAAGGCGAGAGGAGTATCCTCCGGTACCTCCATCACGGGAGGTGGAGGAGCAGCTTCTTGAGATATAGGGACAGGAGAATCTTTCTCCAAGTCCAAGGAATCCGAAGAAACAAGAAGAACCAGAGGGATGTGAGGTCCACTCTCAACAGAAAATACTTGGTGCACCAGAAATGGGGCCAGCTCAACCGATCCCATGACCAATTGTTGGTCAAGGATGGATTCATGAATTTGAATTTCCGAGGGAGAGGGATTGACCAAGGATGACTCTTGACCAATCGTAGGATCAGATGGTGGAGGACTCAAATAAATCTGATTATAACTAGCTGGAAGGCATGGTGTAGAACCAGTCGAGTTGTCCAAAAATCACTTGGCTTCATCCATATATGGAAAAAGGTGAATGGCATGGTGCCCCCCACACAACTTATAGGGATTGGCAAGCTTACCCTGCTTCTTAAGAGTTTTACCAGCACTAGCTGAAGACGTGCCCCCAACCTGACTCCCAGAAGCCAAAGGCAACGACGGACGACCATTAGACCATGCTTCGAGCACCTTGGGAATGCCAGGGAAATCTCAAAGTATATGGTTTCCCTAGCATATCATGCAAGGGAACTTAACTTTCCGTGGAGGGTTGGAAGGTTTATCAATTGAAGGCTTCTTAGGCACAATAGTCGCAGACCTAGCCTCTCCTTTATCTAACTTCTTCTTCTTTGTCTTCTTCTTCTTCTTCTTAGCCACCCAGTTACTCGAATCCAGACTTTCACCAGGCGAAGTAGAAGAGGAGGACGCAGAAACAGGCGAAGAAGGGGAGAGGTCCATTTTGGAATCAACATGATGTTGTTTAGGTGGAGGAACTGATTGAATAGTAGGCGGGACATTCGGGACCACAGAGGTTGAAAACAACCAAACGGGAAACCCAACAGTTAACCTAGGAAGGGACAACATTGCCATATAAGGAGCGCCAACATTTCCAAAAGGAGGAAAAGGACCAGTATTCCCTTCGAAGGGGATTCCTTGGTTGGTGAACTCTGGAAAAGTTGCCATCGGAGACGACCCAAAACAACAGCCTAAGGAAACTAAATTTAACCAGGAATATTTTGTAGGCAGTTAATTTTTAAAACATTTAAAAAAATCTCTATTGTTTCATCTTTTAAGAGTCAAGAAATAGACAAAAGGTGACTCTATCGCTTTCAGATTGGAAACAAGCGTGAAAGGACAAGCGCTTGATGATATTTTCAAATTTATGAGTCAGAAAAGACCAAAATGACTACTCTGAAACTCTAGGAAAAAGGGGGTACCAGATATCCGTGAACTGCAATATACACCTTGGTTAAAAAATGAAATAGAAATCAACCAAGGACATGACGTACGTGCAGGCAATCTCCCCGAATGCTGTGTCTGGTGTATCACGGGTATAAGGCGGAAAACTCAGCTTCCTACGGATAAAGGATAGCAACCTAGTGGGGTCTCCCTTTATATACGCGACAATACGGGGAGCACAAGTCCGTACTAGTGTTTTCTAAAGCCAAGAGGCGAACGACAACTACTAGGTTTAATGACGCCGTAACACATCACTAGCCTAGACCTCTAAATATTTCATTAATGTTTCAATGCTGCCTTAAGGTAAATTGATAAATTTTAGTGTTGATCTTCAATTATGTTTCAATTTTCATGCCCTATCGAATGTTATGTCTCAAAATCCTCTAAATGCACACTACATTCCACAATATGTCACTTCGTTCGATGAATAGCTAACTACGGGAAGGTTGAGAGCTTTCACACAATAACGAAATGATCACAAAACAACCAGTAATGTCTCTAATGCACGCTAATGAAACTAAAAGCTTTTCCTTCAGAGTTATATAACACTAATAATGCAGAAAATATTTCAATTTACATTAACTAATCAAAAGCAAAAGAGATTTGATTTTTTGTATTTTCAATGTTTAAGAGCAAAGTGCACTAAAAAAAATGAAAACTAATGAAAAGAACAATTTGAGAAGTGATATCAAAAGAGCAAAGACAAGCAAGCTCACTCAATGCAAAACACACAATCAGACCTCAAACTGATGAAGAAATCCCTCAAATCAAAGAGGAATCCCAAAGACTCATACGAACCGTGTAATCTAGGCTCGAAACGAGACAAAGAAAAATTTGAATGAGAAAGAGACGAATCACTCAAATAATGCAATAAAATGATGAAAAAACACCAAACGAATGCAAAGAAGCAACAATGAAATTTACTAATCAAACGAGAACCAAAAACTCCCACGGGAGGTTCGACACACTATAACACCTAGATGCCCTAGGGATAGAATGTAAAACCGATAGTAGAGGGCAAACAACCGAAGGATAGAGGTCACACACAGTCAACCAAGGCTCCAGAACACTCAAGCAATCGAAAAAATGACACCAAAACCACAAATCAAGCTCAAAAAGCTCATAAAGGAGCAAACCCTAGCACCACACAGGATTGGCAGGACTATCTAGCTGCAACTAGCGCCAGAACAGGATTGGCGCGGGGGTTGAACTAGCAACAAGTGCCAGTTGGCACAACTATCAGGGCAAAAACCACGCCAATCGAGTTTACTAATGAGAAAAATAAAAAGATAAAACAAGTAGAAGATCAAGTATGGTGAGGCTAAACAGAGGTTTAACACTAGGCAAAAGCGAACCAAAAGAGCTGATCAAGCAGACAAAGACCAAAATTAGCCGAAAAGACAAGACAAACTCCAACCAATGTCTCCCTAGTGGATTCCCCAGTTTTTTGGAGAGGTAAATCCCCTCTATGGACAGAGGCGATCCCTACTAACCCAGATCGGGTCTAGCAACAACCGATTCACGCTAAGACGCAGGTTCCTATTTACAAAAGACCAAGATGCAACAAGAGGCCTACCTTAATTCCTATGCTGCATTGCTTGCAGAGAAGATGGCGCTTCCATCCTTCGCCTTGGCAGATCACAATTCTCCTGCCTAGCACGTTTGAAAACCTGCATGTACACGAAGAAACAACAACACTCAAACGTAAAACCTAATACATGCAACTATGTATTAGTCAGAGAAGATACAATTCATAACATAAGACATGAACATATGAATGGAACCATAATCGAAGTATTTTATTATTAATATCAACAAAAGAAAGATACAACCTGAGCTCTGACGCTGGATCTTCCTTCGGCGGGTCAACAACGAAGCATGTCTCGATGAAGCTCGTCGGGATGGGACAAGGCTCTCTCTCTTCGGTTGTCTGACGATAATATCCTTACTACTAATTTAGCTCTATTCAAGCTAGCTTGCAAAGGGAAAATGACAAGCTTATATAGATGGTGGAAGGGGAGTTGGGAACCCTACAATGGTGGGATTGGCCCTATCCTCAAGGAAGCTTCCATGATAGGTGGATATCCACTTCCCCTACATGGAGATCTGGAGCCAAACCTCCCAACTCATTTTAGAGACTCGTTCAGGAGTTGGTTGGAATCAAACTTACACCATTTATTTAAAAAAAAAAATCCTTATTAAGCTTGGCACGAGTAATACACTAAGACAGAGCGCCAGTTGGCACACCCTCTTTAGTGGATTTCCCCCATTGGCACGAGGGCTGAACTGGCTGGTCGCGCCAAGGCCAAAAGGTCTATTTTTAGGGCTTTTCACAGGAAAATGGCTTCAGAGGAATGATTTTCCTTGTCAAGGGGGATGCCATGAAAGTGATTTCAGGTCATGTCATTGCTCACAGGTCACGGAATAGGCCCTCCAATGTGCGGGATGGGGGATTGCAGGGATTGTTGGAGAGGTAAATTCCCTCTGCAGACAGAGGTGATCCCTACTAGCCCAGATCGGGTCTAGCAACAATAAAGTCACGCTAAGACGTAGGTCTCTAGTTACAAAATGATAAGAAATGATAAGTTTCCTACCTCAGGTCCAGCGCGATGGTCGTCGAAAGAATGATGACGCTTCTCGTCCTCCGCTTCGACAAATCACAATCCTTTCGCTTTGTGGATCCGAACACCTACACACATGCGAAGAAACATGATGATATACAGCATAGAATCTAACTCTTGTAACTAAACATCAGTCAAAGAAGATGTAAATCATAGCATCGAAGATAAAGATACACGAGTGAAATTATAATCAAAGTCGTGTATTATTAATAAAACGAAGGAATGATACAACCTTAAGCTCTGACGCTGGATCTTCCTTCGGCGGGGTCAACAGCGGAGCACGTCTCAGTGAAGCTCGTTGGGAATGGGACAAAGCTCTCTTTCTTCGGCTTGGCTCTCAGAGGTTTTCTGGTGATAGTCTCCTTGCTACTGATTCAGCTCTTAGTTCTATGACCATTAAGTCTAGCTTGCAAAGGGAAAATGGCAAGCTTATATAGATGGTGGAAGTGGAGTTGGGATCCCTACAATTGTGGGATTGGCCCTATCCTCAAGGAAGCTTCCATGATAAGTGGAAAACCACTTCCCCTACATGGAGATCCGGAGCCAAACCTCCCAACTCATTTTAAAGACTCGTTCAGGAGCTATTTGGAATCAAACTTCCACCATTTATTTTTTAAAAACAATCCTTATTAAGCTTGGCACGGGTAATACACTGGTACAGAGCACCAGTTGGCGTGCCCTCTTTGGTGGATTTCCCCCATTGGCGCGAGGGCTGAACTGGATGGTCGCACCAAGGCCAAAAGGTCTATTTTTAGGGTTTTCCACAGGAAACTGTCTTCAGAGGAATGATTGTGCTTGTCAAGGGCGATGCCATGAAAGTGATATCAGGTCATGTCACTGCTCACAGGTCACAGAATAGGCCCTCTAATGTGGGGGACAGGGGATTGCAGGGACGGTGACAAATTACTGTGTAACAACAGTAAAACTTGGATCTATTAAAGAGGGTGAGGTGGTTTAGTCTCGGGAATTCCTAGGTGATTTATTTGGATTTGAGTCTCACATTCATGCTTGGAATATGGCATAGGGGTGATTGGCTGAAGAGATATTTGGTTCAGCCAATCTATGGTTGGGTGGAATGTGGATGTCCCAAACCTAGTGGGATTTTGCATTCATTAATAAGAGTTCCTTTCATTGGTATATTATGTGCAAATGTATTGATTCATATGTGGAAATGAAATCGAATTACGAGGTATCACAGGGAAGCTAGGAAAGATAATAAGCTCTAATTTCATTACAAAGCTTCTAAAGAAAGAACAACAAGGCGTAATTTCACAATTATGCTCAGTAGAAGTTCCAACATCAAAATCATCTATTTCTCCATATCTTCAAAGAGCCTTGGACAATCATTCCAATGTGTTTGATACTCCCAAATGACTCCCACCTATTCGTGATCATGATAATGCTATTCATTTGATTCTAGGAAGTGTTCCTCCAAGCATTCGACCTTACAGATATCCTTACGTCCAAAAGAGTGAAATTGAATGTATGATTGTAGAAATGTTAGAGGTTGGTATAATTCAACCTAGTCAAAGTTATTTCTCTGCTCCTATCGTATTGGTGCACAAGAAGGATGGATCATGGCGCATGTGTCCTGATTATAGGGAGCTCAATAAGCTCACCATTAAAGATAAATTTCACATTCCTATGATTGATGAATTATTGGATGAATTACATGCAGCAATTTATTTTACCAAGTTGGATCTTCGTTTAGGATATCATCAAATTAGAATGAAGACGGAAGATATTCCGAAAACAACATTTCGAACTCATGAGGGTCATTATGAATTTTTGGTCATGCCTTTTGGCCTTACCAATGCACCTTCTACATTTCAAGGCTTGATGAATTCCATTTTCAAACCCTTCCTTATAAAATTTGGGCTAGTATTTTTTGATGATATACTAATCTACAGTAGTTCATGGAAGGATCATGTTCAACAAGTTGACAGGGTGCTCAAACTATTGCAGGAGAAACAATTATATGCAAAAACATCCAAATGTTTCTTTGAAGTACAAGAGGTGGAATATCTAGGTCATATTGTATCTCACGAGGGTGTTAAGGTAGACCCTAACAAAATTAAAGCCATTAAGGAATGGAAAGTCCCCACAACCATAAAGAAATTGTGAGGATTTCTCGAGTTAACAAGGTATTATCGCAAGTTTGATAAGAATTATGGGAGAATAACAACACCTCTAACAACATTATTGAAGAAAGATGCATTTTCATGGACTCCTGAAGCAACTAAGGCCTTTGAACATCTTAAAGAGGCAATGTGCCTATCACCGGTCTTAGCTACGCCAGAATTCACAAAAACCTTTATTGTGGAATGTGATGCCTCAAGAAATGGAATTGGTGTTATTTTAATGCAAGAAGGAAGACCCATTTCTTTTGAAAGTCATCCAATCAAAGGAAAGTATTTACAGAAACCTATTTATGAGAAGTAAATGTTAGCAATACTGCATGCACTAAAGAAATGGAGAAATTACCTAATGGGAAGAAACTTCAAGGTAAAAATTGATCATGATAGTCTTAAACACTTTTTGGAAAAAAGACTATCTTCAGAAGAGCAACAAAAATGGGTCACAAAGATGTTGGGTTATGAATTTGAAATAATCTACAAAAAGGGAAGCTAAATTTTGTTGCAGATGCACTCTCAAAAAAGAATGAAGACGTGGAAGCATTACTTTGTGCCATTTCTATTATCCAACCAGATTGGATAACCGAAGCAAGAGATGAATGGAAGAAGGATGAAGAATCAGGACACTATTTAAATTACAATATCCTAGTACATCCGATCGCTTATATATTTGTAAGAATTTAACCAAAAAAATATTCTTTTGGAATTTCACACTTCCTTTTTAGAGGACACCTGTGGATTTTAAAAACTTACCACAGGGTGAAGAAAAAAAAATTTTGGGATGGCCTTAAATCTGATATTCAAAAGTTTGTGGCGGAATGTTTGGTTTGCCAGCAAAATAAAGTTGAGACAATTAAGACCCCGGGTCTTCTACAACCTTTATCCATTCCAAGTCAACATTGGGAGGAGATTTTAATGGATTTTATCACAAGTTTACCTAAGTCCGAAGGAAAGAGTGTCATCATGGTGGTAGTTGATAGACTTACCAAGTATGCACACTTTTGTGCATTATCTCATCCATTTAAAGCAAGTATAGTTGCTACTACATTTATGGACACAATTCAAAAGCAACATGGAAACCCAAGGGTTATTGTGAGTGACAGAGATCCCATTTTTACTGAAAATTTTTGGATGGAGTCATTTTCTTGTTTGGGTACTCAATTAGCTCATAGCTCATCTTATCATCCTCAATCCGATGGTCAAACTGAGATAGTAAATAAATGTTTGGAAGGATATCTTCGTTGTTTTGTATCTGATAAACAAACACAATGGGTCAAGTGGTTACCTCTCACTGAATGGTGGTATAACACTTCCTTCCCTACTACATCAAAAATGACCCCATTTATGGCACTTTATGGATATCATCCACCATCCATCACTTCATATTTAAGAGAAAATTCAAAGGTTCAAGCAGTGGAAGATCACATCGAGCATCAACAAGAAGTTCTCCAACTCTTAAAGGACATCCTGAATTTGGCACAAAATCGAATGAAACAACAGGAAAATCAACATCGCAGCGAGAGAAGTTTTGATGTAGAAGACTGGGTATTTTTACGGCTAAAACCATGCAAACAAATGCCCCTCAAGCAAGCTAAGAAGGATAATAAATTATCACCAAAGTACTATGGCCCTTACAAGGTGTTGCAAAATATTGGTACTATGGCATACAAATTGGAGGTTCCTGCTTCTTCACGAGTGCATCCAGTTTTCCATGTTTCATGCTTAAAGAAGGTTATAGGTGAAAATATTCCTGGTCAAACAATATTTCCAGAACTTGATAAGGAAGGAAAAATCATATTGGAACCTGAAGCGGTCACAGAAACTAGAACTCGAAAGCTACGGAATCGATCAATTTCAAAGCATCTCATCAAGTGGAAGAACTTACCCACTGAAGATTCTACATGGGAGGATGATAATTTTATACAGAAGCACCCAGAGCTACTCAAGCGTTGAGTACAACACTTTTCTAAAGGATAGGGGCATGTTAGGTCACTATATTACTAATATAGTCCCTTATTGTTGTTAGTGTAACTCCCTTATTGTTATTATTGTACCCTTGTAACCCCCATATTGTTATTATTGCACCCTTAAATTATTATTTTTAGGTCAGCTAGGATTACATTGTGGCCCTATGGACTCCTATATATAGAAAGGAGGTTTTGTAATTTGTATCATCCAAGAATTGTTCATTCATGTAATGTATTGGAGGTTTCCCCCTCGAAGTGGCTTATTTCTAAGGAGTTGATATCTCTTTTCTTCTATTTCTGGAGCTGGTTTCACAACATTTTCAGCCCCCTTCAACTAGCTTCTGAGGCATTTTTGGCCTCCTTGAGATTGAGACTGAGGCCTTTTGGCCTTCTAAGAATTTCATATTAGGGCTTATTCCTTCTCCATAGATATATAAAGAAATTCTTTGACCTTAAAAAATGGATCAAGGTCCTTCCATCTATGAATCTTGGTTTCATAAATAGAGGTATTATTTCCACCATAGATAAAACCCAGTCCATCTTAGATTATGGATTATTTTGACTTTTAAACTATGAAAAATAGGGAATATCTAGGCTTCTCTTTCACCCAAGCTCTGCTACCATGTTTATTTTTCATAGGGTCTTATAAACGAGTAATTAGTTCAAATTATTTAATTCATTTTTCATATTCTTATCCGTCATTAAGTAATTACATATAAGACATCAATAATATAATGTTTGTGATGGTAGGATCATGAAGAGACAACCACACAAATAACACAAGATTTTACCCAGGGAAAACCCGCATGGGGTAAAAAACCATTAAACTTTTCTTTAGAGAAATCATCAAGTTCATCAAAGATACATCAATCAAATACAAGGTCAAACAGACCAATAATATAGCTAGGTCAAACCTAGATAAAATGCCTCCTATTCAAGTTAATATTGATCAAAATTTTGGTCTGCTTCTTCATCCATGAAGTTAGATTCTATAGCTCTATCATATTTTAGAATTTTCTTTCAAGAACTCATCCTTCTAGACCCAAATTCTCGGCACTGCAACTTGGTCATACATTAGATGTTTTAGTCCTGCAATTCGTCCTTATTTACCCAAAGTCTTATACACATACAATGAATTGTTCCATATAATGGAAGATGAGAAATTCCTTAGGGATGATGAGAACTTGAATGAAGAGAATAAGGATAAGTCACATAGCATATAATTTTAATAAATCATTCATATACAATTCAATAACTAAATCTCTCGATATTTCGATGTGAATAAGTGATCATATATCTCATACATGATAAAGAGGTTAGTTTGATTATCATTCTATTAGATAAATTCACATCAACAAACCTTTAAATTTAATACAAGATGTCAAAGTTTGAAATCTACTTCATTGAGTGGCTAAGGGTCTTCACTTGTGACCACAATTGCTATAACATCCTTACTTCTTGGTATGATGAAAGGAGGACTCTACCTATATTAAGATATATGTTATTACACATGTAATTCATATGCTACACAATTATGTGAAAAATAGGTTTCCCAATAAGGAAAGATGATAACAAACTACTCTATGCGGTTCTAATTCTTGTTTTATCAAACATTAAAAAAGAATTCCTAACATATCCATTATATATAGGCATATATGGACTAAAAAACACTACTTGGGCCATGATCGAAGGAGAAAATATTGATGAATACCATTTTAAAATAGAAAGACCTCAAATGCATTATCCTTGGGGATTATGGAAAAATATGGAGTTGAGGTGAATATTTCCTTCCTATACCAACATGAAGAGTGAAGCTGAAAAACCTCACAAAAGAGCATCAACTTATGAAGAGGTTCTAAATAATATGAAAATTATTGCTAAGGAAAAACAAAGAAGAAATAGGGAGGAATATGAAAGAGTTATTATTGAGAGGCAAGCATTTCAAGATAAAAGAAAATTATAGGAAAAGAGAAGACCATACGCATTAGATTAATCCAAAGAAAAATCCAAGGCAAAAACAAAAGAATAAGCATAGAGAAAAACTACTAAGAAAGAGGCTAATGTTAAAGCCAAAAATGAATTGTTATCAAAGAAGGAAAAATATGAAAGGAGTGCTAAAGAAAATGAATAGGAAAAGAAAAGAGAAGTAGCAAGAACAAAATACAAAGCTTTTGTAGTAGCTAAAAAATTGAGAGCTAAGGCTGAAGAAAATAAAGTAAAAAAATAGGAGTTAATTAAATGAGAAGGTGAAGAAAAAGTTGACGAGAAGAAGATACTACAAGAATAATTAAGGAAGAAAATCTAGAATAATTATCAAGCATAAGAGAAAATATGGGATGAGGATAAATTAGTGCAATGGATTAATGATGAGGCGGGAAACATTAAGCAATAATTTTATTCACCAATGCAGGAAGACTTCACTACATAAATATTTTCCTATACTTTTTATCTAGGCATGCTTGTACGAGGTGATGGCCATATCTAAACACTAGTAGATCAAATTATGAATCTAGAATTTTCCACATTTGATAAAGTAAGAAAGAAAATGATAATGCATGAGAATAAAATAAGGACAGTTGGCTCAGATTCTAAATTGGTGCTCACCATTGATATTATAGTGATGGATAGAATAAGTTGAGTTGAGTCTTCCTCTACTTCTACTATTTTAGTTGTTGCACAAGCTCATATTCATAAAGCTATTGATATCAAGAAGAATATGAAGGAATTTGGAAGAAAAATAACCTTGTTGGAAAGCCATGTTAATTATTAGAAATAAAAGAAGTATCGAACTTTGGATTTAACTGATTTTACCTTGAATGTAAAACGTGAATTGAGCAATGTATAGAGAGAATTATACGATGGAGGATAAAATGTGTAGATCTAGGGCCAAGATGTACTTGATATCATGTGTAACAACCCTTATGAAAATTCCATGTAATAAATTTAAAAATAATAACCACAGTTTATGAGACACTTATTCCAGGTTGAATGTTGAGAAAAACATCCTAGTGGGTGTTCATTTCAATTAATATGGCTAAGGAAATTGGCAAAGGCAAAGGCTAAGGAATTTGGAAAGGAAAAATAGAGTTTTGGAACATTTATTTATGAAAATAATGGAAATTAGGAGAAAATGGAGATGAAAGGTCACAGGTTGCATGTGAGGAAAATGAAGGAAAATAATTAAAAATTAAGAAAATAGAGGCCTCGTCTATAAAAAGGTTGCTGAGGATCAGTTGGTACCTTTTGTCAATTCAGTTTTGGATCTCTCTCATTATTCTCTCTCTAACACTCACCCTTGGACACTTAGAGTTTCTTGGATAATTTTGGAATTGGACCAAGAAAGGAAAGAAAGCAAGAAGACGGAGGAATAAAGCAAGGAGGAGTAGGAATCAAGCAACTACAATAGGATTCTTTGCAGGTATTGATTTTCATGTCTTATTTCCTTGCTATATTTGGGATGCATGTTATTTCATGTGGTTTTTTTCTGTCTTGTCATGGGTTTTTCTAGGTGTGACAGTGATTTTAGCCTAGCCTTTCCATTTCTGGATAGCCATGGTGTTGTGGAACTCTCATGTTCTGGTTTAGTTGGATTTTCGGATGGATTCGAATCTGAGTGAGGTGGATTTCTGAATGATATGACACAAAACCAATTTATGTGTTTCCTCGGTTTAGGGCCTAGTGATCCGGGTTTGGATTGCGGTAAATCCTGAGAGGTGGGTGCTCTCCATCAGGCCTCGGAATCTCGGGTTGGGATATATGGTAAATCCCAGAGAGTATGTCTTGGGTTAGGGCCTAGTGATCCCTGATTTGGACTATGGATTGCAGTAAATCTTGAGAGACTAGGAGACAGGAAAATTCCTCACAGTGTAGGTGGAGAGAATCTGGTGGTATCCATGCTTTTTTGGGCCTGGTGATCAGGTGTAGATCACAGTAAAGCCAGTTCTCACATGTTTATTATGTTTTCCTAGTGATTCGGTGTGGATCATGGTATATCCTAATTTCTATTGATGAGGTTCAGGTGCTTTAGCCTCATGATGTCTTGGTTGGTTCTTTCAGTTTCAATCCCATATTCATGCTTAGAATATGGCATGAGGGTGATTAGACGAAGAGATATTTGGCTCAGCCAATCTATGTTTAGTTGGAACGTGGAAGTCCCATCTTCGGTTGGTTTTACATTCAATAATGCAAGGCTCATTTCCTTGGTATTTGATGAGAAATTGTATTGGTTTATATGTGGATTCTATGGTTGTGGTATCCATGGTATTTATGTTTTTATTATGCTGGTTATAAGAATTTATTTTAACAATGAAGATGTATGGCTCTCTCCATGTTTTTACTTGTAAATGAATGCACAATGTATCTATGGTTAAATAAATGGTATTTTAGTTAATGATGTATGGGAGCAATGCTTCTTAGCGATTCTCAAATAATTACGAGACCCCTATGCTCCATTATGTTGTTTATACTTGTAGCTTTCATATGTATGACATGTTTAACGAAATTCCTATCATGGCTAGTAGGGGTCAAATTTAGTCCTCATGGAAATTTTTGAAAATGTATCATTGTATGGTCATTATAATTAATCTTTGAACTTGTCATGAAGTTTTGGGCAAAGCACTGGATTTTGGCCTTGAAAAATTGGCTCAAATCCTGGCATCATTGGCACAACACTGGGTAATTTAGTCCCTAGATGCTCGCATGTGGACTTCTACATGCATCGAGAACCTCATAGACGCTATATTGTATGCTTGTGCATGCGTCCAGAGGCACATAAGGTAAAACAGTCAGTGGAACCTAGGGGAAGGATGCCATAATGGTTGGGTTAGCTCCTCGGGGTGTTCTTGTTGATGTACAAGGTTTGTATGAAGAGTTTTCATCGATTCCACTTCCTCAAGGTCATCTAGGATGTTGAGTCTGATCATAGTAGCCTCTCATCACATGTTTACCCCATTTGGTCAGTTACTTGTGTATATGTGGGAAGAGGGTGTTACAAATTGGTATCAGAGCATGGTTCAACCCTTGGAATAGATGGGAGGTGTGTTGGTCATGCATTTTTGTCGGTTACATATGTGTTTCTCATACCTATGGTGTATGTGTTTTTTGCATTCATGTTGTGTTGGCCATGGTGGTAGTGGAGTCGTCATGGAAAGGTTGATGGTGTTGTTGTCAACATGTTGCCATGAGTGTATGATTGGTTATGTTTTGTTCATGCTTATGCATTGTCCATGCACGCTCGCTTACATGTTGTACATGCATTGCTTATTTATGCTAGGTCACATATTGGTCATGCTTTTGCGTTGTTCGTGTATGCTTTCTTACATGATGCTATATGTTGAACATGCATTGGTCATTCATGCTTGGTTACATGTTGCTTATGCTTGTGTATTAATCGTGCTTGTGATTGTGTACGATCATGTTTGCATTGGTATGGTTGAGGTTGTCATGCATTAGGTCATGGTGTGTATTTGGTATGGTCATGCATTGATGACTAGACTCCAACTAGAATGACTTTTATGCATTGATATACCATGTGTTATGAGTTTATATGTTGTTATGATTATGTATATACATGTATTACGCTGATTGGTTTATCTTGCAGGATGCATCCTCCCCAAATTACACTAAGTTACATCGGTTTATTATGATTTGGTTTAGCTGACATATTATTATTGGAAGGAAAAGAGATCAAAGATGAATATAAATATGGTAGACTACAAAGACTCTCCCTATGAGCCAGATGAGCAGTGTGGTGGGAACTCTTCTGATTTGGTAGAAACATTAGGAAGCCTAAAAGAAGAAATAAGGAGTTTCAAGGCAAAGAATGAAAGACTCATACAAGCACAGGAAAAACAAGCAGAGGTTAATGCCATACTTCTTCAGAGCTTGTCATATTTGCAGAAATAAGGGCCACTTCAGATCAACTATGGGCAGGAGGATAGAGCTAATGGGGCATATGATAGAAGGTCTCCTGGTATACACAAGTCATATAGAGCTGATATAGTGAGAAATGGTAGGTTGTTGGACACTCCGGATAGGAGGGGTGATGAGTATAGGTATTATTATAGTACTGATTTAGATAGACATCATGATCGTCATTAGTATCATCCTTATAGGAGGAATGACAGGGGATACTTTCCAGATGAATTTAAGAAATCAAATACACCTACATTTGATGGGAACTTGAAGAAACCAAAAGAGGTAGAAGCTTGGACACTTGGGATGAATAATTTCCTTGAGTTGCATGAGTACACAGATGATATGAAATCCAGAGTAGCTATATTTAGCCTTAGAGGTAAAGCATACATCTGGTGGGAAAATGTGAAGCAGGTTAGGCACATCAGGATAGAGGAATTGAATTGGCAGGAGTTCAAAGGCTTTTCAAGAATAATTACTTGTCAAAGAGGTACTATGATAGAAAGGCCAAAAAATTGTATGAGCTAAAGATGGGATCAATGATAGAATAAGATTGCATGAAAAAGTTCTTGGAGATATTGAGGTATGTACCATATATTGAGGATGAGAAGGATAAAGTTTAGTGATATATTAGTGGTTTTCCATTAGCATTTAGAGATCGGATTGAGTAAGATGAGCCTCAGTCATTTGAGGAAGTCATTGGGAAGCTGAAGCACTGCTATGAACAATCAAAGCATAAGAATGAGTCTCAAAAAGGAAAGGGAAGGAAAAAGGTAAAGGTAATGGTAGCCCAAGAGAGAAAGGCCTCATAAATCATAAGAGAAAGAAAATGTGGCAAAGAAAAAGAATTTTAATTCGAGTAGACAGGGACATAGACCACAATAGCAACATAGATCACAACATCCACATGGAGGTAATGGTATGAGACAGTTGGAGTGTTGTAAATGTGATGAGGAGCATATTAAGAGATATTGTCCACAAAATAAAAGTGGTAGGCCTCAGATATATAGTGCACAAGAGGCACAAATTGTTGGCGATGTTGGGTAGATCATTCCTTGTATTTATGCAGTCGCGGACAACAGGAAGGTAGATCAACATACATCTATCATTGAGATGGATAGTAAGCTTTGTGATCAAGTTATTTATATTTTGATTGAACTTAGATCTAATTGTAGCTAAGTTAGTCTTGAATTGGTGGATAATTGTGGTTGGAGTACGGAAATGCATGCAGAATCTTGGTTAGTGTAGTTGGCTACAGGTATGGAGAAAAGAGTTCACCATTGGGTAATATCTTGTGCATTTCAGTTAAATGGTATGCCTACATCAGGGAACTTGAACATATTTCCATTGGGATCATAAATTATACTATTGGGTATGGATTGGTTATATCTTGACAGGACCAAGGTGGATTTCTATGACAAAGCCATTGAGTGCTTGGATGAAAATGGGGAACCAAGAGTCTTACAGGGAAAGAATAAATACACATTAGTTAGGATGGTGATAACCATGCAAGCCAAGAACATTCGTAGGAAAGGGTGTTTGTTATTTGAATTTCATATCTCTAGTGACAAAGGTAAGGAAGCTAAGGATACAGATGTGTTGAACAGGTATCCATTTATAGAGTAGTTTAAGGATGTGTTTCTAGCAAATATTTCAGAGTTTCCACCACATAAGGAAATAGATTTTTCTATTGAGTTGGTCCTAGGGAAACTCTAGCATCAAAATAACCTTACAGGATGAGCACACCATAATTGGTTTAATTAAATTTTTAGCTGAAAGAGATGCTTGAGAAAGGGTATATTATGCCAAGTGTATTTCCATGGGGTGCACCGGTGTTGTTTGTGAAGAAGAAAGATGGTACTCTCAGATTGTGCATTGACTGTAGGAAGTTGAACAAAGTGACCATAAATAATAGGTACCCATTACCGAGGATCGATGATTTGTTTGATCAATTGAAGGGAGAAGCAACGTTCTCTAAGATCGACTTGAGATTAGGATATCATCAAGTACATAGCAAAGAGCATAAAAGCTACAAGACTTAATTCAGTACTAGGTACCAGAATTATGAGTTTGTTGTAGTTCCATTCGGTTTGAATAATGCCTTAGCTACATTTATGTGTTTGATGAACATTGTGTTGTGTCCTTATTTGGACAATTTTGTGATTATTTTCATTGATGACATATTGGTATATTCTAAAAATGAGGAAGAGCATACTGATGATTTGGTAGTAGTGTTGAGATTGTTGAGAGAGAATTAGTTGTATGCTAAGATTAGAAAATGCAGTTTGTTCCAGAATGAGGTACATTACTTTAGACATGTTGTCTCCAAGGAGGGCATTGCAGTAGATCTAGAAAATATAAGGGCCATCATGGAGTGGGTAGCTCCTAAGAATGTAGATGAGGTGAGATCATTCATGGGATTGTCAGGTTATTACAGGAGGTTCATCAGGAAATTTTCACATATTTCTTATCATATTACATAATTGTAGAGGAAAGCTAAGAATTTTTATTGGACAGAGGAGTGTGAGGCTAGTTTTGAGCAGCTTAAGAAGTTGTTGACACATGCTCTAGTGTTAAATATTTCATATCCAAACAAGGAGTTTGTAGTCTGTAAAAATGCTTGTCAGAGAGGACTTAGTGGGGTCCTTATGTAGGATGGATAGGTGGTATGCTATGATTCACAAAAATTGAATGAGCATGAGAAGAACTACCTGACACATGAAATTGAGCTAGCACCGATCATACATGCACAGAAGATGTGGAGGAACTATGTTCTTGGCAGGAGGTTTGTACTGATGAGTTGTCAAATTGGGTTGAGGTAATTGTTTGACCAGCCGAATTTGAACACCAGGCAAGATAGATGGTTGGCCATGATCATTGATTTTGACATCGAGATTAGGTACATCAAGGGAAAGGAGAACATGGTTGCAAATTATCTTAGCAGGCGGGTACAGATAAACTACATAGTAAGTATGAGCTCCTATGGGACAAACTTACCATATAGGATCTTATAGACAGGTCAAAAAAATCACAAGTATATGGATATTGTGCACAGGTTGCAACAGGGCATTGGTATAGGTACAGGTGGTGGTAAAGGTATAGGTATAGGTTGTAGTAATTGTACAGGTACAAGTGTAGGTGCAGGTGTACAGGATTTGGACTACCGTCTCACAACAGATGGATTGGTTAGATTTAGAGACATGATATATGTTTCAGACAACATGTATAAATTTTAATACAATTATGTATTGCCTAGATTCTCCTGATCTAATGATTATATGCCACTGTTAAATACAGAATCCTTCTACTTAAATCTTTGCATAAATTTAATCGCCAATTGCAAACACATGAAGAAAGATCAATCACACATAACACAGATGTTTTTACGGAGAAATCATAAAGCTAAAAACCCCACTATCATATATTATGTATATATCATGGATCATGAAACAATCTCATACAAAACTCTAATCCAAGAGCTCTCAGTACAATATACAATCATCTCACACTGTCATACAAAAATTGGCAAATACATGCGCCAATTTACTGCCTCCTAACAACCTGCCTCCACTGCGCAATCCCTGTTGATCACAATCCCTGAATGAATTCGATCTTGCACTGCCTTGACTGCACAATCCTCATTGGCATCTCCAATGTGTGTTTGGTTTCAAGTGTGCACCCACTATAGTCACAACTGATAGTCAAACTGTCCCTTTCACCTATCTCTCAACTGGGTCTCCACTAGATCTGACATGCATGTAGTTAACATAAGTAAATCTTTAGTTTCATGTGAGATCACTCCATGTGAATAATTTAATATTTAATTCACTAATCTCTCACTAGTGTATCTTTAGTTATAACTAGTTACAACTAGCACAACTGAGTTTAACTCACCGATTTGAGTTAAACTACTTTACAACTCACATAACAACACATCCAACTCTGTTACAACTTTGTATCATTCAGTTACAACGAAGTCCACTTGTATGTCCCGCCAACCAACCTTAGAACTCAAAATTCCTTTAGTCAACTGGTTTGCCACATTAGTTAACTGAAATCACGTGCTTCAAGAGAATAGATTATTATTTTTTGTCTAACTATTATTAAGAGATAATAATAACCAACATGCATTCTATTTTTAGACATGCAATCCATGAACCGATTTCGCACATGCATTCCAAAAATAGATGCCCATCCATACATAGAATTTTCTCAACCAGCTATAAATAGATTCCCGCTATAAATAGACTTTTCTCACCATTCTAAAAATAGGCATACACCTAAAAATAGCCTGCGAGACCCACCTAGTGTAGGTGCTTAATTTTCACTAGGATTGTCGTCTTATTGAATCTCAACACAGCAGCAAGCTAGAGAAGGCGATATTGAGGGAGTTTCTTGCCAAACCATATTTGGGTCACCTAGGCTATCAAAATAAATTGACTGTGGTAAAGAGGTTTTATTATTGGTCGAATCTAAAGAAGGATGTGGTAGAGTTTGTAGCCAGATGTTTGTATTTTAATATGGTTAAGTAAGAGTGTAAGAATCTAGGTGTACTGCTCTAATCAATTGTGATTCCAGAGTGGAAATGGGAGGTCATTTCCATGGACTTCATCATAGGTTTTTCTAAGACAGCTAGATAGCATGATTTCATCATGGTTATTTTGGATAGGTTAACAAAGGTTGCAGATTTCATTCCAGTGAAGACTGCATACTCAGCTAGTGATGTTGCACAAGTGTTCATCAGAGATTTGGTCATATTGCATGGTGTTCCAAAGAAGATTGTGTCAGAAAGGGATGAAAATTTCACTTCCAATTTTTGGAAGGAGTTGTTTGTATGATTGGGCACCAAGTTCTCCTTAAGCACAACTTATCATCCGCAAACAGATGGACATACTGAGAGGCTTAACAGGATATTTGAGGATATATTTAGGATGTATGTGATGCATCAACATCACAAGTGGGAAGAGTATCTTCCACTAGTAGTTTTTGCCTACAAAAATGGGTATCGGATATCCTTGAAGGTGATTTCGTTTGAGGCTATGAATGGGCATGGTTGTAACACTCCCATAATTTGGATTGACCTAGTTAACAGGGTATTGATTGGACCAGATATATTGGTAGAAATGGAACATGAAATGTAGGTGATCAAGAAGAACTTGAAAGTAGCACAGGATAGGAAGAAGAGTTATGAAAATAGGAATAGGTTGTTCAAGTATTTTCAGGTTGGGGATAAGGTATCCTTGTGCATCAAGCCCAAGAATAGCTCCTTGCAGATTGAATGATGTGCCAAGTTGGCACCATCGTTTTATGAACCCTTCAGGATCATTAAGAGGATCGAACCAATGGACATCGACTTGCACTGCCTTCCACAGTGAAATTCCATGATTTTTTTCATATATCATTGCTTAAAAACTATGTTACAGATGTTGATCATGTGATTGACTTGTTTGTATTATAGGTGGAACCCGATAGAGAATTCCAACCAGAGCCTCAGTGTATATTACAGAAAAAGGTGCTCATGCTCCGAAACCGAGCAATACAGCAAGTTAAAGTGCAATGGAAGCACTTTGGTCCCAATGAAGCTACATGGGAGAAGGCGGATCAAAAGTGGGCCATGTATCCTTCTTTGTTTTCTTATTGAGGCAAAGTAGTTTTGGTGTGTTGTTGGTATATGTTTGGCATAGGTTTTGGTGATCTTTTGATATATTTTTTGATATGATATTCGGGTATATGTATATATTTTTATGGATGTAAATACCACCATGAGCTATATTATAAAGATCCAATAAACGGTATGGGTTTCATGTCATGATAGTTGTCATGTGTTTATGATGTCATGTTGGTTTTCTTTTCAACAAGGTGATCATTGTAAATACTGCATCGAGCTATGTTATAAATATCCATGGGGAATATGTTTTCTTTTCAGTAGTTTTGTTGATATATATGTGTGTTTGAACACTGAGGAAAGTGTCCCCCAAGGGGGAGGGTTCTATAACATCCATGGTGAAAATTACATGTAATAAAGTTTAAAATAATAACCATGGTTGATGGGACACTTATTCCAAGCTGAATTTTGGGAAAAAACATCCTAGTGGGTGTTCATTTCGGTTAATATGGCTAAGGAAATTGGCAAAGGAAAAAGCTAAGGCAATTGGAAAGGTAAAATGGCATTTTTGGTACATTTAGTTATGAAAATAATGGAAATTAGGATAAAACGTAGATGAAAGGTCACATATTGCATGTGAGGAGGAAAATGAAGGAAAATAATGGAAAATGAAGAAAATAGAGGCCTCATCTATAAAAAGGATTATGAGGATCATTTGGTACCTTTTGTCAGTTAATTTTTGGAGCTCTCTCATTATTCTCTCTCTATCTCACTCTTGAACACTTAGAGTTTCTTGGAGCATTTTCGCATTGGACCAAGAAAGGCAAGAAATCAAGAAGAAGGAGGAAAGAAGCAAGGAGGATCAGGAATCAAGCAGCTACAACAAAATTATTTTCAGGTATTGATTTTCATGTGTGATTTCCTTGCTAGATCTTGCATTCATGGTATTGCATGTGGTCCTTTTCTATCTTGGCATGGGTATTTCTTGGTGTGGCAGTGCTTTCAGCCTAGCATTTCCATTTCCAGATATCCATGGTGTTGTTGAGTTCTCATGTTTTGGTTTATCTGGATTGTTGGATTGATTCGAAGCTAAGTGAGGTGGATATCTGAATGATATGCCACAAAACTAGTTGATGTGTTGCCTCAGTTTAGGAACTAGTGATCTGTATTTGGATTACGGTAAATCCTGAGAAGTGGGTGCTCTCCATCAGGCCTAGAAATCCCAGGTTGGGATATATGGTAAATCCTAGAGAGTATGTCTTGGTTTAAGGCCTAGTGATTCCTCATTCAGACTATGGATTATGGTAAATCCTTAGAGACTAAGATATAGGAAAATTCCTCATGATGTATGCGAAGATAATCCATTGGTATCCATGCTTGTGTTGGCCTAGTGATCGGGTGTAGATCACGGTAAAGCCAATTATTACATGTTTATTGTGTTGGCATAGTAATCTGGCATGGATCATGGTAAAGACTGATTTCAATTGATGAGGGTGAGGTGGTTTAGCATCGAGATGCCCTGGTTGGTTCTTTTGGTTTGAATCCCACATTCATGATTGGAATATGGTATGGGGGTGATTGGCTGAAGAGATACTTGGCTCAGCCAATCTATGGTCGGGTGGAATGTGGAAGTCCATCTCTGGTTGGTTTTTACATTCAGTAATACAAGGTTCATCTCCTTGGTATTTTATGAGAAAATGTATTGGTTTATATGTGGATTCTATGGTTGTGGTATCCATGGTATTTCTGTTGTTATTATGTTGGTTATAAGCATGTATTTTAACAGTGATGATGTATGTCTCTCTCCATGTTTTTACTTGTAAATGAATGCACAATGTATCTATGATTAAATATATGGTATTACATCTAATGATGTAAGGGATAAATGCTTCTTAGCAATTCCCATATAAGTACAAGACCCCTATGCTCCATTATGTTGCTTATACCTATAGCTTTCATGTTTGTGGCATGTTTGACGAAATTCCTATCATGGCTAGTAGGGGTCCAATTTAGTACTCATGGATAATTTTGAAAATGTATCATTGTTTGGTCATTATAATTCATCTTTGATCTCGTCATGAAGTTTTGGGTAGAGCACTGGGTTCTGGGCCTGAAAAAGTGGCTCAAATCTCTAGATCATTAGCACAGCATTGGGTAATTTAGTGCCTGGACGTTGGAATGTGGTCTTATGCATGTGTCCAGAGCCTCATGTGGCTTACAGTCATGTGCATGCGTCCAAAGGCCTAGAAGGTAAAAATGTCAGTGGGACCTAGGGGCAGGATGCCTAAATGATTAGGTTAGCTCTTTGGGGTGTTTTTATTAATGTACAAGGTCTGTATGAAGCTTTTATGTCAATTACACTTCCTTAAGGTCATCTAGGAGGTAAATTCTTATCATAGTAGCTTCTCGTCACATTTTTACCCTGGTTGGCCAGTTACTTGGGTATATGTGGGAAGAGGGTGTTACATCATGACCCATATTTAGGCATGGGTGCTTACCTATTAATGGGATCCACTATAGTTCAATAAAGTGGATGGAAATCATCCCTAAAGGAAATCCCTATAAAATTCATGTCCTCACTCTAAAATCCCTTGAATAGATCAAGTTTGGCCAAATATGCTAGAAACAAGATCATAAAGCTCTCAATGGAATTACACATGAGGCAATTAACTCTACTATATTGTGGCAGGTTATAGAGAATATGGTGAATAATTCCATTTAACCTCTTTAGAACCAAAAGAAAATTTATTATAGCTATCTCAGGACTTGGATGGTTAATTAGTACTAATATAAAAGGTATCATGTCTCTCTATAAAATTAATGAATCAACCATTTAGAATTTTATGAAATTATCATCAAAGACATGACACTAAATAAACAAATTTTGCCTAATATGGATAATTTTGAAAAAATAATGAGGAAAATAACTACATCATATAAATCTCCTTTTAAACAGCAAAACTTATTCAATCAAACTTTTGAGACATGTACAATTTATGTAAGGAGATGGAGGAAGGAAGAGATGAATATTGATCAAGCTAAGAGGGGTAATATTTTAGAAGGGATTCAAATAGCCACAACAAGGATCTAAGCAGATAATAAGGTTAAAATCCTTAAATAGGAGAAAATGAAATATAATAGAGGGAGCCAATAAGTTGGAAGGGGACATGTTTTATAAGCTAAATGTGCCAAAATAATGAATTTTTTTCCTTTCATTTTTATAAGGGGAATTTAATGGAGAGCAAGGTTTTTTATTCTATAGTTTTGTAAAAACTCTTATAAAATTAATGAATGAGAAGCCACTTTTAGCTAAGCTCCTTTGGAGACAAATATTAGTTCTATATAAAATTAATGAATGAGAAGCCACTTTTAGCTAAGCTCCTTTGGAGACCAATATTAGTTCTAAAGCTTATGATGTGTAGAATGTTTTCTATTAGTTTACCAAGTTTTCGAATTATGTTAGTATTTTCTTTTATAGCGTAGAATTTCCTCATATATGAGAAATTTGTCTTATTTTTGTTGATCTCACGAATTGTCTCCTATATCCATAAGCATATTATTAGAATCATTTTTTCATTTTCAGGATTGTTTTTTAATTCACCAGTTATTTATATTTCTTCTTTTATTTCCCTTGTCACTTTCTTGTTAGAGATATGAAGTAGTAATACATTTGGTGATATGTTTATCTCCTTTATTTTATTATTATTTTTTCTTAGGCATTATTCTACATTTTACATTTTATAATAGTTGTATATCCTATATTATATCATAGATAAACCTTTCAAAACCAAAAAAAAAAAAATTGACCCATAATATGGACTCCCTATTTAAAATATAACTAATAAGAATGTTGTTTCGACTAATACAAAGAGCATTGTTGAAACTATAGAAGACTTAATTGATATCACAATGGATTAAATTACATAGCATTTTAATGTAATTCCACCATTTATTCTAGCTTCATCCCCTCATTCTTTGATACCTAAGATTCCAAATTGTGACTTGGATATTGGCATAACTATAGAAATTATGATGTAGATTTGCAACTACTTATGAAATTTTAATCAAAATCACAAGACAAAAACCTACTCTATTGCTCTGCGAAATTCAATTCACAATTTATAACATCAATCAAAAACATGCAATGATCAATAACACACATGCACACAGTATTTTTTTCTGAGGAAAAAAATCTACTAAAAACCCAATGTTTTCTTACATTACTCTGATGAATATAGATGTATTACAATTGATCCTGCAAGTGAATAACCTATCTCTCTACTCACTGAGAAGATCTGACCCAAACATATTCAATTTCTACCTCTACTTAATCCCCTATTTCCTTGTGCGATTCCTTAAGAAATTAGTCCCCTATTATTTAAGAAATTCCTCCAAAATTATTTCACAATTCCCAATGTTGATCATTTGACTGAATGAAACACCTATACACTCAAGACTAGTCTACAACTTATGTTACATTGCCTTGGAATATCCACCATAGATAGGGAACTCAAATTCTCGGCATGTACTATCTATTTTTGGTTGATTGATCAGTTAACTAGATGATCACTGAGTTTTATTGAAGTCCCACTGCACAACTGACCTTCCACTAGTTCCTCCAACAGTTATAACTAGTTTAATTGAAAACAATTTGAAATAATTGACCTTGATTGCTACAAATAAGAAATCACACATGTTTAACTGAAATCTAACTCCTCTAACTCGAATTTACTAAGCTAATTGAGTGAAAAGAGCCATGTCACACAATTTAATTGCATCCAAGTTGTCTGCTGATGTGGAAATTTGAATTTTCTCAATTCAATCAAGGCAAAATCAAATTGAGAATTTCTTGCTACATTTTTCAACACTCCCCCTCAGAAAGAAATGGATTATCAACCACCCTATCATGCACCTGCAGAACTCAAACTTCCCTCTTGGAAAATCCTTTGTCAAAATGTCAGCACCTCATTCCTTTGTTGGAATGTATTGTAGCAACATTATCCACCTTTGTACACAGTTTTGTAAATGGTGATACCGGATATCTATATGCTTGGATCGATCTTGAAATATAGGATTCTAAAATATCTTGATGCAACTCTTTTTATCACAATAGATCAAAGTTGGATCCATCATTTGAACAAATATTCCCACGAGTATCTTTCTCATCCAGATCGCCTCACATGCTACTTGACTTGCAACCATGTATTTTCCTTCTGTCTATTTTAGCGCCAAATATATTTTCTCCATGTCGTACCAGGAAACAGTTGTAAACCCAACACTGAAAATTCCACCTGGTGTACTATTTTGGTTCGATGGAATTTCCACCCAATCTACATATGTGAATCCACACAACTTCACTCCCTCTGTATGTTTGTACCATAGTCCAAACTAGGTAGTGCCTTTGAGGTACCATAGAACATGCTTAGTTTCCTCCCAATATAATTTGGTTGGCCTAACCATATCATGGCTTAGTTTTTTGATTGCATAGCACATATCTGGTCATGTGTTCAAAATATACATCAGTGAACCCACTAGCTATTGATATATGGTAGCATCCACTTCCTTACCTAAAGTGGCATCCTCCTTCCTCTAGTTGGTCGCAAGAGGTGTCTCCATGGGTTTGTGATCCTCCATGTGGAATCTCTTAAGTATCTCATGTGCATACTTTCCTTGAGAGATAAGTAGTTCTGCATCACCTTTCCATACTTCCAACTCGAGGAAGTAGTGCATGAGACCAATTTCATTCATTTCAAATTCTCTTGCAAGGTCCTCCTTGCAAGATATGATCAGCTGCTCATCACCAGATAAAATTAAATCATCAACATATAAGAAAATAATGATAAATTTACCTTCTCCTAGGAATTGATATAGGTTTTCATCAGCTTCAATTTTGGTGAAGCCCAAACCAGCGACATAGTTTTTTATCCTAGTGTACCAACATATTTTTTTATCCTAGTGTACCAAACACAGGGTGCTTGTTTGAGACTGTACAACCCTCGCTTGAGCCTGCACAAATGAGACTCCTGATAAAATGTCTCAAAACCTTCTGCTTTCTCTATGTACACCTCCTAATCAATAACTCCATTGAGAAATGTTGCTTTTACATCCATCTGGTGGATCTTCCACCCCATCTGCACAGCTAGAGCAAGAATTTATCTAATAGATGAGTACCTTGCTATAGGATCAAATGTCTCCTTATAGTCAATTCCTTCAACTTGAGAGTACCCCTTGGCCACAAATCTAGAATCATATTTCTCTATGCTTCCATCTTATACTTGCTTAACCTTTAATATCCATCTCAAACCAACAACTAATTTATCTGTTGATCTTGGGACCACTTCCCAAACATTTTTATTTACAATGGATTCATACTCTTCCACCATTGCATCAACCCATACAGGTTGCTCTACTACTTCCTCGAAATAGTATGGCTCAGTCTCTACAAGCTCAGTAATTAGAGCCATGTATCCAGTGTATCAATCATGTGACCTTCTCTACCTATGCAAATTTAAAGGAGCTCCCACATTCTCTCTCGCATCCTGTGCAAGTATATCAGCTTCCCTCTTTATTTTTTTTCCTTCTTTGGATGCTTTTGCTTGAGTGGATTTCTTCTCTCTTTTCTCCTCAATATTTGGTTGCTCCAAAACTTCCATAGGCTCATCCTTTGGAGCTAAAATCTCCTCCTCTAGTGGGATCTGAAACTCCCTCTAAAATAGAGCACCACATCACTTTATCCTCATCAAACTTTACATCCCTTCACAAAATTGTCATTCTAAGGGATGGAAAGTACACATGACATTTGTGAGGAGTTTATGTGTGACCCACAAATACCCTCAATTCTCTAGTCCACTCAAGCTTCTTCCTTGATTCTTTGGAGACATGGTAGTAGACAAAGGCTCCAAAAATCTTGAATTGCAACACATCTAGATTTATCCACGAGAAATAATCCTCTGGTGTAATCATACCCAGAATATTATGAGGACTCTAGTTCTACAAATATATTGTTTTTTTTCATTTCCTTTCCCACAAATGCAATGGTAGGCCTTGGTCATGCAACATATCCTTCGTAGCTCCCACAATGCTACGGTTCTTTCTCTTAGCCACACCAATCTATTTTTGGTTGGGGTGTTTTTAGCTCTCATTAAATGCCTTATTTTGCACAAAATATTTTAATTCATTTGACATGTGCTCACCTCCATTATCTTTGTTGATATCCTTCACATTATTGTTATTTTCTTTCTCAACCAGTGCCTTTAATTCTATGAATTTGGATAATGTCTCATGTTTCTTCTACATGAAGAAGATCCATCACTTTCGTGAGAAGTCATCAATAAAAATGCAAATTTTTTGTGTCTAGTAGTAAAGGGTGTCGAGAAAGGTCCATAGACATCATATTGGATCCTTTCCAAGACTGCATGTGCTTTTTTGTCTTGATCATGGAATGTGTATTTTGCATACTTTCCCCAAGGTACATCATTTGCATACATCTTGTTGCTCAAGTTCTCCTTTGGGTAGGTCTGTGGTTATTTGTTGCATAATATTTAGTGAACCATGATGAAAATGGCCATGTCTTTTATTCCAAAGTTCACTGACATCACGGGTTTGCACCTTCTCCTCCTTATTCCTTAATGAAAAAAATCCTCTACATCTAGCTTATGTAGGTTATTCACACAAACCCCAATATGCTTCACCTATCTCGTGGCTATGTGTCTTGGGAATTCTTTTCCTTTGTTGAACATCACATCATAACCATGATCTTCCAAAACTGCAACAAATATGAGATTCTTCTTTAGGCTCGGAACGAACATGACATCCTTGAGCGTGAGAGGGGATCTTGACTCCCTCTAAAAGGTGATTGTACAAATCTTGATCACGTTGTACCTTTCATCATCCCCCAACAATGTGCATCTACAAATATTTCTCCTCTAGGTCAATGAAAAACTCTCTACACCCTATCATGTGGAACGATGCATCAGAGTCCAAGTACCACATGCTTCCCATCACGGTGTTGGCCATGCATTCGATGAGGGTAAAGTCAATCTAGATTTTTGAAGCCAAATATTCACCTACTACTGCTCCTAAGGTCTTATTGATTGAATTTTTTTTGGACACTTCGTGGCATAGTGCTTGAATTCATGACAATTGACGAATTTAATTTTTGATAAATATTCTTCTTTCCCCCTTGGCTAGATTCTAGTTTGGTTTGATATTTATTCCCTTTTCCCTTCTTCCTCTTTCCAACCAATACAAATTTGTCTTCATCCTTTTCCTTTGATGAAGTCCCGTCTCTAGTATTCCACCTTATTTCCTCCTATACCAAATTGCACCATAAGCATTCCCAATTCAGTATTTTCTCCCTCCTGTTCATTGAATCTTGGTAGTTATGCCAGTTTTTGGGAAGGCCTAGAAGGGATAGGATTACCGATTCATATTCTTCAACATTAACACCAAATCCACTAAGTTCATCACAAACTTGTGTGAACCTACTAAGGTACTGCGGAATAGTGTCTTTTTTCTGTATCTTAATATTTTGAATTTTTTCTTTGAGTGTTAGCTTCTTATGGTCACTACTATTCTCGAACAACTATGTCATTTTCCACATTACGAACGAATTTTCTTTTTCGTGGATATTTGATATAATTTAATCTCGTACTCCCTCCAATATTATTCTCCTCACCTTGGCTATATCTTTCTTCCACTGAGCAAGGTTATGGGCATTAGATGCTTGTGGTTCTGCAACATATTTCTTGATGAATTCTATCAATCCATTGTCATCAAATACTGCCTCAATGTGATCCTTCGATGGGATGAAATTATAGATGCATTCCAAGTCATACCCTAGCCTAATCCCATTGAAGGTCATCTTCTGAGCTCTAAATATATCCTATTGCACTAAACTACAAATTCGATTCTCTTGAGAAACGAATTTTAAATTCATGCTCTAATGTGAATCCTACTTTCATACCATGTAGAAAGTATGATGTATATTTGCAACTGCTTATGAAATTTTAATTTAAATCACAAGACACAAACCTACTCTACTGCTCTGCAAAATTAAATTCGCAATTTAGAACATCAATAACAAACATGCAATGACAAATAACACACATGCACATAATATTTTTTTCAGGGAAAGCAATCTACTAAAAAATCCAATTCTTGCTTGCATTGATCTGATGAATAGATATGTAGTAAAATTTCTAGCTCAATATGAGCTCAACCTGCAAGTGAATAACCTATCTCTCTGCTCACTGTCTGCTCAACTTAGTGTTCCTAAATTGATGTCATAAACTGTCAACCAGGGCTAGTAAACTGTTGAAGTGAAGTGCACTATATGTGCCTAGGTATATGTTGCTCACTACGTTGTGTTTAGTGTTTTTCCAATGTTTTTGGTTTTGTGTTTTTATTCTAAGAGGAAAATAACTAAGTGTTGGTAAAGAGAAGTTGTTGGTCACACTAAAACAAAGAAAAACCTATTCTAAACTATGTATGGCACTTGAGAACAGAAAATTCAAAACTTTAACAAGAACTAAATAACTCATAGCAAGAACTAAATAACTCATAACATGAACTCAGTCCAATTCATTCATTAGAAATATGTTGGAATAACTTGAGAAAAGGACAAGTTTAATGAAATGAGGTTCTTCTAAGTAGACAACAACTTACAATATCACAAAAATCTCATCCATGGTTAGAAATTTATTGGAACACAATTGGAAAAGATTATTTGTAGCATAGTAAGGAATCCTACTCTAAATTAACTTATGACACTGAAATTAATCCATTCTGCAACTCAAATTGTCACTACTAAGCCTCATTCGAAAGTTAGAAATCTTTTGGAATAGTTTTGGAAAAAGGTTATTTGTAGAATTATAAGAGATTGCAGAACAGTCAAGGCCTTGAACTGATATCACTAATTCTTGTCCATATGATGATGTGTTGGAAGAGATTAATAACAAGAGTAGTTTGTAAATAATGAAGGCCTTCAAGTCTAATGGAACAGAACTAGCATACAACTAGCATACAACTAACTAATGAAACTTGAAATACATTAAAAAGAACTGAACAAGAATGCAATCAATCAAACTTGAAATACAGTGAACAGAATTGAACTAGAGTTCCATTAACCTCCGGAGTTTTACAACTAAACTAAAATGCAACTAATTTCTAAAATACTACAGCTATATCTCATTCAGTGTTAGTGATATTTTGGAACAATTCGTAAGAACAAGACTAGTTGTAACATTTGATGTGAATGAGCATAAAAACATAAAGTTCAGGAAAACACAACTAAGCTCTAGAATACTACAGCTATGTCTCATTCAGTGTTAGTGATATTTTGGAATAATTCATAAGAACAAGACTGGCTGTAACATCCGATTTAAGTGAGCATAAAACATAAAGTTCAGAAAACTATTTAAATTAGGAATGAAACAAGGCTAAAGTTACTTATCTAAAAAATATGCATAGAGCTTCTCGGGCAGTAGGGGCCCTCTACCACCGGATTAGCATACAAATCTCCTCAAGATTTCCTTAGATCATGCAATGAAGTTGAATGTCTTTCATTAAAGGGAAAATTCTTTAGAAACAGAGTATTACGGACTTTTGAGATCTAACAACAAAACATCAATCTAGCTAACTGTCTCTCGGTCTCCCAAGTCATTTTTATAAAAGAAATACATAACTACCCTTGAGAGGAAATAGGGATAAGTGTCTTTCCCAAATAAAATCAAATTAGAACTCTTGTGGAAGCCTTGTACTCTTGCTGGAGACATCTGTAGAGTCCCTGTCTTGGTAGGAATCTGCTTCTTAGTTTTGATCTCTTCCACGTGCATAACCACCTGTAGATACTTGCTCAGACTTCGTAGAGAGAAATAAATGATGGGGGAGTGTTGTGGAATTCAAACATATGCATTATTCTTTGAAGTGACACCTGTAACCTGCGAGAACATGAAGATAGCTACGGAATAGGCGATTAGCTATAGAATGGCTGCATTCTGTAGCTGAGTCTAGTCAAAAATTACTACAACAACAAAACCATGAAAATATAGCAAGTCAGTCATTGTATACATTCCTAAAGTGACTTTAATTAATCCTATTGATCATTTAAGCCTGTAATTGATAAGGGAAAAAGGAAATGAAGTGAAATTTGGTGAAAGAAAAGGACATCTTTGGAGCTCAACACTCACTAAGAAGCTCTGACCCATATTTAGTCAATTTATGCCTCTGCTTGATCCCTTATTTCCTTACGTGATTGCAACACCCTCCTCCCACATCTAACCAAGTAATTGACCAATTACAATAAACATGCGACGAGAGGCTACTAATATGACCTTAAGGAAGTGGAACCGAATGAAACAAGACAAACACACCTTACACCGCATCAACAACATCCCCAGGAGGTAACCCAACCTTCAAAACCCCTGACCCCTGAGGAAGACTGACGTTTTGACCCTTTTGGACCGTAGCTGCAAGGATAACAAGGAAAGGTAGTGGTTGGGATCCTATAGCCGCAAGGATAACAAGGAAAGGTAGTGGTTGGGATCCTATAGCCGCAATAACAACACAGCAAGCATGTGGCCAAGGCCCTAATTGTTCATTTTTGTTCCTGCAACTCTGAGAATTGTGCCACTTTTTTAGCCCCAGAGCCCAGGTTTCTGCCCAAAACTTCATGAAACTTTAGGAAATGATAAATAACATTAAAATAAAGGCACTGAAGCAATCACATCATCAGGAACTCATCTGGACCTCTCCTAGCCATGACAAGAATTTCGTCAAACATGTCACAAACATTGCATCTATAGGTGTAAACAGTAGGTTTAAACATAGGGGTCTAATACTTATCTGAGAATCGATAAGAAACATTTCTCCCTTATAGCATTAGCTGCAATAAAATCTGTTTGACCATAGATACATTGTGCAGTCATTCACAATTAAAAACATGGATAGATCCATACATCATGATTGATAAAATACATTCTTATAACCAGCATAATAACAACATAAATACCATGGATACAATAGCAATATAATCCACATAATAACCAAAAAAAATTCATATCGAATACCAAAGGAATGAGCTCTTCATTAATGCTTGTAAAAACCAACCGGAGATGGGACTTCCATGTTCCACCTGACCATATATTGGTTGATCCAAGTCTTACTTCATCCAATCACCCTCATGCCATATTCTAATCATGAATGTGTGATCTCATCAAACACATCAATAACAATAAATCCAGGGCTTACAGAGGCCAAACCGCCTCAACAAGTGACTCCACCTCATGGTTGGACATCATAATCATCACGGATTGGTCTCTATCCAAGTTCTTCCAGGGCCCCAGGGTGTTTTTTCCAACCAGGGCTTCCAGGACTCGTAACTCAACCCCAACTATTACAGGGCTTCCAAAGTGTTTATCCAACGAGGTCTTCTAGGACTAGTAACTCAACCCACCTAAGGCTTCTAGAGCGTTTGTCCAACCAAGGCTTCCAGGACTAGTAACTCAACCTATAGTTGTTTGTTGTGCTTCAAGAGAATTTGTCTGACCAAGGCTTCGAGCAACTAATAACTCAACCCACAGCTAAATGAATCATGAGAACCAACCAAAAACAAATCAATGGAAATAAACCCACAACATCATGGCTATCCAAGAAATGGAAAGGTTAGCCAAATCCATATGCATACACCATGCATGCCAAAACTAGTGAGGAAAAAATAGATGCAACTCAGTACCTGAAATAAAATCCCATTGTAGTTGTTGATCCCGATGTCCACTTGCGCTTTCCTACTCTTCCTTTCCCTTCTTTCTCCAAATCACAAAGTATCCACACTCTCCAAGAGTGCTCCAAGAAAACTCTAAGTATCCAAAAGTATGAGAGAGAGAGAGAGGGAATAATGAGAGAGATCAAAAAATGCATTGACAAAAGGTATCGACTGATCCTCATAAGCCTTTTTATAGAAGAGGCCTCTATTTTCTTCAGTTTCCCTTATCTTACTTCATTTTCCTCCTCACATGCAACCTATGACCTTTCATCTCCCTTTTCTCCTAATTTCTATTATTTTCATAAATAAATGTGCCAAAAATACTTCTTTCCTCTTTAATTCCTTAGCCAAATCCTTTTCCAATTTCCTTAGCCATAATAACCATGTGGACACCTGCACTAGGATTTTTTTCTCAAAATTCAGCTTGGAATAAGTGTCCCATCAACCGTGGTTATTATTTTAACTTTATTACATGGAATTTTCACCAGGGTTGTTACAAAACCCTCTCCCTTGGGGGACATTGTCCTCAGTGTTCAATCATACATATACCTCATAAACATCGTTGAAAAGCAAACATACTTACAATGGAGCTTTATAACATAGCTCGATGGAGTATTTACAATGATAACATTTTTGAAAGATAACCAACATGAGGTCATAACAACATGACAACTATAATGACATGACACTCATACCACTTATTGAAGCTTTATAACATAGTTCGTGGTGGTATTTACATCCATACACATAAGTACATATACCCAAACATGACATCAAAACATATACCAACATCACATCAAAACTAATTTTCCCCAATTAGCAAACAAGGAAGGATACATAGCCCGCTTCTGATCCGCCATCTCCCATGTAGCTTCATTGGGCCCAAAGTGCTTCCATTTCACTTTAACTTGCTTAGATGCTCGATTCTAGAGAATGAGCATCAATACCTTGTTAACTAGATCAATCCAATTGATAGTAGTGTTGTAACTTTTCCCATACAATACCTCAAATCAACTCATTCTCAATGACTCTTGATACTCGTTATTGTAGGTGAACTCTACCATTGGAACATAATCTTCCCACTTGAAATGTTGATGCATCACATACATCCTTGACATATCCTCCAATATATTGTTGATCCTCTCAGTCTACCCATTTTTTTATTCATGATAAGTTGTGCTAAAGGCCAACTTGGTACCCAAACCTGCAAACAACTCCTTCCAAAACTTGGAAGTGAACTTTGCATCCCTGTCGGGCACAATATTTTTCAGAACACCATGAAATATGACTATGTTTGTGATAAACACTTGTGCTACATCACTAGATGAGTATGTAGTCTTCACTGGTATGAAATGTGCGACCTTGGTCAACCTTTCCACCACAACCATGATGGAATCATGTTGTCTAACTGTCCTTGGAAACATTATAATGAAATCCATGTAAATGGCCTACAATTTCCACTCTGGAAGCACAATCAGCTATAAAATTCCACCTGGATGTTTACACTTTGCACTAACCATATGACAATCCAAAGATTTGGCTACAAACGTTGCCACATCTTTTGTTAGATTCAGTCAATAATAGAATCTCTTCATTGCATTCAAAGTCTTCTGCTATCCTGGGTGACCCAAATATGGTTTCGCATGGAACTCCCTCAAGATCACCTTTTTGAGCTCACTATTCTCAGGTACATATATCCTGTCTCTAAATCTAACCAATTCATATGTTGTGATACGGTAGTCTAAATATTGTACACTTGAACCTATACAAGTACTTGTACCTATACCACTACATGTACAAGTACCTGCACCTTTACTGCTACATATACCTATACCTACACCTATACATCCACATGTACATGTACCTGTACCTGTACCTGTACCTGTACCTGTACCTGTACCTGTACCTGTACCTGTACATGTACATGTACCTGTACCTATACCTATACTCTATTGCAACATATGAACAATATCGATATACCTATGATCTAGCTGACCTGCTTGCAATATCCTATCATGTAAGTCTGTCCCATAGGAACTCATTGTTGCTATGTGATTTACCTGTACCCTCTTGGTATGAACATCTGCGATCTTGTTCTCCTTTCCCTTGATGCACTTGATCTCGAATTCAAACTCACTAATCGTGGCTAGCCATATAGCTTGCCTAGCGTTCATATTCAGCTGGTCAAACAAGTACCTCAACCCAATGTGATCACTCATAAGTACAAACCGCCTACCAAGAAGATATTTCCTCCACATCTTCAGTGCATGAATGATCGTGGCTAGCTCAAGATCATGTGTTAGGTATTTCTACTCGTGCTCATTTAGCTTTCATGACTCATATCATACCACCTGACCATCCTGCATAAGGACTCAGCCAAGTCCTCTCTTGCAAGAATATGTGCACACTACAAACTCCTTGTCCGAATATGAAATCTTTAACACTGGAGCATGTGTCAAAAACCACTTAAGCTGCTCAAAACTATCTTCGCACTCATCTATCCAATCAAACTTCTTACCTTTCCTCTGTAATGATGTAATAGGATAAGAAATTTGTGAGAAGTTCCTGATGAACCTCCTGTAATAACCTGTCGATCCCATGAATTATCTCACCTCATCTTCATTCTTAGGAGATAACCACTCCATGATGGCTCTTATATTTTTTGGATCTACTTCAATTCCCTCCTTGGAGACAACATATCCCAAGTATTGTACCTCAGTATGGAAGAAATTGCATTTGTTGAGCTTAGCATAAAACTGATGCTCTCTCAACAACCTCAACACTGCTGCCAAATGCTCAACGTGTTCTTCCTCATTTTTTTGAATACACCAATATGTCATCAATAAACACATTCACAAACTTGTCCAAATAAGGATGCAACACATTGTTCATCAAACACATAAATTTATCTAGGGAATTAATCAAACCGAATGGAACTACAAAAAAACTAATAATGCTCGTACATGGTCCTAAATGTGGTTTTGTAGATGTCCTGCTCTTTGATGTGTACCTGATGATATCCCGATCTCAAGTCGATATTAGAGAAAATTGTTGCTCCCTTAAGATGATAAAACAAATCATAAATCCTTGGTAATGGGTACATGTTCTTGATGGTCACTTTGTTTAGCTACCTGTAGTCAATGCATATTCTAAGAATGTCATCCTTATTCTTTACAAAAAACACTGATGCACCCCGCGACGATACACTTTGTCTAATGTACCCCTTGTCCAAAATTTCCCTTAACTACAATTTGAACTCTACCAACTCTGGTGTACTCATCATGTAAGGTGCTTTTGATGCTGAATTTTCCCCTAGTACCAACTCAATAGAAAAGTCTACATCCATGTGAGGTGGCAACTCTGAAACCTCTACTAGAAAGACATCCTAAAACTGCTACAAAACTGGATACCTATTCAAAACATCTAAATCATCAACTTCCTTACCTTTGTCACTAGAGATATGAATTGAAAATAGTACACACCCTTTCCTATGACTACGCTTAACTTGCATGGTTTTCACCATCCTAATTGATGTGGCTTTCTTCATCCCTATAAGATTCTTGGTTCCCCATTGTCATCCAAGCACTCAATAGATTTTGCATAGCAATCTACCTTGGTACTATGAAGGTATAACCAATCCATACCCAATAGCATATTGTATGATCCAAAGGAAATATTTTCAATTCTGTTGTTGTAGGCATACCATTTAACTCGAATGCACATACTCTTACACAATGGTGAATTATTTTCTTTGTACCTATGGCCAACTGCACTAACCAAGATTTTTCATGCATTTTCTTACTCAAACCACACTTTTCCACCATGTCAGGATTAATATAACTATAGTTAGATCCAAGCTCAATCAAAAAATAAATAACTTGATTACAAATCTTACCATGGAATCTAGATGATAGAAGCCTGATGATATGTCTGCATGTTGTCCACAACTACATAAGTCTGAGGATTGTTATCGCAAACATCTCCCATTTTTTATGCCTCCTACGCATTGTATATCCATAGCATACCACCTTGATGTTGTGGAAAATCTCTCCTACGATGATCTTTCCTACAAGTCCAACATTGTATAGGCTTCCTGTAATATCCCAAATTAGGAACAGCTCATGAATCAAGCATTAAAAACGCATTTCCAGCTAAAAATGAAATAAAAAAGTAAAATGGACTCTTTGATCCCATATATTAGTCAATATACAACCTAAATCCAAGAATAGAGCTGAAATAAGGAAAACTAGGTGGGTTAAATAGATCTCCCAAACCTAGGATTGCCAAAAAGTGCTAAAACCCCAAGACTGCAAAATTTCGGAGCAGCTGCTCAAGGGACTGCACAGTCTACGAGGGATTTTACACACAAAATCATAGGATAACAATATATCTACTCATTTATTGATAAATAATGCTGAAGAACAGAGATCTAGTCTCCTTATACAAAATACAAAAGAAATCGGCAAGGGTTTCTTGTCAAACACTCTGCATACAAAATGGGAAATTCAGTAATTTACTGAATAACCACTAAAACACTGAAGTACATGAGTGTATAAGGCTGAAATATGTCTGATATACTGTATATACCTCAAGGGCTTCCTCCCATGAAAGGATGAACCTCTCAATCACAAGGAAACACTACAACGGAACCACCAAACCATGCAATGAACACTGCCTCCAAAATAACGCATTCCCTAGCAGAAAAAACGTTGGGAATGTATGGGAAATGTGTGGTATGATACCACAGATCTTAAATAATCTCTGGAGGTCTACAAACATATCTCTCAAGTGAAGGAAACCTTCCTCCAATGAGAAATTAGCTCAGAAGTCGGGATTCCAATCCCTTCCACTGCTGCACCCAGCAACACTACACAATCTCCGGCAAGCTGTGTTGATGAAGATGGCTGAAGCTTGGACTGAAAACCTGATGTGTAATTATGAATTCAAACTCTCCCAATGAGGCTCCTTAAAGGAAAGAGGTGGGATTCCCACCCGGGAACACCTAGTGCTAAACAGCACTGCAACTTTGCTAAGCAGCAAAGCAACAACAAGTCTTGGAAAACAAGAATAATAATCTAAGACATGATGAATAATGCTGCCATCCTCTTCCTTATATAATACATTATTTTTCTTGCCCTTTTCCCCACTCAATTAGGTTACTTCTAACCCAAGTTACATCTCCCTCCAAAATTGCGTTATTCATCCTTGGATTCTTCCTCCACTAGAACTGCATTGTTGACTTAGTCAAAGCAGCTTGATTTTATCTCTATTCACACATGGAGGTGTTTTATTAGGCTAGAAATAATGTCCCCTTTCACACTTGGAGTTTTTTTATCCTCCTTAGGAGACTTATGGGCTTTCCTACCCATTTATTCACCGACTAACGCTACTACTAACTCTAATGTTCCATTTAGCTTTGAGGCTAAAATTTTGGAACATTACAATCCACCCCTCCAAAATATTTGCTTGTCCTCAAGAAAATGAATAAGGAGAACAAAATTTCTTCCCTCTTCCTCATGTGGCCTCCATCAATAGCCTCCAACACTGCATCAAGAGAATTTGAAAATATACTGTCATCCAATGCTTCCTCCCAAGTGTGCAAAACCAAAGTGTCTGCATCAATCAAAGGTGGAAAGTATGAATGGAAACCTGCTAGCTATCTCATGGCCTCCAAAAAGTAGGAGTGATGACCAACATAGTTAATGAGTGCCTCCCTCACCCATGCTATCATCCAAATGAAGTGAGTCACCGTCCAACATAGTAACTCATGAAAAGTCTCCTCCACCTTGTGCTCCTGAAATGTAGGTGGGAAAAATGAATTTACATGATAGGAAAGAGGGCCTATCCCACGTTGTTCTCCCCTCCACTTGTGATAAGTGTAGAATTCATGATGATCTTGGGCTGCAACATGATTTCCCTCCAATGGCAAGAAGAAGATTGAGCCTCCCAGGACTCTTCCTCCAAAATCATGAGATATGCCAACCCAACCCATTCCATTCAAGATGATTGGAAAATCATCACCACATGGCATCCAAATCAGAAAATGGCTAAAGTTTATGTGCAATTTTGGATGATACATATGGTATCTCTGGTAGATGCAGCGCAGTTCTCCTAATTGTTGATTCAAAGTATCAAGTGGCAAGCTGTCCTCTATGGAATTTCCAGCTATTTATGTTAGCTCGTCTACTATAAAGTAGTAAGCAGCAATATAAATCAGCTGTATAACATCAAGACAATAAAATACTTGCCCCAATTCATGTAGATATGGGTTATCAATAATACAAGGTTTTTCCCTAAAGTGACCATGAAACCCATTAATCATCTTGCTCTCATGTAGAGCAATGCACTGTTTACATATGGTGATAAAGTACAAATACTCAATAAAGTAATCAACAAGCACATAAATGTCTCTCTTACCATGCATCATGTGTGAGTTGAAATTGAGGTCCATGTATAAGTTCCCCCATGAGGATCCCCTCATAAAAATATGCAAGAAGAAGGGATACATATACTCCTTGGAACACTCCATCAATAAGAATACACTCCCATGTGACAGCATTGTAGGCCTTAAGAATAAGGCTCCATGACTCTTCCCTTTGACATTCCACATGCCAAAGCCATCCACCATCATGCTGCTATGTGAGAAGATCTTCTTCCGACATGGAAGTCTCTCATGATCCTCCAAAACTGAAGGGTAGCCTCCTTGCACCATGAATGTGCCTTTCTTCTCTTCATAGATATCATGAAAAGTATGGGAATAATTTTCTTATACTCTCCCAAGTGCAACTATAGCAACAAAAACTTTTGTTGCTGCCTCATCTCTCCCTCATACAAGCCATAGAGTAAGATCATGAAGGTCAACTTGTATGATGCCCCATACCAGCAAGTCTTCTGCTAATCTATCATATGGGTGCCATGCCATCCAATTGGTTTCTCTCTCCATACAAAGCTTCCCTTGAACAAAAACAAATCAGCAATACATGGAAGCAAGATACAATAAAAACAAGTTGCCAAATGACAACCGAAGAGTGAATCATATTTCCACTCATGGAACCAGTGCAGTGCATCCTTGGCCTGCATCAAAATAATAAATAACAAGTGCTTTTCCAGCCACTTGTTTTCTGCTACAGTCATCTCATAAGATGAAAACATGAAATTACAATATGGTGTCATTGGTGCACACCAAGAGACATATGGCTTGCTCCACAGATCGTAAAAAATATAGCCAAGATCAATGCTATAAGTAGCTGCAAGTACATCATAATACAATATGCAAGAAGAAATACTTCTTCTTGTTACATCATGCTGCTCAAATAAGGGAAAGAAGTACAATACAAAACATGAAATGATACCTCCTCCATTATGTACTTGAGGCCTTGAGCTGAAATGGCTCAACTGGAAATTATCCCTCACTCCCAAAGAGTAGGAAGGTGGCTGTGACATCCTCTCTACCACAATCCGGGCCATGCATCTCTCCATATGTTGATATATATCCTATTGGATGCCCTCCCAAGTGAACTCCTCCATCAAATGGAAATATGCATCAAAGTGCATAGAAGAGAAGTCCTCATGTGTTGCATGTAGCAGCTTCTCCTTGAGACTAGAAGATCTAGTTAAGAAGATCCTGCCATAGGAATAGATGACCACATAATCCACCATGTATCTGTCATCTCCATCCAAGTCATCAAGTATCATGCATGCACCAAGATCCTTGGAGTACTCTACTAAAAGCTGAGATCTCCAATAAGGATCAATCCTCCTAAGAGACAGCGCTGGTGATCTGGCATGTGAAGCTCTCCTCATGCTGCTGCTTGCTACTTTGACATCCCTCATGCCAAAGTCTTCCTCCGAACTCTTCACCTCTCCAAAATCCAAGAGTGGTGAATCTAAAGACAAGATGTCTTCTATCAACTCTAGATCAGGTGGCCTCCCAGGTGGAATGCCTCCATGTAGTGAGACATCAATGCCAAGAGTAGACTGCTCATGTGATTGGGAAACCTTTCCCCTGCCCTTACAACGCAAATTAGTCTACCTATTTCTTGCAATGGTTCTCTGAAATAGAGAAGGGTGTTTACCTCTCATCAAATGATAATGCTCTTCCTCCCTTCCTCCTTCTTCCAGCTGCAATGCTGCATAATCATGATGCTCACTGATTGTGCTTGGACCTCCATGTATGAGATCCTGGGGACTTCCTTGCAAAGATGCAAGAATCCCTCCTATTGGAGCATGTGCTCCTCCTTCCTCTGCATGAGGCACTGGATGTGCTCTAGATGTGACAGCGAGGTTGCCCTCATCTGCATCAATGTGTATGGGAAACATCTCAATAGTTGGATCCTCCTGTGAAAATGAGATCCCCATGCCCTCTTGTTCAATAATATGAACTGGAGGTCTTGCTTCCGGAAATATGTAATGAAAGATGTCAGCTTCTCCCATGGTTTTCTGAAATGGGGTTTCCTCCATCACATGCAAGGGTTTTGTTTTCTCAGGTTTTCCTTGCTCATGTGCCTTAGAAAGTTCTTCACCAAACCTCCCCATCAAAGTTTCTATGAATCTTGCATAAGAGGAAGTGTTTGCATTTTTTAAAGAACAAGATTCAAAAATCCACCATGCATGAGCCTTACCTCTGAAATGCAGCGTTGCAACTCTGATAGCTTCATCTCCAGAAATATGGTGCAAATGCAAATAGGATTCTAGCTCCTTCACCCAAGCTACAGCTGAACATGTAGCTGATCCGGCAAAAGTAGATAGAATAAATCTATCTGCATCCTGCTGCTGGCTCTTCTCCACCTGGATCTTGCAAAACTCCTGGAAACCAGTATGATCTCTAAACCTCTCAATTTGAGATTCATACTCCTGCAACAAATCACTAAGAGTTCTCCTCTTAGGCATTTTTCCTCCTCCCATCCATCTCAGGATAGCTCTGGGCACTTGACTGCATTGTGCATCATGGAGTGCAGCTGCATGCTCACACTCACCATGTGAAAATCTAGATTCAGCTCTATATTCAACCTCCTTTGTAGATCTCATCTCCAAGCTCATTCTCTTCAGCTCTCCTTGAAATCTCTGCATAGATTTTGGAAGAAGATTTGTAAGCTTGTCTTCCTTTATTCTTTCACATATTGAATATTTTTGGCTTCTATCCATATCTCCTTCTTTTTATAGCTGGATCTCACAGGTTGAGCCAGAGATCATGCTCTGGTACCACTGTAATATCCCAAATTAGGAACAGCTCATGAATCAAGTAGTAAAAACGCATTTCCAGCTACAAATGAAATAAAACATTAAAATGGACTCTTGGATCCCATATATTAGTCAATATAAAACCTAAATCCAAGAATAGAGTTGAAACAAGGCAAAATAGTTGGGTTAAACAGATCTCCCACACCTAGGATTGCCAAAAAGTGCTAAAACCCCAAGACTGCAAAATGCCGAAGTAGTTGCTCAAGGGACTGTGCATTATAAGATAGGTTTTACACATAAAATCATAGGATAAAAATATATCTACTCATGTATTGATAAATAATGTTGAAGAGCAGAGATCTAGTCTCCTTATACAAAATACAAAATAAACCGGCAAGGGTTTCTTGTCAAACACTCTACATACAAAATGGGAAATTCAGTAATTTATTGAATAACCACTGCAACACTGAAGTACATGAGTTTATAAGGCTGAAATATGTATAATATGTTGTATAACCCTCAAGGGATTCCTCCCATGAAAGGATGAACCTCTCAATCACAAGGAAACACTACAACGGAACCACCAAACCATGCAATGAACACTGCCTCCAAAATAATGCATTCCTTAGCAGAAACAACGTTGGGAATGTATGGGAAATGTGTGGTCTGATACCACAGATCTGAAATAATCTCTGGAGTTCTCCAAACAGATCTTTCAAGTGAAGGAAACCTTCCTCCAATGAGAAACTAGCTCAGAAGCAGGGATTCCAATCCCTTCCACTGATGCACCTAGCAACACTGCACAATCTCCGACAAGATGTGCTAATGAAGATGGCTAAAGCTTGGCCTGAAAAACTGATGTGGAATGATGAATTCAAACTCTCCCAATGAGGCTCTTCAAAGGAAAGAGGTGGGATTCCTGCCTGGGAACACCCAGTGCTAAACAGCACTGCAACTTTGCTAAGCAGCAAAGAAGCAACAAGTCTTGGCAGACAAGATCAATAATAATCTAAGGCATGATGAATAATGCTGCCATCCTCTTCCTTATATAAGACATGATTTTTATGGCCCTTGGCCCCACTCAATTAGGTTACTTCTAACCCAAGTTAAATCTCCCTCCAAAATTGTGTTATTCATCCTTGGATTCTTCCTCCACTAGAACTACGTTGTTGACTTAGTCAAAGAAGCTTGATTTTATCTCTATTCACACATGGAGATGTTTTATTAGGCTAGAAAGAATGTCCCCTTTCACACTTGGAGTGTTTTTATCCTCCTTAGGAGACTTATGGGCTTTCCTACCCATTTATTCACCAACTAAAGCTGCTTCTAACTCTAATGTTCCATTTAGCTTTGAGGTTAAAATTTTGAAACATTACACTTCCAGCCTTCATCCTTATTTTTCTCCTCAAATCGAAATCCAAATCCTCTACCAGATGTATTGAACTTCTTAGGTGGGGAAACATTCTCCTTATTACCTATGTCTTGATGCCTTGCTCAATTCTTGTCCAATATTCCTTTATTCCTTGCATTACCTTTCCAATCCATATTAGTCTCTTATTTGTGCTTTGAGTGTTAATAAAAATGCTTTAGTTTCCAGATAGCCTCCTCCAATGATCTAGGCTCATCGAAATCAATCGTATCTCTGAATGCAATCGGCAGCTCACTAATAAACATTTGAATCTTGGCCTTATCCTCCTTGAGGTGAGGCACATATCTCAGTAACTCCAAGAACCTGCTAGTATACTCCTCATATGTCTTAGAACCCTTCTTCAGCTCATAAAAATTCTTTTCCCTGTCATCATAGTATCTCCCTGATAGATACTTCTTCCAAAATAGCCTTTTGAACTCACTCCAAGTCAACTCCTCAGAAATATCTCTGGTGTTCCTCACATATTCCTACCAAATTTTTGCTCTAGATTTGAGGTTGAATGTAGCTATCCTAGCTTTCATATTTTCAAAGTAATCATGCAATCTAAAAAAATTATTCATGCCAAGAAACCATGCCTCTACATATTTTGGTTTCTTCATCTCTCTGTCCAATGTAGGTGGTTTTTCATTTTTAAAATCATCCCACAAACAGCCCCTGTCACTCCTCCTGTAAGGATGATATCGATGACGATCATGATTCCTATCTGAACCATAACTAGAATGATACCTATTGTTGTCACCTCTCCTATCTAGACTGTCCAACAATATTTCATATTTAATTGTGTCATACCTATCCGACATGTAACCACCGGGAGACATACTACCATTTTATCCATCGGTACCATCCTCCTTTCCATAGTTGATCCTGAGGGGCCCTTGTTTCTGCAACTCTAACAAACTTTGAATGATGGTTGCATTAACCTCTACTTTCTTTTCCTATGCCTATATAATTCTTTCATTATACTCCTTACAAATCCTTATTTCTTCCTTTAGACTTCTCAATGTATTTGCCAAATCAAATGAATTTCTAACACCATGTTACTCATATGACTCATAGGGAGAATCTTTGTAGTCTACCATTATGTTATTCATCTTTGAATTCTTCCTGCAATGTGCAATATGTTAGCTAAACCAATTCATAAATAAACCAATGTACCTTAGTGTAACTTGGGGAGGATACATTTTGCAAGATCACCCATTCATCGAAATAGATGTATATACATAATCATAACAACATATAAACTTATAAAACAAGTTATATTAGCGCATAGACATCACTCTAGTTGGAGTCCAGTCATGGATGCATAAACATACCAATTACACAACATGACCTAATGCATAACCATACCAATGCAACTTGACCACAAACCATCACAAGTACAGACCATACACAAGCATAAGCAACATGTAACAAAGCATGAATGGCCAATGCATGTTCAGCGTATATCATCACACAAGCAAGCATACATGGACACTACACAAGCATGAGCAATATGTGGCCTAGCATACATAAGCATAAGTGACATGTAATCAAGCGTGAATGCCCAATGCATGTTCATCATATAACATCACACAAGCAAGCATACACAGACACTACACAAGCATGACCATTATGTGACCTAGCATACACAAGAAATGCATATACAACATGTAACAATATGTAAGCTAATGTGAATGTACAATACACAAACATGAACAACACATAATCAGTCATACACACATGAACACGTGTTGACAACGACACCATAAGAACTTCCATGGCGACACCACTGCGACCATGGCCAACAAAACATGGATGCAAAAAATACATACACCATAGGTATGAAAAACACATAAAAAATCAACATAATGCATCATCAACACACTACCCATCCAGTCCTAGAGTTGAACCATGCTCTGCTACCACTCTGTAACACCCTCCTCCCACATCTACCCAAGTAACCGTATAATCGAGGTAAACATGTGATGAGAGGCTAACTAATATGAGATTAAACCTCCTATATGACCTTAAGGAAGTGAAACCAATGGAAACAAGACAAACACACCTTACACATCATCAACAACATCCCTATGAGGTAAACCAACCTTCCATACCCCTAACCCCTAAGGGAGACTGACTTTTTGACCCTTTTGGACCATATTTGTAGGAATTCCAAGGAAAGGGAGTGGTTGGGAGCCTATAGCCACATGCACAACACAACAAGCATGCATCTAGGGCCCCAATTGGTCATTTATGTGGTTGCAACTTCAGGAATTGTGCCACCTTTTTAGCCCCAGAGCCCAGGTCATTTCCAAAAACTGCATGAAACATTAGGAGATGATAAATAACAATAAAAAAAAGGTACGAAATAAATCACATTAGCAGGAACTCATCTAGACCTCTCCTAGGCATGACAGGCATTTCGTCAAACACATCACAAACATTACATCTATAGGTGTAAACATCAAGTTTAAACATAGGGGTCTCATACTTATCTAAGAATCGCTAAGAAGCATTGCTCCCTTACCTCATTAGATGCAATACAATATATTTGACCATAGATCCATTGTGCACTCATTCACAAGTAAAAACATGGTTAAAGCCATACATCATCACTGATAAAATACATGGTTATAACTAGCATAATAATAGCATAAGTGACCATGGATACAATAGCAATCGGATCCACATAATAACCAATAAATTTTCATACCAAATACCAAAATAATGAGCTCTTCATTAATGCATGTAAAAACCAACCAGATATGGGACTTCCACGTCCACTCGACCGTATATTTCCTAAGACAAGTATCACTTCAGCGAATCACCCCTATTCCATATTCCAAGCATGAATGTGGGATCTCATAAAACACATTAATCATGATCAATCCAGGGATTCCAGAGGAAAAAACACCCAACCCTCAACCAGTATCTCCACCTCATGGTCGAAATTCACAACCATCATGGATTGGTCTCTATCCAATCTATTCCATGGCTCCACAGTGTTTGTTCCAAACAGGACTTCCAGAACTAGTAACTCAACCCTAACTGTTACAAGGCTTCCAGAGTGTTTGTTCAACCAAAGCTTCCAATACTAGTAACTCAACACACCTAGGGCTTCTAGAGTGTTTATCCAACCAAGGATTCCAAGACTATTAACTCAGCCCACAGTTTTCCATCAGCCTTCCAAAGGGTTTTTCCAACCAAGGCTTCCAAGAACTAATAACTCAACCCATAACTAAAGGAATCATGAGAAGCAACCAAAAAACAATCAATGGAAATAAACCCACAACACCATGGCTATCCAGGAAATGGTAAGGCTAGTAAAATCCACATGCATAAACCATGCATGCCAAAACTAGTGAGAAAAACATACATGCAACTCGGTACCTGGAATAAAATCCCGGTGTAGCTACTGATCTCGATGTCCACTTGTGCTTTCCTGCTCTTCATGTTCCTTCTTTCTCCAAAAAACAAAGTATCCACACTCTCCAAGAGTTCTCCAAGAAAACTCTAAGTATTCAAGAGTAAGAGAGAGAGAGAGAGAGAGAGAGAGAGAGAGAGAGAATAATAAGAGAGCTCCAAAAATGCACTAACAAAAGGTACCAACTGATCCTCATAAGACTTTTTATAGAAGGGGCTCTATTTTATTAATTTTCCATTATTTTCCTTCATTTTCCTCCTCACATGCAACATGTGACCTTTTATCTCTCTTTTCGCCTAGTTTCAATTATTTTCATAGATAAATGTGCCAAAAATACTTTTTTCTTCTTTAATGCCTTAGCCAAAGCCTTTGAAAATTTCCTTATCCATAATAACCATGTGAACACCCTCACTAGGATGTTTTTCCCACTATTCAACTTGGAATAAGTGTCCCATCAATCGTGATTATTATTTTAACTTTATTACATGGAATTTTCACCAGGGATGTTACAGTGATTCCTTGAGAAATTAGGCCCCTATTATTTAGGAAATCCCTCCAAAATTATTGGGAAATTCCCAAGGTTCACCGTCTGACTGCATGCAACACCTATAAACTCAAGACTAGTCTATGATTTATTTTACATTGCCTTTAAATATCCACCACAGCTGGGGAAATCAAATTCTTCGCATGCACTAGCTATTTAGGATTGATTGATCACTCAGTTTGACTGAAGTCCCACTGCACAACTGACTTTCTGCTAGGTCCTCCGGCAATTAGAACTAGTTTAGCTGAAAACAACTTGAAATAACTAACCTTGAATATTGCTACAAATTAGCATTCACACATCATTAAGTGAACTCTAACTCCTCTAACTCAAATTTACTAAGCTAACTGAGTGAAAAAATCCATGTCACACAAGTTAATTGCATCCAAGTTGTCTGATGATGTGGTAACTTGAATTTTCTCATTTTAATCAAGGAAAAATCAAATTGAGAATTTCTTGCTGCATTTTTCAACAAAAATTTGTAACTTCAAATTTCTGAGTTAGGAAATATTATGAAATTAATACAAAACTTACTTCCAAATTGTAGGAAATGAATATATTGTAGTTGCTACAACCCCCCTCCAAAAAATTTCCCATGCTATAATTTTTTAGCCTTCATTTGACCATAAGAACTATCATTTCAACTTATGTCATTTTTTCTTCTTGAAATACTAACCGTTTCAATATTTCTCTCACTCGTGACAAGCTTGTGATATCTTAATTACACTTTCTTTCTAATAACTACTAGACACTCCTTAATCATAGTGAGTCCTTGTTGAAAATAACTGCTCAACTTCTGAAGACAAACAAATCACTCCTTTTGAACACAAGTTAAGTATTGCCTTGATTGACATTGATTCCATGCATTTCTTTGAGTAATTATGCAATCGTATGTCACAATGAACTACGCAACTCCTTGGCGAAGTGATTTTTGTAATCCTTTGAGTCAGGTAGTTGTGCAATGACCTATGGGATTGCACTACACAATTGAGAAAGAGAATTGTGCAACTCTTTCTCTCAGTCAATTATGCAGTCCCTTGAGCCATTGAACTGTGCAGTTCCCATAGTTAACCAACTACACATTCCTTAAAAATAGTAAGTGCAAACTTCTAATTAGAAGTGTGGAACATGTTTCTAATTTCATTATCTGACATGTGCCAATCATCTAGGAGTGGCTCCTTGATTTTAGGCATTCATAGTTGAAACCCTAACCCTAAACTCATGAGTGATCATCTATATAAGAAAGTTATATTAGAGCTCATTCTCACACTCGTCTTTGGATCTTACTCATTCTCACGAGCACAAGGAGCTTTGGATTCCATTTGCGCTACTTTTCTAGGTAAGTTTATTAATTGTTGTTTTTTGTCACTTTTTCTTTCACTTTTGTCACTTCTGCTTTCGCAAGTATAATTTTGTATTTATTTTCTTACAATAAGTGTCATTTACACTATTATTAGCTTCCACAAGTGTATTTTCAATATTTTTAACTTATTTTCAAGTGTCGCATCGCATTTTGTCTTTTCACCTGCCAATAATTATTGTTGTTGGGTGTATTTATGCATGCATGTACTTTTCTTTCATTATTTTTCTTTCTCATTGTAAGTAACGTTTTTGGATCAATATCAGGTTGATATACATCCTTCCGCTCTTCATTCAACAGGTCTGGAGCCTACCCTTATTCCATAGAAAATTGAACAATTCTTAGAGCCTTTTTCCCTCCTCAACTATGCATTAGTAAATCTCTTCCAGCAGTGACTCCCCCTTGCCATCTACATTTGCACACTATGCAATCATTGGGTCTTTGGTTGTGCATTATGCAATCAAAATTAGTAGTGAGGCTCCCTTGTCCCTTGAAACTGTGCACTGTGTATAGGGCCTCTCTCTCCAATAGAAACTATGCATTACACATATTTAGTCCTCAGACAACCTCCCTTTCAAAAGAGAACTACACAATCTGTCCTCAAGTGTTACACAATACGCATTTCCAATGTATAGTTAGGACACTCTACCTCCCTTATGCCCATCATTGTGTAATCCCCCTTCTCAGCGATTTTATTTTTCTTATGAATTTTTATATTAGTTTATCCCTTGTGGAACTAACTTGTGATTTCCATGAGTGCATATTGTTCACTAGGAACTACACATCTAGGATATATCAGTCTTTCATCTTCCACCAGCACCATGCCTCCAAAGAAGGGATCATCAAAGGAGGTCACATAAAGAAGTATTGATGATGTTATGGAAAGTAATCTTACAGGGGTTCCTATCTTGTTAGATACCCAATTATTCATTGACAAATATTCTACTATCACATGGCTCATTATCAAATATGTATTCACGTGAAATGATTTCACAGAAGATCTGGAGGATAGGGAAGTCTATGATAACATCTAGCAATCGAGGTTTTGCAAAGCTTCCTGCAAATATCCTGTGCTACCTTGTTTTGATGTTATCAAGTGGATACTACAGGTTCTAGACACTAAGAACATGGTGCTCAACAGTGTCAATGGGAAACAACTTGCCTCATACCAGCCACATGACTTTCACTCATATTACAACTTTCCTAATCCTAAGCAGCACTTAGATTATTAGTTTTATTTATCTTTAGGTTATTTAAACACCAAAGAAGTGATCAATTCATGGTGGTAGGAACCAACTAAGTTTTTCCAGAATCCTAATAGTACTTACAAGGCTAAGTTTCTCAGAACAGTTTAGTGATACTTGATGACTATGTGTTGCTAGATCTATGGACAAAAGAATATCGAATCCTCCAACGAAGGATGGGTTTTCATGCTATATATGCTCATTATAGAAGGAAAGGAATTAAATTGGTCATATCTATTATCTAAGTAGCTAAAATCTAATTTGAACAAGGAAAAAAACTACCATAGAGAAAGAAACCACAATTTTACATGTTTTCCTACTTACTAGATGGTATTTATGCTCACCATGAATTTACAAATCTACAATGGAAATGGACCCCTAGAGACCTATCTATCAATGTGAATTGCATATTTTTGTCAGAGTATAGTTACAAAGGAGTGTAAAAGAAGCTTGTTGAGCACTTATTCATGGTTCTATATCATATGGTGTTTGAGGAAGAATCTCCTTTCATATCCCACGAGGCTAAGAAAGCAGTCACAAAGATAGAAGATTGTTTTTCCTCACCTCGTGGCACGTACCTTAGAGTCTTCTGTTCTCAGAAACCTCCACATATTTTTCCAAGGTATGTGACCAACAAGGTGTTCATGCATGAGGTTGGTTATTGTTACACAGTCATTTCTCGCCATTCTCACTTCCCATTCCTGATCCTGAGGTTCCTCGTGATAGACCTCGTGCAATGTTTCCACCATAAAAAATATGTAAAGATATCCCCTGAAGACTCAAAGAAACTGCCTTGGAATATTACTGAAGGAACTTGGTCAAAACCCTAGCTTTTTGGGTCAAGGTGTTTTCTAGTTTCCTGCCCTCGCTGATGGCAGGTTGACAGTTCTGGCTTACCATTGTCAACACCCTTATTTCTTGGAAAATCGCATTGATCTCTTTATGGCAGTGTTTCCTCAAATGGAGGAGAAGCTTTGACCTTTAGAAGTTACAGGGTGGAGATTTGGTTGTTAAACGATGGTGATAGAGACGAGCTCTCTGATTTTAGAGCTTTGAAATCATCCATGGGGTTTATCCCTTAGAAAGTGGACCTTCCTCCTCCTTTCATGATCTTCCAACATCTTCTCCCTTCCTATAAATTGGTCCCCGTCCTTTCACTACTGGTTGGTCATGGTTGGGCTAGTTTGAACTCTCTGTCCCTTTACATTTTTTCATTGTGATAATGCCTAAGTTGTTTAGGAGAAGGAATTCTTTAGAGCTTCGATGAAGGACTCGTATTTTCACCAAAGGGAGGCCTCCAACATCAAGGCCTAGGTTGTAAGCTCTCTATTTTATATTCATTAATAAAACATCTGATGTTTGCTTTCTATATTTGTCTAATCATTTGTGCAAATATTCTAGTACTCCTTTATTTGCTATATAGTTAATTTTTAATGATTATTATGTATTGGATTACGTTTTTTGTTGTCTCTTGATCATCCGCAAGTATTCGTGTGCACCAGTAGCAAGGAGTGAGCCTAAAAGGATCGTGGATCAAGTTCATCATCAACGAGTTCAAACATAGCATCAAGAAAAGGTACCTCTATCTCCTTTCTTTTCACATTTTGAATATTAGCTAAGAAATATTTGCATTAGAAAGTATCTCAAGTTGCTAGACCCACTCTAGGGCTAGAGACATCTCCTCTATCCGCAGAGGGGATTTATCTTCACAACAAAATTGGCAACTCCACTGGGCAACGTTAGCCTCTTAGCCTTCCTTTCCCAGGCTGATATCTAATCAGTTTGACCGATCAATAAAATCTAAGTTTTCTTAGGTCTCTGTTAGTTTGCATAGGGTTTGACAATCATTTCACTGTGTCAAGTCTGCTTTTGGTGTAAAACTCTTGTTTGGTTTTCCTTGTTTTTAGCGCCCAACATGTTTTCTATTTTCACAGTATCGCTACCAGTGTTGTTCTATATATCATAGCGACATTTATTTGTCTTTGAACACCCTTCTTCTCATCACAGAAGCGTTGATCTCAGACCTAGGAAAAGTTAGGGTTTCCTATTTTTTTTCCAATGTGTCCTGGCCCCTAAAGAATGCATGTCAAGTCTCAATGACCTCCTGCCTATGTGTTTGAATTGTTTGATTGTTTGAACGATTCTTTTTTCTTCTTTGACTTGCATGTGAAATTGCGGGATTTTCTAGGTTATCTAAGTCAATTACCTTTCATTGGTCACTTGCGCTTGTCATCAAGGAATTGATAGTCTATGATTTAGAATCCTTTTTCAACCATTTCAAACACCTTTTGTCGCACTGCTTCTTACTTGGTTTGAAGTTGTTTTTCATATGCACCGGTCATCACTGCATTTTGATCTCACCTTCAATTTAGCATCAAACATAAGATCACAAATTGTTTAATTTATGAGTTTAGAAAAGTGTCTTTTTCCAAATTAAAAAGAAAACTAAAAGTGATTTTTTCATTTTAGTTCTTTGATTTGGCTTGTCTTTATCATTTTGAAAAAGAGTGAAAGTATTTTAGTCATGTATTTTTTAAGCGATTTTTATTTTCACTTGATTGAAAGAAAAGTGAAAAGTTTTTTTTTACATTTCTTCATTCATTTTGTTCATTTTACTTTTGATTGCATTTCAAATTAAAAAGTTAAAAAAAAAAACAAAAATCATTCTTTGCATCTTAGTGGAAAAGATAAATGTTTTCATTTTTTCAATAAGTTTCATTTTGGGGAACGTGAATTCAATTTGAAATATTGCATTTCATATTTTTGAACTATTTTTGGGGGCATTGTTATTTGTTTCACTGGTTTCACTTTTTGTTTGTGTCTCTTCCCTCAATATTTTATACTTCATTGAAATGGAAAGATTTTATTTTTTGCATTTAGCCTGCATTGTAGGATTTAGGTGACATCAATTTTGGGCCAAAAACTGAAACTTAACTCAAGTTCAACTTTAAATTTACCCAATTTACCTTAAGGAGAATTTGGAACTAACGAGAACATTTAGAGGTCTAGGATAGAGACGTGTTCCGGTGTTGTTAAACGTAGGAGTTGTCGCTAACGGTCTGCGTTACAACTCGAGGATGACATTTTGTCCCACATATGGAAGTATATTTATCTATGATAAGGATATTTGGGGTGCTCTCGTCGAACGGTTACGCATTAGACACACTAATATGGACTGGAATCCCATGTACCGTCACGTATCTTTTGGGAGACACCATTAGATTGCAAGCCTACCATAGGTAACCGAGTCGGCCGCCTTGTAAACGTGATACACTTAACACAACATTCAGGAAGATCGGTTGTAGTACGTTAAGTCCTTGGTATTTTTTTCTATAATTTATCACCAAGGTGTATATTACAGTTCACGGATACTTGGTAAACATTTATGCCTAGTACACCCATTTTTTATTTATTTCTTGTTTAATTCTAAAAATAACTGCCTACGAAAACATCCCACCTGTGCAGTTCTCTAGCCTCATCATCGCTTGGTAAATTTTGAATATTAATATTTTCACCTCTTCCTTCCTTGATATTGTCTTGAAAGGTCATCATCATTGAAACGTCAGATTCACCTCATCCCTCCTCCGAAGGATCTCAAGAGCCTCCTCCTGAGGTCCCCCAATTTCCAGTTGGACCCCTTGAAGCTCAAGGTGTTGAACTCGGGATTGTCATAAGTGTACAACCCATATCATCTCGACCACCACCTGATGATTCTCCTTGGACAACATCAGAATATTCTGAGCTAGAAAGCCCTGAAATGTCAGGATAGTTTATCGTCTTTCCTAAGAATTAGCTCTTTGATCTAGTTGTGGTCTCACCTCAATAGGCTTATAGTCCTTTTGATCAACCTGGTTTTCCTGTTTCTTCTTCTCCAGTAGCATCTCACTCTACTGTCTGTTAGTTATTTCCTGATGAAATGGTATCCAATGATAATTATGTCATATTCATGAGTGCTCCTCTAAGTACTCTACAGGAAACCACTGGCACCTACATTCTGGAAGTCACTTTATCTATGTCTCCTCCTAAAGGTAAAATTTTCGGCCCCACACCTCAAGATTTAGGAAGTGGAACTGAAATACTCTTTATTTAAGTTGCATATTCACTTCCACATAGCTATACCTCTTTGGGAAGCCTTGTTTCAGGAGCTTTCATAGCTACGTCTCTATTTCCTGATCTCGTTTGGTCAATGGGCATCCACCCATATTTTGGCTCATTCATCTCAAATGGGGTTGCCACGTCTCAACCTATTGTTCGACCTATAGTCACTATTGTTCAGATGATTATTCGATAGGATCCTCTACCCCCTTATCACTATCTATGATTACTACGGTTCCACAATTGAGTGGAAAATCTATGGTTTTATCTGTGCCTAGGGGGTAGTCTAATCCTCTTTACGTACCTCCCCTCTCAGGTGGGGAGCAACTGAACTCTGGACCCATTCCAGGGGAGGGACAGCCTAATGCTAGTCCAAGTGGAACATTGGCTTCACAACCAACGGACATTGTCGTAGGAACTACTCCTTTGAGTGGTCAACCTACTTTAGTCGCCTTTGTCTATCACCAGCCCCACGTTCAGTATTCTTAGTTTCAATAGCTTCTTTAAAAATCGAACGTACCATATTCTTTTGTTCAACAACCCAACATCCCTCATCAATATGTTCAACAATTAAATGTATAGTATCAGTATTTTCCTCCACCAAACACCTCTTAGCAATATGTCCAACAACCCCAGCTTCCTGCGGGTGTTGTTGCGACTAACCCTTAGTTTGGTCCTTACACCCAAACTGTTATGAATCTCCCTCTAGGTCAATCTGTTCCTCACCCAAATCAACCTGGTACTCAGTACCAGCCACTTCGTCAAGGTTAGTACTAACAACCCCAGCATGGGCCTCAGCCCTGTGCTCAATATCAACATATCCTTTAGTACCACCAGGCCCAACCAGGACCTCAGGCTGGACCCTACGTTCAACAAGGACCACAGGTTGGACCTCATGTTCAGCAAGGATATCACCCTGGACCATATATCCAGCAAGGTCGACAAATCCAAATCTAGTAGGGGCCTTATCAACAGCCCTAGAAAGGTCCCTACATTCAACAGCAGCTACAACAAGGTCCTTACCAAAAATGGGGGCAGTATATGTATCCAGGTAAAAATCCACCCTATTGGGGGCAGAATCCGTATCAATCGGGATGTAACCCCCAACCATTTTCTCCTCATCATCCTCCCTTTCCATTTTTGGCTACGTTGGAACTATCAGATGTATAAAAGCTTAAAAATGACCCCATCCAACATCAGTTGCATTCGCCGCCAGTTCTGACCAAAATCCCATGATATTGTCCAAAATTTGAAGGAAAGTCTTCGGAAGACCCCAAACCCATGTCATGATGTACCACTTATGGTGCTCTTCTAACTCTTGGGTCGACGATTCATTTCGTCTTCTTCTTTTCCAGTGCACTCTGACTGGTAATACGGCCAAATGGTATATTGAACTCCCTAGAGGTGGTTTCTTCGATTTTAAATCCTTGGATATGGCTTTCCTTACTCACTTCCAGTTACATGTCTGGTATGAAACTAGCACCCACCTTCGCACCTCATTGGAGCAGTCAACTGCTACTCACATTTCAGATCACATTCTTGAATGGCGACATCTATGTTGCCTCATCAAATTCAAGATCCCTAATGAGTTTTTGACTGAATGGTTTAAGAAATATTTCATTCCAAATATTTCTAAATATTTTTCCATGGGTTTATGTGTCACAGAAGAGGAAGTCATTTCCAGAGCTCAATACTTAGATTTTGTTTATTCCCAATTGGGAACTCTATACGAGCTCCTACCTGATGCACCGCGGCCTTAATCTGATCTGACATCATCTCAGTCACCTGCTACATCTCCAGTTGATGGTGTTATTGGGGCAGTGGCCCATGCTAATAATAGTGCACCCAAAGCTTCCTTGAATTCTAAGTTCACTACTGCCTCTGCACCCTCCACTCCTTCCAATAACCATAAAAATCTTGGTAAAACCTCCGAGGTAAATGTTGTCTAATATACCACATCAGAAAAATCCTCGAAAGGTAAGAAAAATGGTAAATAAAAATCCAAATCCAATAACCCTAAATAGGATTCGAAAAAGTCATCTACTGAAAATTCTTCAATGCGGAAGCCCAAATATCCTTGTTTAATATGTTATGATGATCATTACACCAAGGATTTTCCTCGACGTGCCGAAGCTTCCGATTTTATAAAGGGTGCACCCACGACTCCAGTTGTCTTGAAAGAGCCTTTCCCTTCTCAGCAGACACAAATGGTATATCAACCCCAATTATCTGGAAACTCTCAAGTTTTCATGGTTGGCACGGAACCTATCTCCATTACTACGAGATCGAAAGACTACACCAATCCATCAAAAGCTCCTACGGAAACGGAAGCCACGGATCACCCTTCCTCTTCCACACCTCCTAGCTCTAGTTCTCTCAAGATCGAGAGACCTAATTGTGATTCCATCGCCCGACCACCCCCTAAAGTTTTTCTTCGAAAATTTTCTTACACTCCGAATGCGAGAGTTGCACAAAACTACAATATTATAGAGGATCTAGCTCAAGCACCTTCAGCGTTGTTGGCTTTAGAAGTCCTTTAGTTGTTTCCATCACAATGGAAGGCACTATTTTATTCTATTGGAGGGATTGATCTGGTAGATTCCCATCTCATTACTTTCGATCTTGAGAACTTCGTTCCTCACCTCCCATCTTAGATAGCTTTTATGATTCAAGTTACCATGATGGGGAAAACCATTCATAGGACTATTTTTGATGAAGGCGCTTCGGCCTGCATCATGTCTATCGCTTGTTGGAAATCCATCCACTCTCCTCCATTGAGCCAGTCCCCGAACACTTTGGAAGCTTTCGATGGTAGAGGTTCTCGGCTATACGGTATTCTCAAATATTTTTCCATCCTATTAGAGGGAAATATGGTGAATTTAGAAGTTGAGGTGGTAGACGCCAAATTGAGTTATAATATCCTTCTTGGACATAGTTGGACTCATGCCATGGTTTGCATGGTCTCCACCCTCTTCCGTGTCCTCCGCTTTCCTCATCAAGGAAAAATCATGACTATTGATCAATTAGCTTTCTTTTCCTCTGATTCTTCAACAGAACAGTGGGTCGGGTCTATTCAAATACTTGTCTCTTATGGGAATTTTTTCACTCCCGCCTTCAAATGTCACCACTATTAATATTATATCATATGGTCATGATCCATGGATTTTTCCCAGTCTCAACCAACTTGACAGCTTTGGTGACGTTATGCCTTTGAGCCCTGCTGAAAAAATGTATCAAAGTATTATTCCAGCTTCTTAGGCTACATATGAAACCAATGACTGATTTATTTCTTCTCTAGACACTTATGTGAAATCTCCCTGGTTTGCTTCTTGGGACTCCAATGATCCTTTGAATGAGACTTTCCCCACCAACGAAAGTATTGGGGAGGTAATGTCTCTTGAAGAAACCCCAGGGGATAATGGACATCATCATTCCTTTTTTCTCCCGAACCTAGGTGACATCTTCGCCTATCTAGAATCCCATGCTTCGTCTATATGGACTGGCCCATTTTATAATTTCGGCTTGATTCATGAAGTGCTTTCTAAACAGAACATGGGAAATGTTACTCCAACCATTCAAATCGATGTTGGAACAAGGTTACCTAACCTACGTTTTTGGTACAATTTTGTTAAAGTCAGTCCTGCGTAGGGGTTTTGGGGTGGGTCCAAGCCCCTAATATGTTTTAATTGGTTAAAGAGTAGCTCTAGGGTCTGCAAACCATGGTTTGCGGACCATTGGATAGCGAAGGCTACGTTATAATAAATAGATATATAGTTGGGTCTAGTAAGAAGTAAGTCGATAGATTGATGCTACGTGCGAAAGGCTAAGATCTGTTTGGGTTGTTTTGGGTAAGGACTCCTACTGGTTGTGTGTGCAGAGATCGTTAGTCCTGATGTGTGCGGACCCCGCTAGGCTGTGTGCGCGGGTTGTGTTTGGGTTGTAAGTGGATCTTTGATATTAATGAATGTGAAGTATAGTTGAAGTATCGGTGTGTTATCTGAATTGGTTGTGTTTACTACTGAAGCGCATTTGTGATATTTATTTAAGCTGCGAATGAACCTGTATTCTGGAATTGGAATGATTATATCTGTGATCTAATATTGGCTACGATTATAGTTCTCTGTGATGGTATTTGGTAATGCGCACATGGATGTGAATGTACTGATTAGATCTGATAGTTTTTTTATGGTTATATTCTAATTACACTATTAAAAGAACTAGGAATAGACTCATTCTTTGCAAACCTAATAAGATGAGACCTAGATCTGCCTCAAATTACCTTCTCTCTCAGGGTGCAGAAACCTGGTTCCAACACCCTCCCATACTACTTTGGGTGAGACCTTGGCCTACGCAAGCAGATCATTGCCGAAAGGGCCAGTAGTATAGGGGTTTGTTGGCAAACCTTCACCTCCAAACCTGGGTCAGGACCCCTCAAGCCAACAAATGGTTCTGTTGTCGGGAGAGGGAGAAATTTTAGAGAGAGATCAGGTAATTCCATGAGTTCATTGGAGACCGGAGAGGGTGGAAATTAAAGAGTGGTTTGAAAGATAGATTCAGGAATTTGATGTAAAGCAGAATTGCAGCATGAAGCTGACAGCTGAGAAGTGGAAGAACAAGTCCATCTTCACTAATGTCTATGAAATTTTCTTTGTAACCTTTGCGCACGAGCTTCAGGAGTGGTTGGCAAGGCTCATATAATTCCAGACGTGTTGGAAGGATGATCGCGTTATGCAGTGGACACCAAAATTGATTCAAAAACTGGAGAGGACTAACAATACGATCACCCGTACAGTAGATCACTAGGTAGATAGCGTGCTGGGAGGATTCGTGACACAATTTGTAGTCGATCAGTTCGTATCCTATTCTGAAGCAGAGCGGAGGTTCTTCAAAGGTTTCCGGGGTAAGTTCTTGAAAACACTGCTATTGTTAATCAAAATATTATTGTGCGAAAAAGGCATTCTGTGTAGCCACACTGAGTGAATGACCTCTAATCTGAGCGAGAGTACAACATGAAGTGGTAAGTACTGCCGAACTAATCAAGAAGGAGATAGATCCGTCTACAATACATTAAGAGAATTGGCTATGCATGAAAGAAATAGTCCTCCAACTACACCACCTTCAAGTCAGCATAAGGCTAAGAACTCACCCACACCTCTGCCGCCACCAGAAGAAGATATGGCGACACACATGAAGCTACCTACCTTCAAGGGTGTAGGAGATGAAGATATGGATAAAATTTGGTTTGTAGTAGAAACAGTATGGACTGTGCAGAATGCGGCTACCGATGTTGTAAAGAGAGCCCAACTATCACTCGCCTTCGAAGGAAGGGCCTTGGACTAATATATGGGGTACGTAGGAAAACATGCAGATCTATCTATTCAGGAGATTAAGAAAGCATTAAAAAAAAAATTTGAAATCCTAAGTCCTACTCGCAGCTGGTAACTGACCTAGAAGACTTTAAAAAAGGACCCACTTATCTATATGGGAAGTTGATCAGTGATTAAAGAAGGTTATCAGATATGGATAATTCTAGTATGATGATAGACATCACAAGGAATGGTTTATCGCTATGTTACTACCTCACCTACGCAGACCTATGGGTCAGCAGGTGATTGAGATGCAAGAGAAAGCCTTGTATATTTCTATGAAACTAGAGGTTGTGCCAAGAGACGATACCCAGTTTGGGGTGTAGCAGATCCAGGGACAGTTGGAGGTAATGCACCTTGAAAAACAGAATTTGCAAAAATAACAAGGGAAAGAGGCTAGTCCAGACATATGGTGCATAAGATGCAGGGTGTCTGGTCATACCAAGGATCAGTGTCCTCTGCTGACAGATTACATGCAAGCTGGGGGACCTAGCCCACTGCGCCCTAAGGAGGCTGCGGGGCCAAGGCCCAACGCTATGGTGCATTGATTGTCATGTTGTTGGGCTACACGATACTAACCATTGTCCCTATCTTGGTTCTTATGTTCCAGAATTGAAGCAACAATGGTGTTGATTCTGCTCATCTGTGGGGCATGACGAGCATAACTATCAAACCTATGACTTGATGATAAATCGAGGAAACCTATACAGGGTACAAGCTGACCCTTCTTCACCACTATCTCCCTCAAGCAGAGGAGGCTCCCTAGCAAGGGGCAGGGGAGGAGGAAGGGGTGGAGACGCAGGTCAGGGAAGAGGACAATTGATCTGTTACAACTGTGGAGAAATAGGGCACTTTTCAAGGGACTTTCCAAGCCCTACGTGACAATCTTTCCATTATTTCGACAATTGGACCATGTGATTGAAGATTGTCCATTCCTGATAGAAAAAATGCAAGAAAAAAAACAGACACCTACGTAGAATGTGTAGAGGGTTAAGGCGGAACCACATGATGAAGGACCAAGTATTAATGTCATAATGCACAGCGACATGGCTACTGGAGGAGCTGAGGAGAAATCTGAGGCTGAACCTCTTATCCGGAAAGCAGCTGTCAAACAGGAAAGCTTGGACCTACAGAAGGAAAAGGAAACCTTTGTCATAGCTCGCAAAGACTTTACTAAGGATGAGGCGTCTACTTCAAAAGCTCCAACAAAACTAAGAACAGACAACGAAGTTAAACCATTTTTACAGGCATGCATGAAGCTGCTACCCAACCAGAAGTTAGTAGAAAATCTGCAAGCGCTAATAGAAAGTTGCACAGAAATAACTAACCCTCCCTCAGAAGTTAAGGATATGAACAAACTTTACAAGCGTAAGAAACACATTGGTCGGGAAATGAGGCTAAGAGGGCAAATTGGCGACTATGAAATGGATCAGGTTATTTTGGACCTGGGGTTAGATGCGAACGTACTACCCAAGAAAACTTGGTAGCGGATAGGAGATCCTAAGTTAGAATGGTCTACTATCTAGTTGTGCATGGCCAACCAGCAGAATATCATACCATTGGGGAGGTTGTCAAAGATTATGGTAGATATCGCAGGAGTTAAGGTCTACGCCGACTTTGAGGTAATTCATATTGTGGAAGATGCAGACCCCTATCCTGCGCTCCTAGGATTGGATTAGGCAATAGATATGGGAGGCATTATCAACCTAAAGAAAAGGATCATGGTTTTTGAGAATGAGGGCACGAGGGTGATAGTCCCACTAGACCCTGCGAAAGGAGAGTGGTATATAGAACCAGTGCGCGAAGAAGAGGATGTGGATCACATCTATAAATTAACCGTTCAGAACGATGATTGGATCAATCCTACGGATGATGGTGTGCTTTGCTAGGAGAAGGACATTGAATGCTTCTTTGACTCCAACGGGGAGATAGAAAATTGGCAGTATCGGTTACATGATGTATCTGCATTGCGATGTCTTAGAATCACAAATAACTTCCAGTGTATCTCCTCAAAGGTAAGAGACCTGCCCTACTTTGATGGTTCTGGTAGTTTTATGGATTTTTTGTGAAAATTTGAAGCTGAAGTCCCATAGGAATGAATGTTATGGGCCCTTAATCTAGCCATGTGCGCAACCCCTACGAGGTGGTGGGACACACATAAGGGGACGTTCCAAGATTGGGAAGAGTGTCGCGAGATGATGGTCCTACGGTTTGAACCCCCGATTCACCTACGCATAAATACTTTCCTTGGCCCAGGGGACTCATGCGAGCATTTGTCCGCATAGATGGAGGAATGGTGCGAAAGAACTATGGAGGAATGGGTCCACCTGTTCATTCATGCCTTGGGGCCAATCCCCACCACATGGTATTTAGATGCAAAACTACACTAGCACACCCACCACTAGGAAACTCTGAAGGACGAGTTTGTATGGAAATTTGGTTTGGTAGGTGGAACAGAGGAACTCGATGAAGCTCTGCAGGATATAGATGCCTTAGTATTTGATTAATCATGCCGGTGTGCAGCACATGGGGCACCAACATCGGAGACGCAAATGTAAGATATTGTCAACTGTTGCAATCTATAAATGGAGGCATGTGATGAAGACCCGCGAAATGTCTCTATCCCAAAGTCGAAGGGAGAGCGCACAATTTTTGGACCCCACTACAGACTGTCAATGTCACTAAGCCTCTGAAGCTGCGAGAAGTCAACATTGGGACGGAGGAGCAACATAAGCTAGCTAAAATTGGGGACTACTGGGATGATGATACTGTGGGAAAAGTTGTAGAACTCCTCACGCAATACCAGGACCTATTTCCTACAAAATTCTAGAAACTCAAAGGGATTACAGGGGACCTAAGGGTCATGCGCATCACTTTTAAACCAAATGTGCACCCTGTGAAGCAGTGCCCTTATTGGTTAAACCCCAAGTACAAACAAAAATTCAAGGAAGAAATCGACAAAATGATCGCCGCAGGTATCATCGAACAAGTCGAACAGTTAGATTGGGTAAGTCCTATGGTGGTTCAGGAGAAAAATACTAAGGGAGAGATACAAATCTGTGTTGTCCTGTGCAAATTGAATGATGCCTGTGTACATGATCCCTTTCCTACACCACTCTCAGATGAAATATTTGATAGCGTGGGGGGGTAGGAAGCGTACTCATTCATGTACGGGTTCTCGCGCTACCATCAGACCAGGATCGCACCTAAAGATCGCAAAAAAACTACATTCGCCACTGAATGGGGATATTTCCAGTACACTTTCATGCCATTTGGGCTCAAGAATGCCCCTTCCATATTTTCATGAGTAGTGGTCACAGTATTCAAGGAATTCATCCACAAATTTTTGGAGGTATATTTTGATGACTGGACCATCTTCAGGTTGGTAAAGAAGCATTTCTCAAACTTGCGCATGATGTTGGACATCTATAGAAAGCACCAGATTTCCCTGAATATCAAGAAGTTAATATTTTACGTACCCTTCGGGATCTTGCTCGGTCACATAGTTTGTCAACAAGGATTGATGGTTGATCCCTCCAAAATAGTAGTTATCATCAACCTGGTAGTGTCGACAACTGATAAACAGCTACGTTCTATCCTCAGACATACAAACTACTACAAGAGGTTCATTCAAGGGTACACGCTGATCACAGAACCTATGGAAAATTTGCTAAAGAAGGAAGTTTCATTTTTTTGTGATGAAGAGTGTCAGAAGAGCTTCAAACTACTCAAGGAAAAGATGGTCTTTGTGCCTATCCTCATATTTCTTGATTGGGCGAAGGTTTTCCATGTTCACATAGATGTGTCATGGATCACCCTGGGAGATGTCCTTACGCGGCCTGGAGAAGGAGACATTGACCATCCAGTTGCATTTTCTAGTAGGAAAAATTCTGGTGCGAAGTGCAACTACTCCACTACTGAACGTGAGGGGTTGGCCATGGTATACGCCCTGAAAAAATATCGGCATTATCTATTAGGAGGGCACTTCAAGATTTTTATAGATCACTCGGCTTTGAAGTACTTAGTGAATAATCCTATGTTGGTGGGGGGGGGGGGGAATCTGTCGATGGCTACTGTTGTTTCAAGAATATGACTTTGAGATCATCGTGAAGCCGGGGAAGTTGAATTCTGGGATGGACCACTTATCCCGAATCGAGAACGGTGAGGAACCAACCAACCTATAAGGAGGACTTCCCGATGCGCAGCTATTCGCGATTAAGGTGGTTGATGCGCACTTCGCCGACATCATTCACTTCTTAACTACAAGGATGGCACCTACAGAGTATTCGGTACAACAGAAGAAAGAGTAGGTAACTCGTGCAACGGAATTTACCATCATCGCAGGCCATATGTATAAGCTGGGAGCTAGTGAAGTGCTGTGAAGACATGTTTTGGAGCATGAAAGGCACGCCATCTTAGCAGAAGCCCACGAGGGTGGCATGGTAGGAGGTCACTACGTAGGAAAAGCAACGGTGTAAAAGATCTTGAGAGTTGGGATATGGTGGCCCACAATGCATGGCGACTCTCACGACTATTAAAAATCTTGTGATACATGCCAAAGGACAGGAAGACCATCGTGCAGAGATGAAATTCCCTTGCAACTGCAGGTGACCCTGCAATCATTTGACAAATGGGCCATAGACTTCGTGGGGCCCATCAACCGGCCAGGAAAGAAGCCAGGTGCACGCTACATCATCATTGCGACTAATTATGTAACTAGATGGGTCGAAGCACAAGCTATGAAGGACTGCACTACAGATACCACTGCGCACTTCATTTTTTAACATATTCTGACTAGGTTTGGTTGTCTGAATATCTTAATGAGTGATATAGGTATGCATTTTTTTAATGAAACAATATAGGCCTTGACTGAAGAATTTCGGATCCACCACACGAAAATCACCCCGTATCATCCACAGCAAAATGGAGCTGTAGAAGCTTTTAATAAAATCTTAGGCACTGACCAAGGTCTATAATGTCGATGGCAGTGACTGGGACGTGTGCATCACGTCACTCCTTTGGGCCTATTGAACCACCTGCAAGAAGCTAACTGGGAAAACACCGTTTTGGATGGTTTATGCCCAGGGAGTATATTGTTCCTAGCCTACGAATCACAGTCTTTACCAACATGACAGAGCCTGATATTATGGAGGAGCGGCTAGCGCAGCTTGTAGCCCTGGAGGAAGATTGTTTCATTGCTAACTTCCATCAGCAAGTTCAGAAGGCCCGAGATAAGGCATGGCATGATCGACATATTTGGTAAAAGACATTTGTGGAGGGAGAACGGGTCCTACTATACGATAGCCAGTTTGTGAAACACCCAGGGAAGTTCCATCAACACTGGCTAGGCCCCTATATGGTAAAAGAAATTACTGATGGAGCGGTCCGATTAGCCACCTCGCGCGGTGATATGGTACCAGGATATTTCAATGGCAGCCGGCTCAAACCATACCAAAAAAATGACTATATGGCCAGAGTAGTTGTATGGGGAGAAATACGCGCAGGCAGGAGGAAAAATGAAGGCAGAACCATGGTACGCGCAGGTATCAATCGCAGGTCTGGAAGCACGGAGAGGTGCGCTGGGAGCGTAGGGGTGCGCTCAGAGCACAGGAGGTGCATTGGAAGCACAGGGGTAATCTACAACTGCGAAAACTATCCATTGGAACAGTAAAACTAGGTAAAAAGAAAATTTTACCGTTGGAAGGAGCGGGCGGCTGGCAATTAATGAGGCGATTTCTGAAGATTTTTTACGGTTTACTTGATGGTAAGTTTCTGATAAGCCTCACCAAACCATTGGTTGATCTCCAAGGCTATACAAGCAAAAGGATAGCTCATAAGAGGGTTTCATGTATCTTGAACAGTTTGTGCTTTGCGAGAGTTTGTGACTATTGCGCTTTGTTCATGTCTGAGCGTGCTTCCCCCTCTCATAGTAGCCACCCTGAGTTCATTTTTCACGCAGGAATTACTGTGAATAATCCCGTTGAATCTTACAAATTTTAGCCTCGACAGAGAAAAAATCTGAGGAAGTGCTAGAAATCACCCTTGAAGTTAAGGAGGTTATGTCCACAACAAGCAAGGGAAAGCAGAAGGGGAAGGGAAAATGCCAGGAGTAAGGGCCGCAAAAACCTATGAAGTGGGCCGGGGTGAAGTCGCGTACTTCCCCTCAGAACATGAAATCCCCATGAACAGTGCCACAAGCGTGCTCGCCTAATCCATTAAAGAGACCTCTTTCTGCTCAGGAAGAGGCCCAAATCGTTGAACCAATAATTTGGCTGCCACCCTATGTGCGGCCTCACAGGCCCTCGGTGCGCACACCCAAGAATCTCAATTGGATACGCACCTATCTAAAAATTCCCTTGATTCCGGGCAAGGTCCCCATCATTGGAGACTCCTTTGGCAAGCTCCACATTATCAAGTTCGACGATCATGACCTATAAAACATGGAGGGATTCCCTGAGCTAGCACCAGAATCGTATCTGGAGAGGGTATTGGAGGATGATGTACTAAAGGTAGTCCCTATGCTGTGGGCAAGTGGATTGGCTAGGTCTGGGTTATTAAACTTGCTACAGATGCCTCATTTCGGCCACTACAATATCATTGATAGGATTGTGTGACAGTTTCTCTCCCTGGTCCATGATGCATTCCCATAGACGCAGTGCTCATTCACCATATCACTGGTCTTCCCATGAAAGGGTTGAATCCCATGGAATGTATCGGGAAGAAATATGAACAAAAAATTGTTGATAAGGTGCATGAGGATTATCACATTGAACATAACACTAGGTGGTTCATGATCAGCACTATCAGCGACCCCGGTGCGCACATGGGCACCTTGTTGTTAGCATGCAAGATGATGTGCAAGTGCTAGGTTGCCACGGTCCCTGCATATGTGATCCAATTGGCTGGTCGCTGCAAAAATGGGGTCTACTTCAACTGGTCCCAATTCCTGTGCACTGAATTTCTGGAGAACGTGCACGAAGCCCAGGATCATGGAAATGCCTTTTGTTACTCCTGGTTGTTGCTCCTCATTGCGTTGGTCGCATGAGAAGCCCCAGAAGATTCGGTCCTCCCTGAGCTAGAGACAGATATGTGTGAAGGGGCATGGTATGCGAATATGTGGGATTCGAAGGATGAAAAGTGAATTGAAGATAATAAGGTCTTCTGGGTCCTATTTCAGAGCGAGCTCGCAGCTTCTGTTCACTCCCGGTCGCGCTTGTCACCAGTGATTTATGAAAACTGCAAGAGCATCACAACGTTTCAAGTAACAATGCACAATGTAAATATTAGGGCCCGCAATGATCCCGCATGGGTATCACTCTCCTATATGGTCACCGACGAAGAGGTGGATCACCTTATTGCTACTTGGCCTCCGCATTGGAAACTAGGCTTCAAATCTGGAACGCAGGACACTGCAAGTACGAGCACCACAAAGGTCACCCTACCCAACACCATCAAGGAGAGTGGAGGACAGGGAAATATTACTGGGAAGGGAGTGCACCCAGAATCACAGCAGGATCTAGGCGCAGAGGGCCTGGATACGGGAGGTGCTGACTCCCCTCAAGGTACGAAACAGACTAGTGACCCTGTTGGGGTTCCTATGATTTGGCAATTTTGTCAATACCAAATGATAATACAACATCAAACCACTTTGGGATCATAGGATCTATCCCTCCTAGATCCAGAGAGGGATCTCTCTATAAATGTAAAGGGTAATTTATCTTTGTGGTTCAATTTAAGGTATTAGGCCAGTTATAGGGCACAAGGGTTGTTGTTTTGTTTTGTTTATTGTTTGGTTGGGAAACATGAAAGAAGGATTCAACGTAAGGTAAAGAAGTGATTAAAGAAGGTTTTTCGGCAATGGGGAGATAAATCAAAGAAAACACAAGTCCATTGGGCAATGGGGTCATAAAAGGGTTTACTTGCAATTCAATATCCAAGGCTTTCAAATGGGCTAGTCATCTAAATCAGAGGATCTTTAAAGATGATAGTATGAGATGAAATGATAAGGAAGTGAATGGAATGACAAGGAAACCTTCCAAGGTGACCACTTAGGAGAAAATCTAGGGATAGGACATGCCTTAATTGTCTATGATAGAACTCCTAATGAGGTTAGCTCTTCAGACAATAGAAAACATTTAAGATTGATGCAAAGTGAAATATAAGATCAGAGAAAGACTTTTAACCTTCTCTGCTTTCTACCTTCAACTTAAGGGATCTTAGAAAGGCTTGGCTATTAGAAAAGGACCCTAGTGAGACAGAACTAACTCTAATCTCCTAGTTTCCCAATTCTTTCAGTTAAAACCAGACAAGAACATCTAAGAATAGACTCTAAATTCATACATCAGCAAACGTGGGTAAAGCCAACTCCTATACTGGTTAAATTATCTTGAATTCATTCTTAGATTACACACTTAGCAGAAAACATCAAAGATAAGAAGAGCGGGTAGCATTAGGGTACTTTGCAGCAATATATCCTAAGCTAGATTACTGATTCTTATCAGAGAAATGAAATGTGATGCATAACAGAGGGGAAAACAACACAAAATAGAACACTTCACCATTGATTTGGATCATGATCCAATGAACATGCTTGTCATATTAAAGAGAAACACCAGTCATATACATCATTTTCCAACAGCTTGAAATCAACTAAAAATCATCTCCCATGCCTATTTTACAACTAATACACAGAACTCTATCTCAATGAAGCAGCTTACAATCCACGGTTAACCAACATTTACAATGTATTTCAGAAGAGTTCTTATAGTTGAAAGAGTGGTTGTAGAGGTAGGTAGAACTTTAAATGAAACATTAAAACAGAGGAAGAAGAGTGCTTGAGGCCCATTCTATTTTAATATCTCGTATTGACTTTTATACTCTTTGATTGAACTACGAGTCTTCGACATGCTGATAATTACTTCAAAGGTATGTTTCTGAGGTACTTTCTGACAGTTTGGTACTCTGTTTGTACTCTGGGACAAGTAAGGTAGATAAATGACTTTCAGGCCTTCCATACTTTGTAACTAATGCTCTGGAAATCTTAGGACTTCTGTCAGGGTGATAATATTCTCAGGAACTTGATGGAGAATAAAAACATTATGGCAACTTGTCATTTCTTGGGAAGGAACATTCTGTTGATGTGAAACACTGATATGGCTTATTTCATGCATTTTAGGCCTTATTAGGCTTCTGGATCATTTATAAATTCTTCAATCTGAATCCTCATCCCTTAAACACTGGATTAAAGCATTAATCTTCAATAATGAGCTTTTAATCCCTTTAAACTGTCACTGATACTCTTTGCAGCTTCCTTTCTGATATGTTTGTGAATATGCAGGTTTTAATGGAACTGTAGGGTTTGAAACAGAGTTTAACAATTGATCTTTACATAAAATCACGTTTAAACCTTCTTAGGCACCTTCCCTACAATCTTCAGTTCTGGAAAAATGGCATTCTGCGCCCTGAATCACCATGACTAGGATAGTGAGACAGAGAATGATTTTTCGTCATTTGAAACCCTAAAAAACACAATAAAAACGTTATAAAAATCCATCGGGACTGGAGGAGGATGTTGTGGAGGCCTGTGGAGATGGTGGCATAGCAGTGGAAATGGAGGATGTAGGCGAAAAATCGGGCAAAAATCACTGCAGAATGGAAGAAAACTGGCCTGGTGAAAGTTTGGTGCAAGGAGGCTTCTAGACCATCCAATTAGACTGATGGATGGTGATCAACGGTTAAGATTCACTGGTGGAGCTGTTTTAGAAGGTTAGGTGGAAGAAAATAACTTTTAGTGTAAAACACAAAAGTTTGATGTTTTGGTGAATTACAAAGGAAAAGGGGCAAAATGAATGAAATAGAAGGCCTTTGGTGGTGGGGCCAGAAGGGCAGAGGGAGATTGATTGTGGACCTTCAGATCACTGGAGCAGATCAATGGTGGAGATCTTCCGATGAGACCATTTGGAAGCTCTGATGAAAGATATATGGATGAAGATGCGATATAATATGAACCGTTAGATCAAATAATAAACAGATAGGATTAAAAGAGGATTATATCGAGGAGGGGTGGTTTCAGCGGAAAAACTGCTGGTTTTGCGTAGCTCCAAAGTGGTTTTGAAATTTTGCCCAAAAAACGCGATATGCCTCGCTGCCCGATACGTGTCCCCTTCAAAACCGCTTTCATCGCGTAAATTTGAAACATTAAACCTCGAACGCAGAAATCACGCAATATGCATTCTCAGCCGTTGGATGAGAGGCGGGGAGATCTGACAGTGGGGATAAGAGCGAGATATGGAAAGATGTGCTGGCGATACGGAGGGGAGGGCCAGCGGTGGATTAAATCTTGACCATTGGATCTTTTAAATGTACAGCAGAGATTTAATCGGGGCTTGGTGGAACAGTGGAACGATGGCAGGGGAAGGCGGTGTGCAATGCAATTTGGACAGTCAGATCTGGCGGAATGGATAGTGGAGATTTAATCGCATCGGAGAAAGGTAGGGGCCAAAAATCCAATGTTCTGACTTTGCGATTTAGTGTGGACCATCAAATCATGAAAGAGATCGATGCTCAATATCTGATCGGAGGGGAGACGACGGGGGGAAAATGAGCGGAGCACGATTAAATCTAGGTCGTTGGTTCTTTTGGATTCAACGGTCCAGATTAAATCGGTGGAGCAATGATGGGCTCTGTGAACAAAGGCGAGGAAGAACCCCAATGGTTGGTTCTTGTGGATTCAACGGCCAAGATTAAATTGGGGATCGCAGATCGGCGGGACACGGGATGGCACTTGAAACTTTTTTATTCGTGATCAGCCATTGGATCTATGGATAATCAATGGTGGAGATTGCAGCGGAGGCCGACAGAGCTAATGGTCATCGCATCGGAAAATTATAGGAAACAAAGGAAAAAGGTGATAGTGGAAGGCTCCAATTGCAATTAGCACCACGGGGCTTAGCGCCTAGTTCTGGAGCACGGTTATATGTGTAGAAGGGGCTTAGGGCTAAGCTGAAAATGGGCTTAAGGCCTCAATGTAAAAAAAGGGATTTTTAAGCCAAAATGAGTGTTTTTCAAGGGATTTCTTGGCTTTCGGTAAAGGGGAAAAGGATGTTTTAAACCTGTAAAAGGGGTTTTTAGAGGCTTAAAGGGATTTTGGAGGTTTTTTAGAGGGATATGGAGGTTCTAAAGAGGAAAAGGAGGCTTAATGAAAATGAAGGGAAATGAGTGAAAATGGGTGATTACAGAGGCCTTTTGAGGCATTGTTTTCACAAAATAGTGAGGCTTTTTTGATGGAAACATTAGTGAAGATATTTTCAAAGGAAAAATACACATGGAGGCTTCAAGAGTGACATGTTTTCAAGGAAAATTTCTCTCTTGAAGGCTCAGAAACATTTTTAGCCACCTGTTTTCTTAACAAAAATTTATAGGTGGCTAACATACCCTATTAAAGGACCACGGAAGAAGCAACAAGCTCAACGGCTGGAACGCGACACCGAAGTTACTCTGACAGAAGATGACCTAGAGCAGATCACAGACGTAGTCACCCTTGCCATAGAATACAAATGACTGGCTCTAGAAGAGCAGTAGAAGGCCACAGTCGATACACTCCAGGCTGAGCTCTGAGCTCTACAGCTCAAGACTGACACCTTGCAAATGAGTATGATTTAGGCAAGTTCAGCCCCAGCAACAAGCATAGAATTGATCATTACAATGGAAATTTTCATCTGCCCTCTACCAGGCGCAGCCATCGTTCTGAGCCCACCTGACTTAGGAGCGCAAGTCCAGGCCTGCGCAGATGTCACTGAAGATGTCCCGGCTTCTGCCACCCCCAGCGCAAGATTGAGGGGCTTGTTGCAGTGCTAAAGGCTTTGAGGACTGAGATCCAGGCGGTCAATACAGAGATGGAACAGCAGATTGCAGCCTTATAGGCCAAATTATAGCCAAAAATGCCACCTGAAGTAAGGGCCCAGCGAGCCGTGCTGGTCATAGAGGCCACCAATTTCATCACAGATCAGATTGCGTAGGGTGCAGGACTGTTGGAGACAGCTATGCAGTTGTGGTCTAAGGTGCAGTGTGATCCTCTCTTGCGTGAACTTACTCAAGAGCTACACCTAAAGGAAGAATATTTTGAGCAACTGGAAGCCACTATGCCTACTCTAATCCTCGCTCAACGCCTGGCACGACTGCGTACCAGCCACACACTTAGAGATGAAATTGAAGAGCTCCACTAGAAAAAGAAGGTCCTCAGCAACCACCTTAAGCCTTAGGCTAATGAAGCCCTCAATCTCTCTCAGGACGTTGATATCGTAGTTAAGAAACTGAACCAGACTTTGGAGAGCATCACTGCTGCTACAGAAGTTGCTCAGAACATTGTTCTGCAGAGTGAAGGAGTGATGCCCCTACTCATTGATGCAATCAGGTTGTTTCAGTCGAATATGGAAAACCCACCACCGTAGTGACTCGATACGAGTCACAAGATGGTGTTGGGGGCCTGTTGGAATTTGGTTCCTGTTGAGTCCTAGAATTGCCTTCTCTTTTACAAACCTTCACTTCATTTCATCATTCTTTTATCACTTCATAAGCCTAAAATCAATGAAGAATGATTAGGATTGCTTAAAGGTTACATGCAATTGATTAACATATTGTATTTTCATGGTTTTTGTTGTTTTAATAATTTTGTGCAAAATAGCTACAGAATACAGACGTTCCGTAGCTGATCCCGCGTTCCGCAGCTATTTTAGTGTTTAAATGGGTTACAGGTGTCGTCTGAAGGAAAAACGCATATGTTTGAATTCCAAACCTCATCCACATCATTCCTTGCTCCCCACGAAGTCTGAGCAAAAATCTCCAAGAGGTTATGCACATGGAAGAGACCAAAACTAAGAAGCAGATTCCTATCGGGACAAGGACTGTACAAATGTCTTCAAGCACAGTACGAGGCCTCCACAAGAGTTATAATCCAATTTTAATTGAAAAAGACACTTGTTCCTATTTCCTATCAAGGGTAGTTATGTATTTCTCTTATAAGAATCACTCGGGAGACCGAGAGGGGGCTAGCTAGTGGATGTTTTATTGTTAAACTTGTCCAAGACCGTAATACTCTGTTTTAAAGAATTTTTCTTCAATGAAAGAGGAGCAACTTTAATACATGATTTGAAGCAATCTTGAAGAGATTTGTATACTGATTTGGTGGTAGAAGGCCCCTACTGCCCGAGAAGCTCTGTGTGTTTTGTTTAGATAAGTAATTCTAGCTCTGTTTTGTTCCTAGTTTAGACAGTTTTTCTGAACTTTATGATTTATGCTCACTTACACCGAATGCTACAACCAATCTTTCTCTTATGAATAGTTCCAAAACATCACTAATGCTTAATGAGATGAAGCTGTAGTGTTTTAGAAATTAATTGCATTTTGGTTCAACTGTATTTTTTTAGAGATCAATTGCAATTTAGTTCAGTTGTAGTATTCCGGAAATTAGTTGCATATCAGTTCAGTTCTGTTTAATGTATTGTAAGTTTTGTTAGCTAGTTGTACCTTAGTTCTGATTAAATTAGACCTAAAGGCCTTCATTATTTACAAATTGTTCTTGTTCTAAATCTCTGTTAATATATCATTATCTTAGGACAAGAATTGGCAATGTCATCTTGAAGTCTTGATTGTTTTGCAATTTCTTATGATTTCACAAACTGCCTTTTTCCAAAGCTGTTCCAAAAGATTTCTAACCTGTGAATGGGGCTTAACAGTGATATTATGAGTGGCAGAATGGATTGATTTTAGTGTCATAGTTTAATTTAGAGTATAATTTCTTGACATATTGCAGATAATCTTTTCTAAATGTGTTCCAACAAATTTCTAACCATAGATGAGATTTTCTCTGTGATATTGTAAGTTGTTTGCTTAGAAAGAAACCTCATTGCATTAAACTTATCCTATTCTCAAGTTGTTCCAACATATTTCTAATATAAAGAATTGGACTGAGTTCATGTTATGAGTTATTTTCCTTGTCAAGTTTTGCAAACTGTGAAGAGTTATTTTCTTTGTCAAGTTTAGCATTCTCTGTTCTTAGGTGCTATACATAGTCTAGGGTAGATTTTGCTTTGTTTTTCATCATTTTCCTAATTAGGGACAGAATTTACAATTACACTCTGTTTTGAGTCTAAGGTTTCCTTTTCTTTTCTTTTTGACATAGATTTGATTTCATCTTTTGAACATAGAGTAGCATATTAAGTACTAAAAAGACAAAACCCCCAAAAACAATAAGAAAAACACATACAAAGAAGTAAGGAAGAGGTCACTTAGGCACATATAGTGCACCACACTTCATCAAAGTTACAAGCCCTGGTTGATAATTAATGGAAGAAATTTAGGAACACTAAATTGACTAGACAGTTCCCTAACCTGCATTTTTGGTACAATTTTGTTAAAGTCGGTCATGCGTAGGGGTTTTAGGGTGGGTCAAAGCCCCTAATGTGTTGTAATGGGTTAAAGGGTAGCTCTAGGATCTGCAAACCATGATTTGCAGACCATAGGATAGCTAAGGCTACGATATTATCAATAGATAGATAATTGGGTCTAGTAAGAAGTAAGTCGATAGATTAATGCTATGTGCGAACTACTAATATTTGTTTCGGTTGTTTTGGGTAAGGACTCCAACTATTTATGTGCGCAGAGATCCTCAATCCTACTGTGTGCGAACCCCACTAGGCTGTTTGCACGGGCTGCGTTTGGGTTGTAAGTGGATCTTTGATATTAATGAATGCAAAGTATAGTTGAAGTATTGGTGTGTTATCTGAATTGGTTGTGTTTACTGTTGAAGCGCATTTGTGATATTTATTTAAGCTACGAATGTTCCTGTATTTTGGAATTGGCATGAGTATATCTATGATCTGATATTGGCTGCGATTATAGTTCTTTGTGATGGTATTTGGTAATGCACATGTGGATGTAAATGTACTTATTAGATCTAATAACTTTGTTATGGTTATATGCTGATTACATTGTTAAAAGAGCTGTGAATAGACTCATTCTGTGCAAACCTAATAAGCTGCAACCTAGATCTGCCTCGAATTATCTTCTCTCTCTCAGGGTGCAGAAACCTGGTTCCAGCACCCTCCCATACTACTTCGGGTGAGACCTTGGCCTACGCAAGCAGGTCATTGTTGAAAGGGAAAATAGTATAGCAGTTTGTTGGCAAACCTTCACCTCCGAACCTGGGTCAGGACCCCTCAAGCCAACAATCGACATCTTTGTTAAAACAAGGATCGTCGAGAATGTTCACATTGGTGCATCTTGTTCTCCCGATGAGATCAAGATCTAAACCTAGATTTTCCAGTAATTTTGTGATGTCTTCGTGTGGTCATATGAATATATGCCTAGAATTGATCTAAATATTTTCATCCACGAAATCCCTACCTATCCAAACTCAAAGCCCATTTGCCAACGGCTTCGTCCTCTGCACCCAAGAAAGGATGCTACCATAAAGGGTGAAATTGAAAAACTTCTCAAGGCTAGTGTTATTTATCCCATACCATTGACAGATTGGGTATCCAATATTGTTCCTGTTACCAAGAAACAAGGGACCATCTGGGTTTGTGTCGATTACCGTGATATCAATCGAGCATGTCCTAAGGATAATTACCCCACTCTCTTCATCGATCAAATCATTGACGAGTGCGTTGGGAGCGATAGTTTTTCCTTTATGGATGGTTTTTCTGGCTATAATGAGATCAACATGGCTCCAGTTAATCAACACAAAACTTCTTTTATCTGTCCATGGGGAACCTTTTCCTATAAAAATATCCCCTTTGGATTAAAAAATGTCGGGGCCACCTTCCAATGATCTATTTCGTATGATTTTTATGACATCAAGCACATATTTCAACCATACCTCAACAACCCTCCTGCTCATTCCGTGAAACGTCAAGATCACCCATAACACCTCAGAGCCATCTTTATTCACTATCGGCACTATAATGTCAGGTTGAACCCTCATAAGTGTGTCTTCTGCATTGAATATGGTCGACTATTGGGTTTCATGGCATCAAAATAATGCATTCAAATCAATCCTCTTAAAGTAGAGGAATTCATCAATTTTCCTCCTCCCTCTTATGTTCATACACTGCAAAGCTTGCAGGGGAAATCCAATTTCCTCTGTCACTTCGTACTGAACTACACTGAGCTTGCAAAAGGTTTTACTTGCTTATTGAAAAATGGAATCCCATTCATTTGGGACAAAATTGCCCAAATCTCTTTCGATGCTTTGAAACGAGCTCTCATTAGTGATCTTCTACTGCATCCTCCCAACTATCACCATGACTACTTCCTATATTTTTCTGCCACATAAATCACTATCAGTATGGTGCTAGTTCAGGATGATGAAGATGGTTAAGAGCATGTAGTCTACTACTTGAGTCACAATCTATTTGATGCTTAGACCTGCTATGCTCATGTAGAGAAACTTGCGTTGGTTGTTGTCCATGTTGTTCAACATTTTTGTCATTACATTCTCCTGCGTAAAACTTTGGTGATTTCTAATTGTAACCCCATGATTTACATTCTTGTGTGTCATTTTCTTGGGGGAAAGTACTCAAAATGGATTTTCATCCTTCAAGAGTTCGACTTAGAGTTCACTATCGTTAAGTCGAAGAAATCCCTTATCTTTTCCGAGTTGATCTGCAATCTTCCCACTACGGTTGATCCAACTCCTTTTGATGAGCTGATTCCAGATGAATCACTCTTTTTCATCAATACTCTTAATCCATGGTATGGAGACATTATCATTTATCTCCAGACCCGAACATTTCAGCCAGAGCTATCACACTCTGAACGACGATGGATTCGTTACCACTCCCAACCCTACTGTATATTTGGGGACACTTTGTACCGCACTGGTGTTGACTCCATCCTCCGTCGATGTTTGACTCTCGAGTAAGATGAGAAAGTTCTCAATGACTGAAACTTTGGGGCTTGTGGTGGTCACATGTATGGTTATGCTACCACCCAAAAAATCCTTCGCGTAGGATATTTCTGGTCGTTTATCTTTAAATATTGCATTGTTGTAGTCTGAAAATTCCATGACTGCCAAATCTACTCTCGGAAAGAGCGTGCCCCACCCTCACCCTTGCACCTAGTTTTGACCATCGAACCATTTGCAAAATGCGGCATATATTTCATGACTTGTAACCCTAGCTCAATCGGGGGGCATGGTTATATTATCGTTGTCATTGATTATTTCACTAAATCATCCTAAGTGATGTCTGCATATGATAATGAAGGTCTAACTGTAGCGCAATTCCTGTTTAATAATTTCATAGCTTGGTTTGGTGTCTCGAAATAAATTATGACTATTCGTGGCTCTCCTTTTCGAAATCATATGATGACAGAGCTCGTTGCTCAGCTTGGTTTACATTACGATAGCTCCACTCCTTATTATCCACAACATTCCATTCAGAAATTTTCAATTGTGCAGTGATAAATTATCCTACATATAACAAGGAGCTATATGTGTTGGTTCAAAGTGTGAATAAATGGAAACATTATTTGATGGGAAAGGAAACCATCATTCACACCGATCACCAACCATTGCAATACTTGCAATCACAAACTAAATTGCAGCAGTCAAGGCACTTTCGATGGATGGGATTCTTGCAGAAATTCCACTTGGTCATCAGGTATAAGAAAGGTATATACAAAAAGGTTGCTAATATGCTTTCTAGACCTATTACTGATGCAGCTACTTTACTCAAGAATACTTTTGTTTTACATGAAAGTTACATTGAACAATATGCATTTGACAATGACTTTCAAGATGTTTATGCAAACTTGAGTCAAGGTCACCAAGTTGAGGAATTAGATTATTATGCTCATAATAACTTGTTGTATCATTTGGGCAAGCTTTGTCTTCCATAGGGTGAGAGAGTGAATGTCATAAGGGAAGCACACACTTCTCTTATTGCAGGACATTTTGGTGTAAGAAAAACAGTGGAAAATCTTTAGAAGTATTTTTATTGGCCTCGTATGCTTGAAAGTGTGTCACGTTTTATTAAAGGTTGTTTATTATGTGCAGTTAGTAAGCTTAGTAATAGAAAGTTAGGATTGTATACACCACTCTGAGTTCCTTCATGTCCATGGGAGAGTATTTATATGGATTTTGTAGGAGGTCTTCCTTTGTCAAAAAGAGGTCATGACTATTTGTATGTAGTTATGGATAGGTTCAGCAAAATAAGTATTTTGATTCCATGTAAAAATCAGGTTACAGCTAAACAAATAGCTCATATTTTCTTTCAAAATGTTTGGGTTCATTTTGGTTTCCTACATCAATTGTAAGTGATCGAGATTCTCAATTTGTTGGGAATTTTTGTTCAAGTTTGTGGGATTTGATGGACACTAAGTTGAAGAAGAGTACAACCATTCATCCACAAACAGATGTTCAAACCGATGTAGTCAGTAGAAAAATCATTCATCTTCTTCGAGGATATTGCAGCAAATATCCTAATTTGTGGGATGAACAGTTGCATTACATTCAGCATGCTTACAACCATGCAAAACATTCCTCTACTCAAACATCGCCATTTGAGGCATGTCTTGGTTACTTGCCAAAATCACCATTGGATTTCATATTTGGGAAATATGTAGCTATCGATGGACATAGCGAGATAGATAAACCAAATAAATTCATAGAGAAAATTCAGTTGATTTGTCAATGGTGCAAGATCAACTAGAGAAAATTCAAGGCAAGTACAAAGCAAGGCATGAAAAACATCGGGTGGATCATAAGTTTCAAGTTGGTGATGAAGTTTGGCTTCACATTAGTAATAAAAGGCTTCAAGGGGAAGGTAAAAATATGAAACCAGTATATTATGGTCCTTTCAAAATTCTGGAAAATATTGGTAACAATGCCTTCAAGCTTGATTTTCCTTCATACGTGCAAATTTATTCAGTTATTAATGTTGAAAATTTGAGATTGTATGAGCCTCCTTTGATTGAAGATCAAGGAGAGAATGTTCAGCTGCCATCTATTGAAGATTTTTCTCCAAATTTCTTTGTTGAGCTACAACAAGAGACCATACTTGACATAAGAACAAGGACATTGACAAGAGGAAGTGTCGACTATCTTCGAGTGGGGCTTAAAGGAACAAACCCTTCAAAGGCAAAATCGATTGAAATTGGGAAGATGAGGGAACTTTACCCTCACCTATTAAGCAATTGAATATGATATTTTGGGGTCCAAAAGCTTCCAGCGGGGAGGAATGATCAAGGGCTTAGTTTTTTTTCTCAAAAAAAAAGTTCTCATAATGGTTCAAAATTAGAATGACCATGTAGTGATAATCTTTCTGAAACTGGCGCACTTCGTTTCGCGAAAAATGGATAATGTATGCTCCCGGAAACGAGTTATGTTTGTTTTGCTAAACGAGCAAATTTTTAAAAAAAAGCATAGACAAATGCCCAGTCATCAGTCTATACCACTTATGTAGCATGCTGACTGTGCAGGGTCGATTTTGGAAATTTCTTCCGGTGAATGGTGAACTTCCAAGTGGCAGCATGGTATTGGCTAATAAATTCAGGTTATGTGGTGAATTTTTATTGGTTTTTAATCTAGCCAATTGGGTGAGGACATGTGGTGTAGCCTAGGGCCACCATGTGTGCCCCCCCCCCCCCATGGCTGTATAGTGGAGTAAATTTTTTGTTCAGTGTCAGGCGAAGGTGTCGGGGTTTGACCCTGTGACCTTCCTGTTGGTGAGGTAAATCCCCTCTGCGGACATAGGCGATCCCACTAGCCCTAGAGTGGGTCTAGCCACAAACGAGACATGCTATGACATCAATTCCTAGTTAATAATGGATAAAGACTTTTTAGATCACTTACCGTAGGTCCTGCGCTATTATGTCGTCCAGGAGAATGGTTGCCTCTCACTCCTGATTCGACAGATCACAATCCGCTCGTTCTCATGCCCAGATACCTGCACATATACAAGAAACAAAGATGATACACAACATGTTATTTTTCATTCCTAACTATTAGTCAGATGAAGAAGACTAAATCAAATTCCTCAAATAAACATAACACAGAGATGGAATCAATATCATAGTCGAGTATATTAATTTAAATAAGGAAGAGTACAACCAGGCTTCGACGTTGCGATCTCCTCCAGCAGGGTTCTAGTGGAGCATGTCTCATAAATATCATCAGGAATTTAGACGGGGCTCTCTCTATGGGATCCTCCTTGGTTCGACCTTCTCTATAGCGATTACTTAGCTATAATATCTCTTCTCCAAGTTCAGCTTCTTGGCTATATGTTCAACTAGCTATTGTAAAGGGAGAAGGCTTGCTTATATAGAGGGAGAAGGAGAGGTTAGGATTCTTATAATCATGGGGGGAGTCCTATCCTCCAAGAATGTTCCATCAACCATTTCCTAAAGGAAGAGATCCGTGGCTTATCGAGTTTAACCACTTGCAATGAGTCATTCCTAACGTGGTTAAAGGAAACTTCTGTCTCCAATTTGTTAAAAAGCATTCCAAAACAGGCTGGTGCAGGCACAAAAAAAAGATAGAGTGCTAGCTAGCGTGGGCTCTAGTGCAAATCTTCCCCATTGGCACGAGGGGTGAACTGGCTACCTCCGCCAATGCCAAAACATAGGTTTTTGAGTGCTTTTTGAGGAAATTTTCAACAGGAGGAATCTTGTCCTTATGCAGAAGGATGCAAAGAAGGTATTTGTAGAGTATGACATTGCTCATAGGTCACAGGAAAGACCCTCCAATATGCGGGGCAAGGGATTGCAAGGATGGTGACAAAATGTGGTGTAACAGATGCCCCCTAAAGCATGAGGTCCGAGAGAGAGGGAGGGGTGAAATGCTTTATGAGAACACGTTCGACCAAAACACTGTTGTCGGAAAACCTGCAAGTACGAATACAATTGATACATCTGATACATGACATGTGGCATGGGTGAAACCATCCATAAGAGAGTATATAAATAATGAGATCTGAGGTATGGACATGGCCATTCAGCAGTAGGGATCAATAAATAGACTCAGGTATGGTCGCAGCCATCCAATCAAAAGAGTCATATAATAAGTCATAATAATCCATAAAGAACCTGCAACCTGGATTTCATCAGACAAAACCTAGGGTCTTTCGCTCCATCTTGACCCGAACATAGTACAAATTCGAGCATGTCAATATGTGAGCTGAAGTGGAACATGCAAGAACATCATCTGACTACCAGCCAATGATGAATGTTGTTAACAGACGCAAGAGAAACCACTAATAATGACAATATCTCTCAAGGTACAAAAGGTACAATCCACGGCATGTGAACAGTGATCTGACGCCGAACACCCGCAGAGTTAATCGATTGAAGGCCAATGATGTGGACCTTAAGTCGAGTGTGAAGAACTTTCCATTAAGGCATGCAGGCTCCAAGGTACCTGAAGGGAGTCTCCAGATCAATTTCTTGGATAATGAGCTGGAGTAGACAGGAAGGGACATTGATCGAAGGTGGGCCATAATGTTTCCCACAACATCGACATGAGACAGAGGAATATGATGTTTGTGAATCAAGACCAACAGAGAATCAGAGGGAGGTTGAAAATGGCAGAGGAAAACTTCTCTTGAACATATTGGCGGCACGACACTGGATTTGGCAGTATTTGACATCAAGGGATCTGAGGTCATGGTGACATGGCAAAGAGTAGATGAGCGGTCAAAAGATATTACCCAAACCCATGGAGGCAAACAAATAACGAGATGATATGTCCCCAACCCGACACGAATGCAGACAAGTGCCATGTTCAAGAGCGACATACTGTCGACACGACTACAATCTCGATTCCATTTTCCCCCACCATTTCTGGTGAGTACCCCAATTATTTTTGAAAACAAGCTTGAAGGGGATAGCATGTGCTTGCAATGTAACTTTTTCCTTCGAAAAAACCCAACCTAGTACATCCTACGAGCCCTAGGAAGGAGGAACTCGAGTGACTCATGATGATGGAGTCTGATGTCATCAGGTTTTAATGAGTCTGACAAAGGAAGAGCTCGTCATATTTTCATACTTAGAGAGCTTGAAAAGAAGGCGCAAAAGAAAACTCCAGCAGTCCCTTTTCGTAAATATTCTCACAGATCCAAAAAGGTAGAAAACTATGTCTGAGAGAACCTCTTATTCGTGATCAGCTAAGGTATTCCTTTTTCATAAATAATCTATCCAGCCTGAAAAAAGAGGTAGACTTATACTAGGTAGATATTGTTTCGTAGCCAAATTAAAGAATTCAAAAAGTCAAGTGACTTGGTAATCTTTTCAGTTTAGAGAGTCGGAAAAGAGCTGAAAGGTGACTCCAGTAGTGAATTTTTTGTGTTTTTACCGAGTCCGAAAAAAGTATAAAATACAACTCTTTTCTTCGTCATAACCACGTGAAAACCTGTCGTTGCACAAAAAGATGCATGTAAAATATGTTCCTCAAAAATAATATGAAAATATATTAACAAATATGTTTTAAAACCTATTTTTTGACTTTGAAAAGTTATAAAAGACCATAAATGGTAAAAAATATTTACTTTTCACTTTTACGTCTTTTCAGAGCAACAGTGACCCATTTCCCTTGCGATCTTTAGGCGACGATTGGGAACAATCCAATGGACCAATCCGGATTCCGTTTGTTTCAGGTAAGAGCCAAATTCATTTGCCATATTTTAAGCTATATTTTACTACATTTAGTTGTCATTTGGGATGAATATCAGAAAAAGTTCGTACTTCAGGATCAAGAGCTTGAACTTGAATTTTCCGATGTGTATTTCATCACTGGGTTGTCACATAGGTGTGCAATCCCTCTCTTAACCGGTACCCGGAATTCCGGAGAAAGCATGGCAATGGTCATTGACAGGGTGTGCCATGGGGCACGAAAAGGATCAGGGAGCGGAAAAGTGGATATTCAGACCGTTCCTGATTTGTCACTAAGGGTAGTGTTGCACACTATCACACGGACTGCGGGATCGCAGGCATCACACGAGGCCACGAAGACACAAATTCTTCTTGCTTCAGAGTGTATGAACCCAACCATCTTCAACTAGACCGAGGCCATGACTATCAACATCAAACGGAAGCACACTAAGTGCAAGAACACTAAACTTAAGCAGTTTGGGTATGGGTCGATTCTGGTATCGTTCTTCTTGGAACGATTACCCATATTTCAGCGTCAGGAGGTTATAGTCCCGGAGCCACCACCTATCGAGACACAGATGACCCGATGGGCGGAACATATGCCTAGAGCAAGGGGTGGCCAACAGATGTCCTGGAGGCCATAGTTTTTCGATTGGCTCCAAAAAAAACTAATTTTCATGGAGTATTGGCCCTACGCCGGAACAGACTTCACTGGAGACCCAGACCTCCCACTCCCAGAGGGAGAGGATTGGGACGAAGAACTTGGTAAGACTCATTTTTTATTTTCATGAGTTTATAATTTTTTTGAAATATATGCATGTTCTAACGGTTATTCTTATATGTATGTAGATGTTGGCCCAGAGCATCCTGCAGGCATGTCACCGGTAGCGAGGCAGATTCCTTGCGATTTCGACCCTCATGGTGAGGGTGGCGAGGCGGAGCTAGTGCAAAACCTGGAGGGGATCGCCCGTGGGGTCCCAGAATATGCTCGCTTGGATGATGTGCCTCGGGCCTATCATAGGAATACTGTAGCGGTGTCGAGTCGTACCCACCACTAGCTGAGGTGATTGGTACGGGCGGTGACGTGCTATCATGAGCACCACGCCGATTAGGCACTTAGGCTTTATTTCTGCACATTTTTTTGAGACATGTTGTCTCACAATGTAACCGAAACAAACATATATTATTCTTTGTGGGTTTTATGATGCACACATTGCAAAAAAATGATATATATATATATATATATATATATATATATATATATATATATACATCTATTTTCTACATGGTTCTATGTACATATGATGATGTTTTTATAAATTGTGCAAATGTCTATCTAGCACAATGTTAGCTATTGCATCTGTTAATGTATTCATTCGTCTTGGTATATGTTGATATGTAATGAAATCAAAATGTCTTTCAAGTAAACAAATACACAAATACAATCTCAAAATGCATGGGTTTCATACCGAATAATGACCGATCAGTTGAAGAACAAAAAATTGTGCATCCAACTTCACAAGCAATACACGTATGCCGAGGTTGACTGCCTCAGTTAATAGTTCCAAAACTGCACTATATTTAGCGACATTGTTTGTAGCTGGTCCCATAAAAATACCTTGTAAGTTAATCAACTCACCAATAGGATCATAAATTACCCAAGCTGCCGAAGACAAGTTCCTGGTACTGCAAGAAGCACCATCTGCGAAACTGACATAAGGGAAAATAGACATCTGCATCGCAAACAAGACCCAATAAGCAGAAAAAATCTCACAAAGCACATCAAACCAAAGCACACACACAAAATGAAAACAATCACCTATGTACACATATCACATGTGAATAACTCAAGAATAATATTTTTTTAGGTTATACAACCCATTTCTGGGTTGCGATAAAGGACAACCTTCATAGTCAATAAACTCATAAGCCCCATTTTGTAACACAAGTTTGACGATGTAGGGCCCATGCCACATGGGTTGGAATTTTCCTGCCCCCAGCATGTCATGAGCTTGGTCGTATAGAATAACGAGATCGCCTTCAATGAAAGAACGAGGAGAAACTGTTTGGTCAAAATGGGCTTTGACTCGCTTCTTCTGTGCTTCGATGACCAAGGCAGCTAAGCCATGAGTTTCGTCCAATCTCTCTAAGTAGAGGAGACGTTCTTCTTCAGGCGAAGTATCAAGCAGTAATTCCACATCCAATTTAAGTGAAGGGATTTCACATTCAATCGGAAGCGTGGCTTCCAGACCGTATACCAATTGAAATGGGGTAAACCCAGTTGCGTTCTTGATCGATGTTTGGTAAGCCCATAGAGCTGAAAACAACATGAGATGCTAGTTTGATTTGTGGATCCCGATTTTTCATTGAAACATTGTAATAAGGACCTTGTTTACAGCTTCAACTTGGCCATTAGCTTGAGGATAGTAAGGCGTTGAGCTATCGTGACGTAGACCCAACTTAGACGTCAGCTCTGCCATCAAGTAATCCTAAAAATAAGAACCATGGTCAATGACGATGGCTTGAGGGACACCAAACCGAGCAATAATGTGATTAAATATGAACAGTGTCGTTGTCTTACCGTCTGCAGCCAGTGTAGGCATTGCTTCGGCCCATTTCATAAAATAATCGATGGTGACGATAAGATAGGCATGCCCCCCAGTCGAACGAGGGTTAAACGTCATAAAATCAATGCCCCATTTGGAAAAAGGGCCAAAGGTAATGACAAGGTGTAAGAGAACAGGCGGCGCATGCATCTTGCGTTGATAAATCTGGAACTCATGGCATTTACGTACTGCAACAATGAAATCTTTAAAAATGGAGGGCCAGAAATAATCGGCACGAAGGATCTTCTGTGCAGTGGCATAACCAGACATGTGACCACCACAGGCGCCACTATGGAAGTCATTTAAAACCTTCTCTGCTTCCTCGAGGGTTAGACATTGGAGGAGTATAGAATCGACTTCGACGCAATAAATGGTACCTCAAACAATATGATAAGGTTGCGATTGATACTGAATGCGGCGTTAGGCATCTTTCGTTAACTCAGACCTGAAAGTAGACGTTTGGAGGTACATGATGATATCACCATACCAAGGATTGAGGGTGCTGATCAGGAAGAGAGTTTCATCTGGAATATGATCTTCTGAGCAAGAAGGAGTAGAGTCGACGGGGAGAGAACAAATCAAATCAGCGAAAACAAGTGATTTCTTCAATTTGGCGGTAGTGAACTCCAAATCAGACTCTTAGAGGACAAAAATCCACTTCGAGTATTTAACCCCCAGCGCTGCTGAGACAAAATATAATTCATGCGGTTACAATCAGAAACCACGGTCACCATGCATAAAAGAATCTAATGACGAAAACGTTGGACGGCCTGGACTGCAACCAACGCTAACTTCTTGATATGTGAATAATGTGTTTCAGGGTTGATAAGGTTTCAAGACAGGTAGTAAATGACATGTGCGTTACCATCATCATCATCTTGAACCAATACCATGGTGATAGTACTGAAGGCGGAAGCTAGGTAGAGGGTGAAGTCATGATGGTAATTTGGAGGACGTAATAGAGGAGTGTTGACAAGCAACGTCTTAAGCCTATCAAAATACTGCTGAGAAATATCATCCCAACAGAAAGCGACGTCCTGCTTTAAAAGTCGTGTAAATACATTGGCTACTTCGGCGTATTTCAGGATGAAATGATGAAGGAAATTGGCTTTCCCTTGGAGACTCTGGAGTTGATGTAACGAGGACGGGGGGGAGATTTACAATAGCCTCAACCTTAAGAGGGTCAAGGCGAATTCCACCTTTAGATATGATAAACCCTAAGAGTCTACCAAAGTCGATGCAGAATACACATTTATGCTGGTTGAGCCTAATGTTGTAGCGTCTGCAACGAAGAAATATTTGACGAAGATGTTCCAAGTGGTCTTTCCGCGCAGCTGAATGAGCCTGAAGGTCATCCAGGTATGGTTGGACAATATGTCGAATATCATGAAAATCATAGTACATCGCACGTTGGAATGTAGCCCCAACATTCTTTAAGCCGAAAGGGATTTTCTTATATGCGAACGTTCCCCATGGACAGATAAAAAGGTCTTGTGTTGATCCGATGGGAGAATGTTAATCTGGTTATAGCCAAAAAAATCGTCCATAAGGGAGAATATTTCACTCCCTGCGCAATCGTCAACGATCTGATCGATAAACGGGGTGGGATAGTTAGCCTTAGGATAGGCCCGATTGATATCACGATAATCAACACAAACACGAATGGCTCCCTACTTCTTATCCACAGGAACTATATTAGAAACCCATCCAGTCAGGGGAATCAGATAAATGAAACCCTCTTTAAGGAAGTTTCTCAACTTCAGCTTTGATAGCGGCGGCTTTTTGAGGATGAACGGGACGAAGATGCTGGTGAACAGGCTTCACACCTGGGTAGGTGGGAATCTCGTGCACCACAATACTAGGGTCGATTCCAGGCATCTCTTCGTAAGACCAGGTGAAAACATCACGGAATTCGCGAAATGTACTAGTGTACACTTGGACTTCCTCGGAAGAGCAAGTGACTCCCACATGGATGTTCTCGACGATCCTCAGTCTAACGAAAATTTCAATAGGCATCGTTTGAGTAATGTCACCCAAGTTACCTTCTGCAAAGACTTCATGAGTCAAAATAGGTGTTTGAATTGGTGGAGAAGGAACCTAAGATGTGAAGTGCACAAGACAATTAGACATGGCCCCGAGGCAAGGCATAAACGAGGAACGATGATAACCATCACTCCACGGTAGATCCTCGAGAGACATGGTTTCCATGATAGCCTCGTCGGATCGAAACACTTCTTTCAAAGGATCGGGCTAATCCGAATCTTCGAGCCATGGGGATTGAGAATACACGTCAAGAGACATGCTCAAAGGAAAAGCTTCAGGAGGGGGAGACTCAAATGCAGATGTAAGCTCACAATAATTGATTTCTATTGGACTAAGCGGCATTAAATCTCCAAACGAATCAACCTGTTCAGGTAAAGAGATGATCCATGGGTCATCTGACCGAGAGACCATATTGACAGTGGTGGAAGGGTAAAAATACCCATGAGAGCGGGATCTTTGAAAAGACCCAGCCCTATATTGTCAGGGGGATTGGGAATCTGATCCATGCATGGTACGTTTTTATCGGAAGATAAGGTAAATAATGGCAAATGATCGACAGTAATAATTTTTCCCTCATGTGGAAGCTTCAAAATTTGAAAGAGGGTGGATGGAATGCACATCATAGCATGAGTCCAACTGCAACCGAGTAGAATATTATAATTGAGTTTGGCATCAACAACTTCTACTTCAATGTTGACTATCTTTCCTTGCATTGTGATCGGCAAGCTAGCGAGAACACCCAAGGGTTTTGATTCCATTCCATCGAATGCCTCAAGGGCATTGGGTGACAAATTCAGGTTTGGAGAGCCAATAGCCTTCCAGCAATCAGATGAAATGATGCAGGTAGATGCACCTTCGTCCACTATGGCCCTATGGATGTTGAGACCATTGATACTGACTTGTATAACAAGTGCAATCTGGTGCGAAAGTCAGGGGACGAAATTCTCTAAGTCGAAAGATAGAAGGCTAGAATCGGCAAGATCAATTCCGCTAATCGTAGATAATAACGCCTTCCATTGAGACAGACAAATCTGGAGCACTTCTAACACGGACATCATGGAAGGTGCCTGTGCTAAATCCTCAACAATACTGTAATGCTGAGCAGCACGGGCATTAGGATTATAAGAAGATTTCCAGAGAACACCTTTGGAAGGTGGCCGTATAACGAGTTCAACACTGGGCCTTTCAATTTCAAGGGGACCAAAGGCAGGTGGGGGAGGAGGACCATCAACGACCTCTTTCCCAACTGCCTGGCGTGATCTGGCATAATCCTTCGACCAAGTAGCGATGGAAATGGGTGCAGAACCATTCATCATGAAGACTTGAGAGCCAAACGACGCAAATGGCAGAGGTTGCTCAACCATCTGGGTCTGCTGAGATGGGAAAGGTTCTTTAAGGACTATCAGAGTTCCCTTAGTGCCTTTGAGTAGTTGACTAACCTCGGATTGTCTAGGACATGTTGTTTCACAATGTAACTGAAACAAACATATATTATTGTTGTGGGTTTTATGATGCACACGTTGCAAACAAATGACATATATATACATCTATTTTCTGCATGGTTCTATGCACATACGATGATGTTTTTATAAATTGTGCAAATGTCTATCTAGCACAATGTTAGCTATTGCATCTATTAATGTATTCATTCGTCTTGGTATATTTTGATATGTAATTAAATCAAAATGTCTTTCAAGTAAACAAATACGAAAATACAATCTCAACATGCATGGGTTTCGGACCGAATAATGACCGTTCAGTTGAAGAAAAAAAAGTTGTGAATCCAACTTCACAAGCAATGCACGTATGCCGAGGTTGACTGCCTCAGTTAATAGTTCCAAAACTGCACTATATTCAGCGACATTTTTTGTAGCTGGTCCCAGACAAATACTTTGTAAGTTAATCAACTCACTAACAGGATCATAAATTACCTAGGATGCTGAAGACAAGTTCCTGGTACTACGGGAAGCACCATCTGTGAAACCGACATAAGGGGAAATTGACATATGCTCGCAAAAAAGACCCAATAAGCAGAAAAAAGCCCACAAAGAACATCAAACCAAAGCATGCACATAAAATGAAAACAATCACCTATGTACACATATCACACGTGAATAACTCAAGCATGATATTTTTTTAGGTACAACCCATTTCTGGGTCGCGATAAAGGACAACCTTCATAGTAAATAAGCTCATAAGCCCCATTCTATAACACACGTTTGATGATGTAGGGCCCATGCCACATGGGTTGGAATTTTCCTGCCCTCAGCTTGTCATGAGCTTGGTCGTATAGAAGAACAAGATCGTCTTCGATGAAAGAATGAGGAGAAACTGTTTGGTCAAAATGGGCTTTGACTCGCTTTTTCTGTGCTTCGATGACCAAGGTAGCTAAGCCACGAGTTTCATCCAATCTCTCTAAGTAGAGGAGACTTTCTTCTTCAGGCGAAGTATCAGGCAGTAATTCCACAGCTAATTTAAGTGAAGGGATTTCACATTCAATCGAAAGTGTGGCTTCCAAACCGTATACCAATTTAAATGGGGTAAACCGGGTTGCATTCTTGATCGATGTTCAGTAAGCCCATAGAGCTGAGAACAACATGAGATGCTAGTTTTATTTGTGGATCCCGATTGTTCGTTTAAGAATTGTAACAAGGACCTTGTTTACAGCTTCAACTTGGCCATTAGCTTGAGGATAGTAAGGTGTTGAGCTGTCATGACGCAGGCCCAACTTAGACGTCATCTTTGCCATCATGTAATCCCGAATTGAGAACCATGGTCAGTGACGATGGATTGAGGGACACCAAACTGAGCAATAACGTGATTGAATATGAATAGTGTCGATGTCTTTCCGTCTGCAGCCAGTGTAGGCATTGCTTCAGCCCATTTCATAAAATAATCGATAGAGACGATAATATAGGCATGCCCCCTGGCCGAACAAGGGTTACACATCATAAAATCGATGCCCCATTTAGCAAAATGGCCAACTGTAATGACAAGGTGCAAGGGAACAGGCAGTGCACGCATCTTGCATTGATAAATTTGGCACTCATGGCATTTACGTACTGCAACAATGCAATCTTTAAAAATGGAGGGCCAGAAATAGCCAGCACGAAGGATCTTCTGTGTAGTGGCATAACCAGACATGTGATCACCACAAGTACCACTGTGGTAGTCATCTAAAACCTTCTCTGCTTCATTGAGGGTCAAACATCGGCGGAGCACATAATCGACTCCGACACGATAAAGGGTATCTCCAACAATACGATAAGGTTGCGATTGATGCCGAATGCGGCATCGGGCATCTTTCGTTAGCTCAGACTTGAAAGTAGACGTTTGGAGGTACATTATGATATCACTGTACCACAGATCAAGGGTTCTGATCAGGAAGAGAGTTTCATTTGGAATATGATCTTCGAAGGAAGAAGGAGTAGAGTCAGCGGGGAGAGAACAAATCAAATCAGCGAAAAAAAGTGATTTCTTCGAGTTGGTGGTAGTGAACTCCAAATCAAACTCTTGCAGGATAAAAATCCACTTCAAGTATTTTTCCCCCACCAACTGTTGAGACAAAATATAAGTCATGCAATTACAATCAGAAACCATGGTCACCGTGCGTAAAAGAATGTAATGACGAAAATGTTGGACGGCGTGGACCACAGCCAACGCTAACTTCTAGATATGTGCATAACGTGTTTCAGGATCGATAAGGTTATGAGATAGGTAGTAAATGACATGTTCGTTATTGTCATCATCATCTTGAACCAATACCATGGTGATAGTACTGAAGGCAATAGCTAGGTAGAGGGTGAAAGCACGATGGTAATTCGGAGGACGTAATAGAGGAGCGTTGACAAGCAACGTCTTAAGCCTATCAAAAGACTTCTGAGCAATCTCATCCCAATAAAAAGGGACATCCTACTTTAAAATTCTTGTAAATCCTTTGGCTACTTCGGCGTAGTTCGGGATGAAACGAAAAAGGAAATTGGCTTTCCCTTGGAGACTCTGGAGCTGATGTAATGAGGAAAAGGAGGGGAGATTGAAAATAGACTCAACCGTAAGAGGGTCAAGGTGAATTCCATCTTTAGATACAATAAACCCTAAGAGTCTACCAGAGTCGACGCAGAAGATGCACTTATGTGTGTTGAGCCTAATGTTGTAGTGTCTAAAATGAAGAAAAATTTGACGGAGATGTTCCAGGTGGTCTTTCCGCGCAGCTGAATGAGTCAGAGGGTCATCCAGGTATGGTTGGACAATATGTTGAATATCATGAAAAGCATAGGACATTGCGCGTTGGAACGTGTCCCCAGCATACTTCAATCCAAAAGGGAGTTTCTTATAAGCGAACGTTCCCCATGGACAAATAAAATAGGTCTTGTGTTGATCTGACGAGAGAATGCTAATCTGGTTATAGCCAGAAAAATCATCCATAAGGGAGAAGATTTCACTCCCCATGCAATCATCAATGATCTGATCGATAAACAGGGTGGGATAATTATCCTTAGGACAGGCCCAATTGATATCACGATAATCAACACAAACATGAATGGTGCCCTACTTCTTATCCACAGGAACTATATTAGAAACCCATTCAGTCAGGGGAATCAGATAAATGAAACCTGCTTTGAGAAGTTTTTCAACTTCAGCTTTGATGGCGGTGGCTTTCCGAAGATGCACGGGACGAAGAAGCTAGCAAAAAGGCTTCGCACCTGGGTAGGTGGGAATCTCGTGCACCATAATACTGGGGTCGATTCCAGGCATCTCTTCGTAAGACCAGGCAAAAACATCGCGGAATTCGCGAAAGAGACTAGTGTACACTTGGACTTCCTCGGAAGCGAAAGTGACTCCCACATGGATGTTCTAGACGATCCCCAGTTTAACAGAAATGTCGATAGGCATCGTTTGAGTAATTTTACCCAAGTTAACTTCTGCAAAGACTTCATGAGTCAAAATAGGCATTTGAAGTGGCGGAGAAGGAACTTGAGATGTGAAGCGCTCAAGACAGTTAGACATGGCCCCCAGGCAAGGCATAAACGAGGAACAATGGTGACCATCACTCCACGATAGATCCTCGAGAGACATGGTTTCCATGATAGCCTCGTCGGATGGAAACACTTCTTTCAAAGGATTAGGTGAATCCGCAACGCTGAGCCAGGGGGATTGAGAATACACGTCAAGAGACATGCTCAAAGGAGAAGCTTCAGGAGGGGGAGACTCGGATGCAACTGTAAGCTCACAATAATTGATTTTGATAGGACTAAGCGGCATTGACTTTCCAAACAAATCAACCTATTCAGGTAAAGGGACGATCCATTGGTCATCTAACTGAGAGACCATATTGACTTGAACGGTATTTGATGGCAGAAGGGGAAAAATACCCATGAGAGCGGGATCTTTGAAAAGACCCGGCCCTATACTGTCAGGGGGATTGGGAATCTGATCCACATATGGTACATTTTTCTTGGAAGATGAGGTAAATAATGACAACTGATCGACAGTAATAATTTTTCCCTCATGCGGAAACTTCAGAAGTTGAAAGAGGGTGGACAGAATGCACATCATAGCATGAGTCCAACTACGACCGAGTAGAATATTATAATTGAGTTTGGAATCAAAGACTTCTACTTCAATGTTGACTATCTTTCCTTGCAATGTGATCGGCAAGCTAGCGAGAACACCCAAGGGTTTTGATTCCCTTCCATCGAATGCCTCAAGGGCATTGGGTGACGAATTCAGGGCTGGAGAGACAATAGCCTTCCAGCAAGAAGATGACATGATGCAGGTAGATGCACCTTCGTCCACTACGGCCCTATGGATGTTGAGACTGTTGATACCGACTTGTATAACAAGCACAATCTGGTGTGGAAGTCGGGGGACGAAATTCTCTAAGTCGAAAGAGAGAAGGCTAGAATCAGCAGGGTCAATTCCGCTGATCGCAGGTAATAACATTTTCCATTGAGACGGACAACTCTAGAGTACTTATAACGTAGACATCGTGGAAGGCACCTGTTCTAGATCCTCAACAATACTGTAATGCTGAGCAGCACGGGCCTTAGGATTATAAGAAGATTTCTGGAGAGCACCTTTAGAAGGTGGTCGTATAACGGGTTCAGCACTGGGCCTTTCAATTTCAAGGGGACCAGAGGTAGGTGGGGGAGGAGGACCATCAAAGACCTCTTTCTCGGCTGCCTGGTGTGATCTGGCATAATCCTTTAACCAAGTAGCAATGGAAACGGGTGCAGAACCATTCATCATGAAAACTTGAGAGCCAAAATACACAAATGGCAGAGGTTACTCGACCATTTGGGTCTACTGAGATGGGAAGATTCTTTAAGGACTATCGGAGTTCCCTTAGCGCCTTTGAGTAGTTGACTAACCTTGGATCGTCTAGGAAAATGCTTAGTGTAGTGGTCCTCATCACAAATCAGACAGGGATACTTTGGCTTTCATTGTGAACCATCATCAGCACGAGTTTTAGACGATTCTGGTTTTGGGGCATCAAATTTGGCCTTGCCTTTGCCCTTCTTTTTCCCCTTCTAAGTCTTGTCCGCAGGATTGGCCTGAACAACATTGAACTCCAAGGTTTTACCAGAATTTGGGGTAGACTAAGAAGCTGAATTATTGGAAGAATTTGATTTCTGCTTCCCATTGGAAGACTTGCGTGAAGTCTGATACACGGAACCAATAACGCCATCGACTGATGGGGTAGCCTGTGCTTTAGAGGTCCCAGGACGTGGAGCTTCAGTCAAGATGTCATACAAAATTCCCGATTGAGAGTACACTAAATCAAGGTACTGGGCAGGAGCGATGGCTTGTTCCTCGGTCACACATGCCCCCATGGCGATGTCTTTTGCATTCTGATTGACAAAAGAGGTAGTGAACCAATGAGTAAGAAGCTGATCAGGAATTTCAAACTTGATCAGACGACGATGCCATCTCCATTCATGAATGTGGTCTAAGATATGAGTAGCTCAGTCCTGTTTCAAGGATGTGAGGAGATGCGTCCCGGCTTCATAACGAATCGGTAACTAGAAATGGGTAAGGAACGCCATAGCGAGAGTATTGAAATCTTGAAAGGTGCCACGAGGCATTTCGATATGCCACTTAGCAGCAGCACCGGTAAGAGTTCTCTGGAAGAGACGGAGCCAAACAGAGTCGTCCACCCAAGAATTGGAAGAACACCATAAATGGTATGTCATAACGTGAGCTTGGGGGTCCTCTCTAGACTTTCCCTCAAACTTGGGGCAATCACCAGGAACCTTCATTGGAACCGAAGGCCAAAAAGGATTATGAAGAATGGGATAATTTGTCAATTTGGACACATCCGGTAACTCCAACGTAGCGAGAAAAGGTAATTTAGGATTAAATGGCATAGCAGGTCCTCGATAAGGACCTATACCCATACTCCATCCTAGTTGAGTATAACTCTGCCCCCATTGGTTTTGTCCCGGAGGATTCTGACCATAAGGGGTATAAGCCGGATAATTCGGTTGATATGGCGGATAAGGACTAGGATACAGGAGTTGAAAACTGGAATACTGATTCTGAGTATACGAGGGTCCCGATTGAGAAGAATAAGGATTCTGCTGCAGAGTATAAGTATAGCTTGGCGATTGAGGGTGATAAGCGGGACCTTGAGACGGGTTGTAAACCTGTCAATACTGACCTTGAGGAAAATAACCACCTTGGGATCGAACAGGCTGATGATAAGTGGGGCCCTACTGAGCTGGATACGTCAGGCGTAGCGGTTGAGTTGGTTGTGGCATAGAGTAGAGCGGTGGCTAAGCAGAGTAAATAAGCTGTGCAGGTTGGCCCAGCTGAGCAGGTTGACCTGACTGATGAGGGCCACCAAGCTACCCTGGTGGAGCGGATTGACCTAATGGCTGCGGGCCACTAGGTTGCCCCAGCAGAGAGGGTTGGCCTGATGGCTGTGGTGGGCCAGGTTGTGCCTGGTAAACAGGTTGACCTAGAGCAAGACCATAATATGGTCCTGGCTGTGCAACATTTGGACCAATCGGAAGATATGGTTGTTGCAGTTGCACCAAAGGTTGAGATGGATGAATCTACCCCCCAGGACCGTATGAAGGTCCAGGTTGATATACCGGCTACCCAGCTGGTCCTTGAGGTTGCCCTGTTTGGATCATAGGCTGAGCTTGTAAAGGTTGACCTTGAGGATTGTAAGGCTGCCCTTGCGGGCTGTAAAACAATCCTTGTTGGACTGAAGGTTATCCCTGTAAGGGTTGCCCTTGTGGGTCGTACACATACCCTTGTTGTACCAAAGGTTGTCCCTGAAAGGGTTATCCTTGTGGGTCATAAGCATATCCCTACTGAACCGAAGGTTGTCCCTGAAAGGGTTATCCTTGTTGGTTATAGGGTTGCACAGGAAAGGTAGGTATAACACGGGAAAGAAACTGATAAGCCTCAGGAGCAGGCAAGTAGATAGGGTTGCCTTGCTCATCATGCTGGAACGGAAGTGAATAAATCGGGGTACCATCTGCTCCATAATGAGAAAAATAAGACCGATATGGATCCCGAGGGGATTGATAAGTCTGGGAGTTCTAATGCTGAAAAGCCAGTTGATACTCCTTAAATGAAAGGCCATCAGGGATCTCCATGGAAATCGAGGTTTCTATCGAAGTTAAAACCCCTGATGACTGAGCAGTGACAATCGGTGCCAAAGCAGCCACACAGACAGTAGGCCGAGTGGGAATAGACGTGACAAAAGGCGTCGACGACGAGATAGGTGTCGTCGGCGACATACCTAAGGATGGAATAACCAGACCCCTTGACGAAGTTGATGTTGCCATGGAGGCAATACCGGCCATAATCTGCCCCAAAGACCTATATCCATTGGGAAGCGACACTGACGGTGAAGATTGAGCAGGCTCTTGTTGGATGTCTTCCGGGAAAAGTTGGTATTTTTCATCAGAAACTGGAATACCCTCACTACCATTAGGACTAGACGAATCCATGTCTGAATCCACTGTAAGATCTTGCAAAAGAGTATGGGGGCTAGGAGGTATGATAGCAGCCAAAAATGGTGATCCCGATGTAAGAGGGGGAAAATGTTCCCCAACCCCAAATCCAAACCAAGTGTTTGAAAGAGGCCAATGGAACTCAACGGGTTCCCAAAAGGGATACTCTGACGGGATGAGAGGTTGTTGAAGCTCGGCAAAGCTAGAGATCTGAGAAGTTTCGGATGAATCGTCCAAAAAAGGACTGCCAGTAGATGAAACTAATGGTTCCGCCACTGTGAATGTAGCACACCAGAAAAAGGAAAAAGATTGAAAATGAGGACTTTTGAATCAAAACCAAGGCAAAAAATAACAGGCCAAGTAATCAATATTTAATGGGCGTGTAATCCTAGGTAGTTTGTTTTACCACATTGAAACCAAAATTTTGATGTTTCATGTTTTAAGAGTCAAGAAACAATCAAATATGACTCTACTCTCTTTCAGTTTTAATCAAGCGTGAAATGACAAGTGCTCGATGATATTTTCAATTTTATGGAGTCAGTAAAGATCAAAGATGACTGCTCAGGTAGTCTATGTAAAAGGGTGTACCAGGTTCCCGTGAACTTCCATATACACCTTGGTTATAAAATGAAAGAAGAATCAACCAAGGACTTGACGTACGTGCAGGTAGTCTCCCTGAATGTTGTGTTCGGTGTATCACAGTTACAAGGCAGCAGACTCAGCTTCCTACGGATAAAAGGATTGCAACCTATAGGGGTCTCCCTTTATATACTCGACGGTACGGGGAGCACAAGTCTGTACTAGCGTTGTCTAAAGCTAGATGGCGAGCGACAGCTGCTAGGTTTTAAGACACCGAAACACGTCTCTAACTTAGACCACTAAGTGTTTCATTAAGTTTCAATGTTGCCTTAGGTTAATTGAATAAATTTTAAGTTGATCTTGTATTTATGTTTCAATTCCAAGGTCCTACCGAATGTTAGATCTCACAAATTCCTGAAATGCAACCTACATGCCATAAGATACCATTTCGTTCAATGAAGAGCTATATATGAGAAGGTTAGGAGTTTCAAGCAATAGAAAATAATGAGAACACACGGAAGTATTCACTACAGAACCTGATGCAAAGTAATGAGAATGAGAAATATTTCCTAGAGTGCCCAATGCTAGTTATGTGAAATATTTTCCAATTCTACGATGCAAACAAATATGCAAGCACAAAATATATTTTTGATTTTTTCAATGTAATAGAGAAAACAATGCACTAAGTAACATGAAAAACAAATCTTCACACTAGTTCGAGAATGCCAATGCAAGAGTCGAAACAAAACAATTCAAACAACTCAAAAGAAAACAAGACAATAACTCAAACCAATGTCACAATCTCTCAATTCAAACAACTCAAAAGAAAACAAGACAATAACTCAAACCAATGTCACAATCTCTCAAATCAAAGAAAGATGTCGAAACAGACCCATACAAGCAATGTGAGCTATGCTTGGAGTGACAAGCAGCAAAACTGAGTGAAAGAGGCAAGATTCAATCAAGACTCATTCCACCAAATGAAATCACTCAAAATGGATCCAGGGAGCTGAATGCAACCAAGAAAATAACGAAGGTGACCGCGAAACAAGAGACCCAAACTCCTACAGGAGGCTCAGCATGTCAAAGCACTAGAAAACCCTAAAGCCATGATGCTAAAATAAATGGACAAATAACCAAAGGAAGAAGTTTGATCACAGTCACAAACAAACCCAAAGCATTCAAATCAAGTCAAGAAAACACCTAGAGACACCAGGATGGACCAAAAACTCCAAAATATGAAAAACCCTAGCACCTACAGGAATTGGCGCGGCTGTCTGGCTATAATTCGTGCCAGACAAGGGATGGCGCGGGTGATAAACTGGAAACACGCGCCATTGGGCGTGACTGCCAAGCTGGAAACCGCGCCAATCAAGCCAACCTTGGAAAGATGAAAATTTGGAAAAATAGAGGTCAAATCTGATCCTCTAGGGCTGAATATGGGCCTAAGACTCAGCAAAGCAACTAGAAAAGGCAAGCTAAGCACGAAAAGACCAAGAAGAAGATCTAATAGACGAAAGACAAACTCGCACTAATCCCCAGCGAAGTCGCCAATTTTTTGGTGAGGTAAATCCCCTCTGCGGAGAGTGGGTCTAGCCACAAACGAGACACTCTATGACATCAATTCCTAGTTAAGAATGGACAAAGACTTGGTAGATCACTTACCGTAGGTCCTGTGCTGGTGTGTCATCCAAGAGAATGGCTACCCCTCGCTCTTGATTCAACAGATCACGTTCCACTCATTCTCATGCCCGGATACCTGCACATACACAAGAAACAAAGACGATACACAACATACTATTTCGCATTCCTAACTATTAGTCAGTCGAAGAAGACTAAATCAAATGCATCAAATAAACATAACACAGAGATGGAATCAATATCATAGTCGAGTATATTAATTGAAAGAAGGAAGACTACAGCTAGGCTTCGATGTTGCGATCTCCTCCAGCAGGGTTCCAGTGGAGCACGTCTCACAAAGCTCATCGGGAATTCAGATGGGGCTCTCTCTATGGGATCCTCCTTGGTTTGACCTTCTCTATAGCGATTACTCAGCTATAATATCTCTTCTCCAAATTTAGCTTCTTGGCTATATTTTCAACTAGCTGTTGTAAAGGGAGAAGGCTTGTTTATATAGAGGGAGAAGGAGAGGTTAGGATTCCTATAATCATGGGGGGAGTCCTATCCTCCAAGAATGTTCCATCAACCATTTCCTAAAGAAAGAGATCTGTGGCTTATCGAGTTTAACCACTTGCAATGAATCATTCCTGAGGTGGTTAAAGGAAACTTCCTCCTCCAATTTGTTAAAAAACATTCCAAAACAGGCTGGCGTGGGCACAACAAAGAGACAGAGCACCAGCTGGCACGGGCTCTAGTGCAAATATTCCCCATTGGCGCGAGGGGTGAACTGGCTACCCGCTCCAATGCCAAAACATAGGTTTTTGAGTGCTTTTCTGAGGAAATGTTCAACAGGAGGAATCATGTCCTTATGTAGAAGGATGCAAAGAAGGTATTTGCAGAGTATGACACTGCTCACAAGTCACGGAAAAGACCCTCCAATATGCGGGGCAAGGGATTGCAAGGACGGTGACAAAATGTTGTGTAACAGATTTTTTGGTGAGGTAAATTCCCTATGTGGACAGAGGCGATCCCACTAGCCCTAGAGTGGGTCTAGCCACAAACGAGACACGCTATGACATCAATTTCTAGTTAAGAATCGACAAGGACTTGGTAGATCACTGTTACACCATTTTTTTGGTCATCTAACCTATTATTATTAGATGAACCCAAGTACACCATGTAAGACCAATTTTACCCTAAGTAAAATTGCTTTCACCATATAAAATAACTCATTTGTTTATATTTCCTGGTCATATTTAACCAAAAATAAGGAACTTAATTAAATAAATCCTTATTTATTTAATTATTCCCTAAGAATAAGTTATTTAAATCATTATTTAAATAATATTCTTAGTTAAATTTGACTAATCATCCATAAATAATTAAATAAACCATTATTTATTTAATTATATTCCCATCACTTCCCTAAAATGATAAATAAACCATTTATTTATTTATTATTTATAAATAAAGGAATTGACCCAAGTCAAGAACCCTTTTCCCTCCAACAAATATAATAAAATATTCCTAATGGGTGCTTCTAGAATTCGATTAATAATATTTTATTCATGCATCGAGTTCTAGACCGCCCCAATATTTTGTTATAAATAGGGGGGTTTTCCCCATTCATTAGTGACTTTCATTGCATTAGATCACTCTGGATCTACTCTTGGTCACCATTTTTCCATTTTTATTTTATGAACTCCCATTGAGTTCCATGTTTGTTTTTCTACACCAATAAGAGAGAGAAATTCCAGATCTTAAACACTGAGGACTTCCAAGAACCCATCCCACTGAGGAGAACCGGAAATCACCTTTCTTGTTTTCCTCTCAGGTGCCCCATTCTTTAATATAATACAAATCATTCTTTTAAACATTTTTTTCTTGCCTTGTCTATTGGATGCATGGAGCCATACTATATTTTATCTGCTTAATGTCTTTTTGTGCTTAGATCTGAATTTATGCAGCAAACTTAAAGATATTTTGCAGCCATAATCGATGTTAGGGATATTTTTTATGCGTAGCTAAAGGGATATTTTATGACAAAAGATTCATACTAACAATCACTTAGCGTAGGTCCTGCGTTGTTGTGTCGTCTGGGAGAATGGCTGCCTCTCGCTCTCAATTCGACAGATCACGATCTGCTCATTCTCACGCCCGGATACCTGCACATACACAAGAAACGAAGACGATACACAACATACTATTTCACATTCCTAACTATCAGTTAGTCGAAGAAGACTAAATCAAATGCTTCAAACAAACATAACACAGAGATGGAATCAATATCATAGTCGAGTATATTAATTTAAAGAAGGAAGAGTACAGTTAGGCTTCGATGTTGCGATCTCCTCCAGTAGGGTTCTAGCGGAGCACGTCTCACAAAGCTCGTCGGGAATTCATATGGGGCTCTCTCTATGGGATCCTCCTTGGTTTGACCTTCTCTATAGCGATTACTCAACTATAATATCTCTTCTCCAAGTTCATCTTCTTGGCTATATGTTCAACTAGCTATTGTAAAGGGAGAAGGCTTTTTTATATAGAGGGAGAAGGAGAGGTTAGGATTCCTATAATCATGGGGGGAGTCCTATCCTCCAAGAATGTTTTATCAACCATTTCCTAAAGGAAGAGATCTGTGGCTTATCGAGTTTAACCACTTGCAATGAGTCATTCTTGAGGTGGTTAAAGGAAACTTCCACCTCCAATTTGTTAAAAAACATTCCAAAATAGGCTGGCGCGGGCACAACAAAGAGACAGAGTGCCAGCTAGCACGGGATCTAGTGCAAATCTTCCCCATTGGCGCGAGGGGTGAATTGGCTACCCGCGCCAATGCCAAAACATAAGTTTTTGAGTGATTTCTGAGGAAATTTTCAATAGGAGGAATCATGTCCTTATGCAGAAGGATGCAAAGAAGGTAATTGTAGAGTATGACACTGCTCACAGGTCATGGAAAAGGCCCTCCAATATGTGGGGCGAGGGATTGCAGAGACGGTGAAAAAATGTTGTGTAACAGATGCCCCCTAAAGCATGAGGTCCGAGAGAGAGGGAGGGGTGAAATGCTTTATGAGAACGTGTTCAACCAAAACACTACTGTTAGAAAACCTGCAAGTACGAATATAACTAATACATCTGATATACAACAGGTGGCATGGGCGCAGCCATCCATAAATAGAGTACATAAAAAATGAGATCCGAGGCATGGACACAGCCATCCAGCAGTAAGGATCCACAAATATACTAAGGTATGGTCGTATTTGTCCAATCAAAGAGTCATATAATAAGTCATAATAATCCACAAATAACTCGCAGCCTGGATTTCATCAGACAAAACCTAGGGTTTTGCGCTCCATCTCAACCCGAACATAGTACAAATTCAAGCATGTGAATATGTGAGCTGAAGTTGAACATGCAAGAACATCATCTGATTACCAGCCAATTATGAAAGTTGTTAACAGATGCGAGAGAAACGACCAATAATGACAATGGCTCTCAAGGTACAAAAGGTACAATAATGAGCTTGAACTCGAAGTTCCCGATTGATATCACGATAATCAACACAAACAGGAATGGCGCCTTGCTTCTTATCCACATGAACTATATTAGAAACCCATTCACTCAGGGGAATCGGATAAATGAAACCCGCTTTAAGAATTTTCTCAACTTCAGCTTTGATAGCGGCAGCTTTTCGAGGATGCACGGGATGAAGACGCTGGCAAACAGGCTTCGCACCTGGGTAGGTGGGAATCTCGTGCACCATAATACTAGGATCTATTCCAGGCATCTCTTTGTAAGACCAGGCGAAAACATCCCAGAATTCCCGAAAGAGACTAGTGTACTGTTGGACTTCCTCGGAAGAGCAATTGACTCCCACATGGATGTTCTCGACGATCCCCGATTTAACGGAAATGTCGATAGGCATCGTTTGAGTAATGTCACCCAAGTTACCTTCCGCAAATACTTCATGAGTCAAAATAGGCGTTTGAAGTGGCGAAGAAGGAACTTGAGATGAAAAGTGCTCAAGACAGTTAAACATGGCCCCGAGGCAAGGCATAAGCGAGGAATGATGATGACCATCACTCCATGGTAGATCCTCGAGAGACATGGTTTCCATGATAGCCTCGTCATATGGAAACACTTCTTTCAAAGGATCAGGTGAATCCGCATCACCGAGCTAGGGGGATTGAGAATACACGTCAAGGGACATGCTCAAAGGAGCAGCTTCAGGAGGGGGAGACTCAGATGCAGTTGTAAGCTCACAATAATTGATTTCGATTGGACTAAGCGGCATTGAATATCCAAACGAATCAACTTGTTCAGGTAAAGGGACGATCCATGGGTCATCTGACCGAGAGACCATATTGACTTGAACGGTATTCGATGGCGAAAGGGGAAAAATACCCATGAGAGCGAGATATTTGAAAATACCTGACCGTATACTATCAAGGGGATTGGGAATCTGATCCACGTATGGTGCGTTGTTCTCATAAGACAAGGTAAATAATGACAACTAATCTACATTAATAATTTTTCCCTCATGTGGAAACTTCAGAAGTCGAAAGAGGGTGGACGGAACACACATCATAGCGTGAGTCCAACTGCGACCGAGTAGAATATTATAATTGAGTTTGGCATCAATGACTTCTACTTCAACGTTGACTGTCTTTCCTTGCAATGTGATCGGCAAGCTAGCGAGAACACCCAAGGGTTTTTATTCCTTTCCATCGAATGCCTCAAGGGCATTGGGTGACGAATTCAGGGCTGGAGAGCCAATATCCTTCCAGCAAGTAGATGACATGACGCAGGTAGATGCACCTTTGTCCGCTATGGCCCTATGGATGTTGAGACCGTTGATATCGAATTGTAAAACAAGCGCAATCTGGTGCGGAAGTCGGGGGACGAAATTCTCTAAGTCGAAAGAGAGAAGGCTTGAATCAGCAGGATCAATTCCGCGATCGCAAATAATAACGCCCTCCGTTGAGATGGAAAACTCTGGAGCACTTCTAACGCGGACATCGCGGAAGGTGCCTGTGCTAAATCCTCAACAATACTGTAATGTTGAGCAGCACGGGCGTTAGGATTATAAGAATATTTCCGGAGAACACCTTTGGAAGGTGGCTGTATAATGGGTTCAGCACTCGGCCTTTCAATTTCAAGGGGACCAGAGGCAGGTGGGGGAGGAGGACCATCAACGACCTCTTTTCCAGCTGCCTGGCATGATCTGGCATAATCCTTTAACCGAGTATCGATGGAAACGGGTGTAGAATCGTTCATCATGAAGACTTGAGAGCCAAACGATGCATATGGCAAAGGTTGCTCGACCATCTGGGTCTACTCAGATGGGAAAGGTTATTTAAGGACTGTCGGAGTTCCCTTAGTGCCTTTGAGTAGTTTACTAACCTCGGATCGTCTAGGACAATCCTTAGTGTAGTGGTCCTCATCACAAATTAGACAGGGATACTTCGGCTTTCGCTGTGAACCATCATCAGCATGAGGTTTAGACGATTCCGGTTTTGGGGCATCGAATTTGGCCTTGCCTTTCCCTTCCTTTTCCCCTTGGAAGTCTTGTCCATAGGATAGGACTGAACGGCGTTGACCTCCGAGGTTTTACCAGAATCTGGGGTAGACTGAGGAGAAGAATCATTGGAAGAATTATATTTCTGCTTCCCATTAGAAGACTTGCGTGAAGTCTGAGACACAAAACTAATAATATCGTCGACTGAAGGGGTAGCCGACGCTTTAGAGGTCCCAGGACGTGGAGCGTCAGTCAAGATGTCATACAAAATGACCGATTGAGAGTACACTAAATCATGGTATTGGGCACGAGCGATGGCTTGTTCCTCGGTTACACACGCCCCCATGGTGATGTATTTCACAATCTGATTGACAAAAGAGCTAGTGAACCAATGAGTAATAAGCTGATCAGGAATTTCAAACTTGATCAGACAACGACACCATCTCCATTCATGAATGTGGTCCAAGATATGGGTAGCTTGGTCCTGTATCAAGGATGTGAGGAGATGTGTCCCGGCTTCTTAACAAACCGACAACTGGAAATGATTAAGGAATGCCATAGCAAGAGTATTGAAATCTTGAAAGATGCCACAAGGCAGTTCGATATACCACTTAGCAGTAGCACTGGTAAGAGTGTGTTGGAAGAGATGGAGCCGAACAGAGTCGTCCACCCAAGAATTGGAAGAACACCATAAATGGTATATCATGACTTGAGCTTGGGGGTCTTCTCCAGACTTTCCCTCAAACTTGGGACAAACACCAAGAACCTTCGTTGGAACCGGAGGCCAAAATGGATTATGAAGAATGGGATCATTTGTCAATTTGGACACATCCTGTAACTCCAACGTAGCGAGAAAATGTAATTGAGGATTAAACGGCATAGCAGGTCCTCGATAAGGACCCGTACCCATACTCCATCCTAGTTGAGTATAACTCTGCCCCCATTGGTTTTGTCCTGGAGGATTATGACCATAATGGGTATAAGTTGGATAATTCGGTTGATATGGTGGCTAAGGAACAGGATACGAGGTTTGAAAACCAGGATATTGATTCTGAGTATATGAGGCTCCCGATTGTGCAGTGTAAGGATTCTGCTGCGAAGTATAAGTATAGCCCAGCGGTTGAGGGTGATAAGCAGGACCTTGGGACAAGTTGTAAACCGGTTGATATTGACCTTGAGGAAAATAAACACCTTGGGGTCGAACAGGCTGCTGATAAGTGGGGCCCTGCTGAGCTGGATATGTCGGGCACAGCGGTTGATTTGACTGCGGCATAGAGTAGAGCAGCGGCTGAGCAAGGTAAATAGGTTGTGCAGATTGGCCCGGCTGAGTAGGTTGACCTGACTGATGAGGGCCACCAGGTTGCCCCACTGGAATGGGTTGGCCTGATGGCTGCGGGCCACCAGGTTTCCCTGGCGGAGTGGGGCGGCTTGATGGCTACGGTGGGCTAGGTTGTTCCTAGTAACCACGTTGACCTAGAGCATGACCATAAGATGGTCCTGGCTGTGCAACATTTGGACCAATCGGAAGATATGGTTGTTGAGGTTGCACCATAGGTTGAGATGGATGAATCTGCCCCTCAGGACCGTATGAAGGTCCGAGTTGATATACCGGTTGCCCAGCTGGTCCTTGAGGTTGCCCTAGTTGGATCACAGGCTGAGCTTGCAAATGTTGACCTTAAGGATTTTAAGGCTGCCCTTGCAGGCCGTAAAATAATCCTTGCTGGACTGAAGGTTGTCCCTGTAAGGGTTGCCTTTATGGGTCGTACACATACCCTTGTTGCACCAAGGTTGTCCCTGAAAGGGTTGTCCTTGTGGGTCATAAGCATATCCTTATTGAACCGAAGGTTGTACCTGAAAGGGTTTTCCTTGTTGGTTAGAGGGTTTCACGGGCAAGGTAGTTATAAAACCGAAAAGAAACTGATAAGCCTCAGGAGAAGGCAAGTAGATAGGGTTTCCCTGCTCGTCATGCTGAAACGAAAGCGAATAAATCGGGGTACCGTCTACTCCATAATAAGAAAAATAAGACTGATATGGATCCTAAGGGGCAGGGAAAATTTTAAGGATGGAAATTTATCTTAAAGATTAGAAAGCTTGGCGAATCTTACTAATCCATAATATGCAAACTATAAAATTCTTGGTGATATTCTAGTAAAAATATTCAAACTTCTAATGATTTTATATAGTATCTATAAATTTTTGGTGATTTTTAAGGTAAAATATTTTTTCCTTATAAAATATGGGCAAATCATTTTGAGAAAAAAATGAGAATTGGCGAATATTTTTTTTGGAAAAAACGTGGAAAATTAGCCCATCTACGAATATTAGCCTCTAAAATTTTCCCTGCTAAGGGGACTGATAAGTTTGGGAGTTCTTCTGCTAAATAGCCAGCCGATACTCCTCAAAAGAAAGGTCGTCATGGATTTCCATGGCAATCGAGGTCTCTACCGAAGTTGAAACCCCTGACGACTAAGCAATGACAACCGATGCCAATGCAACCACACAGATAGTAGGTCGAGTGGCAACAGATGTAACAAAAGGTGTTGACAACGAAACAAGTGTCGTTGACGAGATACCTAAAGATGGGAGAACCAGACCCCTTAACGGAGTTGATGTTTCCATGGAGGCAATACCGGCTATAATCTGACCCAAAGACCTATATCCGACTGGAAGCGACACCGATGGCGAAGATTGAGCAAGCTCTTTTTGGATGTCTTCCGGGAAAAGTTGGTATTGTTCATCAGAAACTGGAATACCCTCACTACCATTAGGACCAGACCAATCCATACTGAATTCGCCTTAATATCTTGCAAAAGAGTACGGGGACTAGGAGGTATGATAGCAGCTAAAAACGGTGATCCCGATGTAAGAGGGGGAAAATGTTCCCCAACCCCAAATCCAAACCAAGTGTTTGAAAGAGGCCAATGGAACTCAACCGGTTCTCCAAAGGGATATTCTGACGAGATGACAGGTTGTTGAAGCTCAGCAGAACCAGAGATTTGAGAAGTTTCAGATGAATCATCCGAAAAAGGACTTCCATTAGACGAAACTGATGGTTCCGCCACTGTAACTGTAGCACACTAGAAAAGGAAAAGTTCGAAAACAATGACTCAAAAAAAAGTTTGTTGTTTACCACATTGAAACCAAAAGTTTGTTGTTTCATGTTTTAAGAGTCAAGAAACAGTCAAAGATGACTCTAGTCTCTTTCAGTTTTAAGCGAGCACGAAAGGACAAGTGCTCGATGTTCTTTTCAAGTTTATGGAGTCAGTAAAGATCAAAAATGACTGCTCAGGTAGTCTAGGTAAAAGGGTGTATCAAGTTCCCATGAAATTCCATATACACCTTGGTTATAAACTGAAAGAATAACCAACCAAGGACTTGACATACGTACAGGTAGTCTCCCTGAATGCTTTGTTCGGTGTATCACGGTTATAAGGCGGCATACTTGGCTTCCTATGGATAAAAGCATTGCAACCTATAGGGGTCTCCCTTTATGTACTCAACGGTACGGGGAGCACAAGTTCGTACTAGTGTTTTCTAAAGCCAGATGGCGAGCGACAGCTGCTAGGTTTTAAGACGCCGGAACACGTCTCTAACTTATACCACTAAATGTTTCGTTAAGTTTCAATGTTGCCTTAGGTTAATTGAATAAATTTTAAGTTGATCTTGTATTTATGTTTCAATTCCAAGGTCCTATCGAATTTTGGATCTCACAAATTCCTGAATGCAAGCTACATGCCATAAGATACCATTTCATTCAATGAAGAGCTATATACGGGAAGGTTAGGATTTTCAAGCGATAGAAAATAATGAGAACACACAGAATTATTCACTATAGAACCTGATGCAAACTAATGAAAATGAGAAATCTTTCCTAGAATTCCCAATGCTATTTATGCGAAATATTTTCCAATTCTACTATGCAAACAAAGATGCAAGCACAAAATATATTTTTGATTTTTTCAATGTAATAGAGCAAACAGTGCACTAAATAACATGAAAAACGAATCTTCACACTAGTTCAAGAATGCCAATGCAAGAGTCGAAACAAAACAATTCAAACAACTCAAAATCAAACAAGACAAGAACTCAAACCAATGTCACAATCTTTCAAATCAAAGAAAGATGTCGAAACAGACCCATACAAGCAATGTGAGCTATGCTTGGAGTGACAAGCAGCAAAAATGAGTAAAAGAGGCAAGATTCAATCAAGACTCATTCCACCAAATGAAATCACTCATGCGGGGAGTCCTATCCTCCAATAATGTTCCATCAACCATTCCTAAAGGAAGATATCCGTGGCTTATCAAGTTTAACCACTTGCAATGAGTCATTCCTGAGGTGGTTAAAGGAAACTTCCACCTCCAATTTGTTAAAAAAAATTCCAAAACAGGCTGGCGCAGGCACAACAAAGAGACAGAGTTCCAACTGGCGCGGGCTCTAGTGAAAATCTTCCCCATTGGCGCGAGGGGTGAACTGGCTACCCGTGCCAATGCCGAAACATAGGTTTTTGAGTGCTTTCTGAGGAAATGTTCAATAGGAGGAATCATGTCCTTATGAAAAAGGATGAAAAGAAGGTATTTGCAGAGTATGAAACTGCTCACAAGTCACAAGAAAGACCCTCCAATATGCGAGGCGAGGGATTGCAGGGACGGTGACAAAATGTAGTGTAACACTTCCACAATCCAATGCCACACCTTACCACTCTGCCCGCATGATGGTTCTTAGCATCTAAGGGTTGCCGCATATATTTATTGTTTAAAAATTTCAATGGTGGGGGGAGAGGGGCTAGCCCCCTATGCATAGGATGTCGGCGCATAACCATTGGTGGAGCCAACGGATAAGCGTAGAAGTTTAATATTTAAACCATGTTTAATTTAACACTAAACCTCCATTAATTGCGCCAAATCCACAGTTAATTCAGGATTAATATAAGAGCGGAACTAGCGCTAAGAAGCACTTAATTAGCACTAAACATTGTCACTTAAATTAATGTTTATTAATTTTGCAGACCCCAAAATTTTGGCAGAAACTACCAATTTAGCTCAAGTTAGCTAATTTAGGGCCTGAAATTGTGGGAAAAAACTGAAAAGGTCATAACTTTTGGAGATTTCTACCAAATAAGGTGCAGAAAGAGGCTAGATGACCATTTTTGGGCATTATTGACTCATTGGCGTAGGTTTCAAGAGCATAAAATCATTGTAAACATGTAATTTTGCAAAATTGAGCATAATATAGAGGCCTAAGCCATGGAAGCTGGACCAAGGAGATGTAGCCCAGGAGGGGTGAACTCCTTCATCAAATTCATGTGTTGATGTGTTGTATGGTGATGTACTGTACTTTTATTTCATTTTGTTAAACCTTTATTTTATGCTAATTTTTTCATAAAATTAACATGAAAAACACTCATGAGACTTAATAATTTGCAAGAGAACTTGAACCCTTAAGCACACATAAGACATTTTTTTCAGAATCTAAAACAGTAATAAGCACAATACAAATCAATAATTCTATGGAGGAGAAAGTGGTAACTTCATGTTCCACTATTGGGGCTATTTTCATATTAGTGTATTATATACTTGGAACTTTCACTTAATTATCAAAATCTCTTAGAGCCAGCAAACATACATGCATGTATTGTGGATGTTGTAAGACTATTCTTTAAATGTTTAAAGTATATGTTATTTCATTCATGCTAAAGTAAATGAACTATTTTGTTAGCTTTAGTATATCTCATTGAATGTGTGTTATTTTATTTCATGATCATTATTATCTTGTGAACTATTTTGTAGGATAACTAACAATTATTTTATATGTGTGTGCATATATTTTAGGATAGTACCACTACTTTTCTTCTAAAGGCTCACTCTCTTTTCCCTTTGTGTGAAAGAGTCTCTTATGCATTACAATTAATATTATACAAAGTTTACTTACTTGTTGTCACCAAAGGTATGTGTATGTCTTCTTATGTGTTAATTGCATCCAAGGAACATGTTTAAGATCACCATCCAAATGGTGTGATGTCTAATTGGGACTTCAAATCGGGAAGAAGGAATTCTTTAGAGCTTCAGTGAAGGACTCAAATTTTCACCAAAGGGAGGCCTCCAACATCAAGGCCTGGGTTGTAAGCTCTCCCTTTTATGTTCATTAATAAAACATCTAATGTTTTCTTTCTATATTTTTCTAATCATTTTTGCAAATATTCTTGTACTCCTTGATCTGCTAGATAGCTCATTTTTAATGATTATTATGTATTGGATTACGTTTTTTGTTTCCTCTTGATCATCCATAGGTATTTGTGTGCCACATGTAGCAAGGAGCGAGCCTAAAAGGATAATGGATCAAGGTCGTCATCAACAAGTTCAAACATAGCATCGGTAAAAGGTACCTCTATCTTCTTTCTTGTCACATTTTGAATATTAGCTAAGGAAGCTTTGCATTAGAAAGTATCTCAAGTTGATAGACCCACTCTAGGGCTAGAGAGATCGCCTCTATCCATAGAGGGGATTTATCTTCACAAAATTTATCATCTTATAACAGTTCTTTGTTAGTTGATGCAGAAGAAGAATAAGACACCTTGGCCTTCCTTCATCCGCAGGTATTCGTGTGCGACCAGTAGCAAGGAGCCAGCCTAAAAGGATCGTGGATCAAGGTTGTCATCAACTAGTTCGAACATTGCGTCAGGAAAAGGTACCTCTGTCTCCTTTCTTGTTTCATTTTGAATATTAGCTAAGAAATCTTTGCATTATAAAGCATCTCAAGTTGCTAGACCCACTCTAGGGCTAGAGAGATCACCTTTGTCCACAAAGGGGATTTATCTTCACAATAGTTATCATCTTAGAACAGGTATTTCTTAGTTGTTGCAGAAGAAGAAGAAAACACATTGGCCTTCCTTTCCTCTGCAAGTGGGATCCTATGAGCTCAATAGCTTAAAAGTTGTAAAATTATAAGTTGAGAAACTTATTAGCCTTAGTTTCCATGAGATGAGATTTCATAGGTATGATCCTAGAGGAGTATGTAAAATACATTGTGCCAAGTTGTATTTTTCATGGCCTTATGAGTCATATTTTTGAAAACATGAAGAGAAGATAAAGAAATAGTATAATGATTCCCGACCACATTCACCAGGAAATGAGGTAGGTCCTTTCAATGTCATTTATGAGAAAAATGTTGTCTAGGAGGGGAATTAGCTAGAAGTGACCACTCTATTTAGTATTTCTAAGTATAAGAGGAAATTTGTGCATAGCACTAAAGCATAGCAAAGTCAAAAGTTCAAATTAGATCATTTTATTCTGAGAGTGGTCGTTGCAGCCGAAAAGAGGAGAAATAAATCAAAATAATTAAAGAGGAAGTAGTAGCAAGAAGTAAATAGAGAGTAGGAGGAACGAATCAAGAAGAGGAAAATATATAGAAAGAGGAAAAATAAAGGAAATAAATAGAATACATGCATGAAAAAGTCGAATTAATAAAGAAGGGAGAAGAAGAAGCAAGATAGAAACAGTTGGAGGAAGAACAACATAAGCAATTAGAGGATGAAGAAAGCAGGTAGAAGCATGATGAGGAATTTGCAAGAGAAATAGAGGCGAAAATACAGACCCAAGACATGGAGATTGAACAGGAGGAGGATAACCAAGAGGCCAACATTGTACTCATTAAAGAAGAAGCCACCAATTAACCTTCACCTCCTCTTACTGATGACCACATCCCATTCAATGAAATGGGAATATATCCTATAGATGATGATATGGTCATGGATATTTTCAACCTTACCTTTGATTAGTTAAAGAACAAAATAGTGCAGGAAAGGCGGAAGTATTTTCGTAATGACCTAGTTCATCATGTTTCCATTCATACAGAGAGGGTGATTGTTCCCAATATCAAGAATAATCTGAAGATAGTCGCAACAACAAATTTAGCCTTTGTAGAGGCCACAAAAGTAAACATAGATTTATTGATGGAAGAAAATAAGAAATTGGAAGGATCTAGTTGATGCAAGGCAACAAATTGATAATCTTCTAGACGAGAACCAAAGGTTGTATTTCGTTTATTCTCACATGAGGGAGTTGTAGGCATCTATATTTGAGGAAATCCAATCATTGGGGGACACTATGAGACAATTGTATGAGGAGATGGCCACCCTTCACAAGGTGTTTGTGCCCTTTCATGCAATGCAAAAGCAATTGTAGGATAATGTGAAAGCTTCTATGGTGATTCATGAAGCCATCAATTTGATCCAAGAATGGGGCACTAAATAGATAAATTCACCATCAAATTTGGCCAAGAAAAGAAGGTAGGAAGCAGAGCTAGAAATGGCTAAGGTTAGAATGCTTATACAGGGGAACAAACAACTTAGCACTTATGTGTCCAACATTATAACCACTTATTATGACTATACATAGTTTGGAATCCTTGGTCAGTATGCACAAGATTCCTTATGTTGGATCATTTGCATAAACAAAGGGAAAAAATATTGTCATGCAGGAAATTGAAGAATTCTTGAGAAATCTAAGGTAGTTAACCACTAAAAAAGAGTTGGGGATCAAAAGGCAGAACATTCAACAACTTGTAGTTGGACCTGCCAAGTTAAACATGAAGTTTTCCTTATTATGGAATAATGTGAAAACTAGTTCCAAAACTATCTATATGGATGAAATGGAGGAAAGAGTTAGATATAATCTAGATCTTCCATCAAATTTTTAGGACATGGCAGCACAATACAAGGATTGGTACCATTATGTTACAAGTAGTTACAAGTAGAATTTGTCAAGTTAGAGTTTCCTCAATCTCAAAAATAATTTATAAAGTTTTGTCTTATTAGGCTCTAGCCACATTTTGTCTTATGTGATTTGTATTTAGAAAATAATAAGAAATGTAAATGTAAGTGGAAGTCCAGGAGTCAAATATGGAATATGAAGAGTCTTAAGATAGAATAAAGACAAAAAAATCTCAAGAGTCATGAGGGAGCTCAAAGGTCACAACGGGAGGTGAAAGGTCACCTCATTTGTTATAAATAAACACTCATAACTCAAGAAAAGGGCTTGGAACTTGATATTTGTAGCATTGGCTTCCCTAGTCTAGCATAGGAGTGAATATCATTCTATGGAGAAGCAAGTAGTAACTTCATGTTCCACTATTGGAGCTATTTTCATATCATTGCATTATATACTTGGAACTTTCACTTAATTATCAAAATCTCTCAGAGCCAGCACACATTCATGCATGTATTGTGGATGTTGTAATACTATTATTTACATGTTTAAAGTATATGTTATTTCATTCATGCTCAAGTAAATGAACTATTTCATTAGCTTTAGTATATAATATTGAATGTGTGTTGTATTTTATTTCATGATCATTATTATCTTATGAACTATTTTGCAGTCTAACTAATAATCTTTTATATGTGTGTGCATATATTTTAGGGTATTGCTACTACTTTTCTTGTAAAGGCTTGCTCTCTTTTCCCTTTGTGTAAAAGAGTCTCTTATGCATTACAATTGATATTATACAAGGTTTACTTAATTTTTGTCACCAGAGGTATGTGTATGTATTCTTATGTGTTAATTGCATCCAAGGCACATCTTTAAGATCACCGTCCAAATGGTGTGAGGTATAATTGGGACTTCATATCGGGGAGACCCCCTTCCTTGTTGTCGTCATATGGCACCATAAACACAATCTTATTTTCCTACTTGGATATGCTAAGATGCTATTAATTTATTAGGTCCACTCCATGATCCCCTTAAGGATATTAAACATATCCTCCAAAACTTTAACCTAGATTAATTAGGCTCACAAGAAGATCACATTAAAAAAAAATCATATGGCTATTCGATTACTAAATATGGAACATGAAGATGTGGTATGCACACATTTTCCTTATATATTTGAAAACAAATATTCCACATTGTATTTCTATATTCCATTAAGATCCTTTAATAATTGAAATGATTTTTAAAATTCAATCATTGGTAATTTTTGTGAAGAATCTACCCCAATTGTACCCTTGAAAGAACTAATAGTGATCACGAGGGCTTCACTAAATTGACCTCTGACATGTCACATGCATTCATGGCATACTAAATGGTACCCTTAATTTAACTACATATTGTAAAATAAGTCTAAAAATCACATTATTTAACCCCATACCAATATTAACCCAATACACCTTCCCAACTTAAAAAACCCCTACTTTCAATAGATATTGTAGGTATCCATTTTTTCATAATATTTTTTCACCCCTTTGTATTTTTCCATTAACTTTGAGCTCCATTTTTTATACTTGTCAATATAAAAAATCTATACCCCTATTATATGCTCAATATATTATGTCATTTTTTCCTCAATATATATCCCCGAATATGAACGCACATTGTATGTCCCTATTTCTCCCCATGTGAAGCCCCCATGATAGTGATTAAGATGGATAATAAAGAATGAATAAAATACTTAAACCGACATGTCACCAAGATTGTAAATAAATTCTCAACAAATTGTGCCCCAGTTCAATAAGTAGTAGCTAAATAGTATACTTCTATAGTGTCTTCATATATTGCCATATTTATTAAGAGAACTAGTCAAAATACTTTAGCTAGTAATTTTGAAGCCAAAAATGTTGGAAAAGAGATGTCATGTTTGGCAGGAAAAACTAGGAAATGGGGTAACTGAAACTACTCATAGGAAATTCATTGCTCTACCCAATCTAACTTCTAAAATCAACTAAGTTGTAGGATACATACACCAAAAACATGGAATTTGTTTTACATTTGGTCAAGAAATTATCAAATGATAATGTGGATTCGAAACAAAACTCTATAGAAAGCACTTCTAGCTCCAGAACTTCTAGATCTTTCTATAGGAAATATATCACTTCTTCAAAGCCACCTAAACTTATAAATTTTAACTTTAACTTAGAGGGTGTATGGATGGAAATTTGTTGGACTTATCATCACCCAAATTATTTTGGAAAAGTATGTTAAAATTACCACATTCAATGACAGTAGTGGTATATCAATTTCTAGATCAACAAATAGACCAAAATACCCCTTCAAGAAGATGAAAATGAGGAATTTATTGGATAATATGAAGAAATAAAAGAGGTAACAATATTTATACAATACAAATCACTCTGTATCCAAGATGATGATGAGAAAATGGTGGAATAAGAATAGGTTACCTAAACAATACAAGGAGATTAAAGCCAAATAAGTAAGGGGCTTATTCAGTTAGATCCCTCTACATCACAACCTATCATAAATCTTAAGAAAGATGTATTTCTTTGCTCACCTTTGGAAAATAGTAGTAACAAGTATACCTTGGATGGGAATGGATTACAATTTAATTGAGAATAGAAGGGGGTGGGGTGGGGTGGGGAGGAAGAAAATGTTTCAATTTTTTACATTTATAATCATCCTCCAAAACTATTATTTATTTTGTAAACTTTCAATACATCTCTAGATATTCCTCACAAGATAGTGGAAAATTTTGAAGAAAACATGACCCTACTTGTTAATTTTTAGGGCTATATTGTTCCTTGTTGTAGATAATTTCATTTCTACAAAAATTCATCATATTACATTCACCCCATAACATCATATCATCATTAACAACTTTATAGAGAGAACAATAGTAGAAATAATGCAGTGGAATAGTAAAGAAAAATAGAAGAAATTCATGCACAATAGAGACATCGGGATTTAGGTCAAAAGAAGTATGAAACCCATGCTTGAAAATAATATTTTTTTATTTCTTCTTTTTCTTGTAACATAATATATACATATTGACATGAGTACAATGACAATTATGAAGACCGAAACTAGTTACATTTTCCAACAGTATGCGAGTTGTAGCAAATGGTGAACCAAAGTGAATTACAAACCAAAGAAAAAATGTTATCTTCCAAATCAATGTGATACACATGATATGAATATAGTGCGATTCCACAAAAATTTATGATCACAGAGTGAGTATCAAGCCACATAACATAATATCTAGCCATTGTATATAAGCGAGAGTCACTTGAAATAAAATAACGAGTCATTGAAGTATAATCTAGTCATCAAGATTGAGTGTGGACCACCGAAATGATACAAGTAGTAGAGGTATATAGTTGGGCCACAAAGAAATAATAGCGAGCCTAAGAAATATATGCATGTCACAGATGTTTTGTTTGTACCACAGAGACTCATTATCATTGTAATGTATGCCAATGAATAGAAGATGTGAACTTTTTTTAGTGATCCAAACAAGCCACAACTAATGGCTATTTATAATTATTTTTGGTCATGGATTTTCACTTAAGAGATACAAAATGAACTTTCATAAAGCCGACCTTTCAAAATATAAAGTATAAATTTCCTTATGATATTAATCAAATATATATTTAAAAAATATCATGAAAAATACTTGACCAAATTTATACTAATAAGAATTTCATTTCGATTTGAATATATCACTAATAAATTCCCTTTATCCAAATCAATTTCTTCCTTGGGGGGAAATGATATTTCCATGGGGTATCCCCTGGGAAAGTCATCCCGAAGCTGCCTAAATTTCAACACACCCTCTCAGCTAGGGAGTAGTTTCCATCTACATCATAAGCCTCATCTCGTATGTACAAGTTTTCTTCTTTATGTCTCATATCGCCTCATAAAATAAGAATAACTTATCACTGACAGTAGGAGAGATCAATTAAATCCTCCAAACCTTAACAATGTACAAAGAAAGTTTCATGATTTTCATCTCAACTGCATCAATAAGGTATCCATCTCATCACATCTTGTATCAACTTGTTTCCTTTTACCATTAGATGAAAAATTATGTCTTGATCTAAATAATAAGAATCATCATAGGGAGCATCGGCTTGGACCCTATATCCATGGTAAATATAGGCGATTAATCTAGCAACCTATATATATGAACGATAATAAGCGAGATACAACTTACCAGGCAAGGATCACAACCATCCTATTATCTAACGATAATAGGTGAGATACCACTTTCCATTAGAGGTAAGGATCACATCCATCCTATATTCTAATGACAATGGGTGAGATAAAACTTACTGGGCAAGGATCATCCCATTACCTAATGAAAATAGGAAAGATACCACTTGCTATAAAAGGTAAGTATCACATCTGATAGTGGAAAACCCCGCCAAACCCACAATTTTCACTTCCGATGCATATAAAAAAATGCATTCCCAGGTTTTGCTCAAATAATCATAAAAAAATATGTGGAATCTTATCATAATACTCAGACTCAATATCTCTTGCCTCAAGCTTTACTTTTACAAAATAAAACAATGATTATAGAACCATTGAAATACTCCATATTGTGATTTTAAATCAACTATTTGGATTTTAAATCAACTCAAATATCAGCTTCTCTTTACCTTATGAGAGTTCGATCCACACATATCATTTAATTTGCAATGGAATCCCAAAACCCATATTAACATATGTTCCATTCATGTGAATACTCAATCTTCGAATTTTTCCTTTATAAACTTCATTCAAAGCCCAATACAATAATGAATCACAACTTTATCATCAAACATATATGTCTACAGCTTGCCATTCACATTCCACAAATCAAATGTTATAAAACATTTAAGAACCCAGCAACCATTAAATTTGTTTGGTATCCACATCATTCAAATGTTCAACAAATTTAAATGCTGGCTCATACCTCTTCCAGCGTTGTTACTCAACTTCAAAGCCACGCTTCAAAGTCGCTTCTTCAAACTAATTTCCACCTCTGCGTTAAGACTGATTCAAAACATCATTCCAGAAAATAGAGGGATACTACCTCAGCATTAAGACTGATTCAACAATTATCATTCTAGCAAAACAAAATGAATTGTTTCATTACAACAATACTCACCATACCTTAACCCATTCAATTGGGTTAAACCACTCGCACTGTTTCAATGTCCGAGCCCCCCATCTGTAATTGTAATGATTTCGATATTAAAATCGACTTCAAATTATGCCAATCGAACCTGTCTTGCAATTTATTGATCCGCTCCAGTTGCTGGTTCATTCCACCTTTTGAACGCATGGTTCTAAATTCTGTTGGTTCTATGCTTCCATTTGATTCTTTAAATTGATTCCCAATTCATCGAACCGTCCAATGAGTATTCTGTTATTCTTTCACTGCCTTATTCCACTACTACGCATGGGATTCAAACCTCTCTTCACCATTTATCATGCAACAGCTTATATAACCAATCCGCTCACGCACTTCCACAGAGAATTTGAACTCTCTTCAAACTTGTGCGTATGAGACTTTCCACAACTATATGATGGTTTTTTTAAATACAAAAATCGACCTCCCATCTTTTCTTCTCACTATGGTCAATCTCGAGCCCTATCGCTCTGATCAAACAACATTTAAATGTAGAATTTAATATATCCAATAACAGAGGTTAAATTCAACTGCGTCCTCAATAAGAAGGTCAAAATCCATCTCTTTTTATTGGAACCTTCACGCAGAATTGATTCAAATATACACAAGTGTATCAACCCTTTTTTGTATTATAACCCAATAAAACTGAATCGATTCTATCGATTTCAATAAAGGAAACAAAGTTTGATCCTTACAGATTTTTATGCCGAATTAATATGCTTAATAAACAGAGAACTACTCTTGCTATGCTTAATGAACAGAACCAACTTCTTCGATTTCGGTTCATGGCTCTTCAACGCTGCTCCATTGCATGAATCGACCATACCATCTCTTCTATTTCATGATCCTTAGATCATTCTGGCGCACAAGAATTTCTTCATTTCCTGCAATTCAATTTCATTGATTCCTTTATAGAAAAAGCCCTATATGGACTTCAAACCACTATTACATTTTCATAACATCAACCTATTATAGTGTTGAATTACTCAATCAATGCCACACAATTCAAATAATCAATATTTGCCCAAAAATATAAATCAACCAGAATTCAGATTCTCGAAATCAACTCATTTTCAAACTCTATATTTCAGAAATAAAACCTCTGTATTTAAAAACAGTATTTACATGGAAAATTCCTTCCGAGCCTGATATTCAATCAGTGGCCTTTTCCAACTTTGCCCGAAGGCTTACAAAACCCTGTTCCTCTTCTACTCAATCTCTACTACACTCACTCTCTATGATTCCATTTTTCCTCCTATGCTTATTAATTTATACAAATTTAATTGAACCAATTTAGGTTCAATATCCCTTCAATAACTCAACAAAGTCCTCAAATATCTCCAAACCCCTACAATCTAGATTTTATCCCTAAAATCTTGAAACCAAATCTATCTTAGGCTTTCATAATCAATTCTTAAATATCTAAAATCTAATTTCCCTCATGTTCTCCATTCATATGGGAACATTAACAAATCCTCACAATAATTAATTAAAATCACTCAAAAAGCCTATTAATATTTACATAAATTCAATATTTTCTCACAAACATAAGACCCCCTATGTTTAATAAAATACAAATTATTTTTTGAATCTAATGCTCCTGCATCAAAATCCATCCCATTTTTTGTTGTTATTCCCACCTTGACCCTCAATATTCAAGTGATAGAACACATGCATCCCATCACTTGAGCGAGATACCACTCTCCATGCGAGGTAAAAATAACAACCATCTCAAGTATCCTCACCCATTGGCCAGATTGGTGGCAATCCTAATAATCCCAACTTGTGGGTAGGATGCATACTAGGGTATACTCTGTCAAGTCCGAACATGATAGGGGGAGATACCCAACTTGCCATAAATGATAAGAATCACACATACCCTATAGTGACAATAGGCGAGATACTACTTACTGCAAAGGGTAAGGCTCACAACCATTCTATTTTACAGAGATCCCTCAACCCCAGGACCTCGATAGTTTCATTCCCACCCTAGAAGCTCAAACAAGGGGGAAGAGCATAGCTCAGTGTCCTCAATCAATCCTAACCCTGTCTGAGGAGGGTCACATCCACTAATCCAAGCTGCTCTCTAAGGACCAAAATATTCCCTTTTGGAAAATGCTTGACAAGAATGTCAGCAACTAGATCATCTATTGAAGCCTTAGAGCCTCACTGCTCCCTCTGAAACATGTCTTGAATATAGTTATATCTAATCTCAAAATTCTTGGACCGGTCAAGGAACATGGAATTTTCTGAATGTGGTCTTGTAGATATCCCGCAGTTTGATGTGTACTGTTTAGTCAATTTAATGTCTTAAATTGCTTACATAAATTATCAACTGAGGTTTGTAAATTGATGAAGTGTGGTGCACTGTATGTGCTTAGTTTACCTTATTCTTACTTCGTTGTTTGTATTTTATGTTTTTTGGGGGGTTTTGTTCTTTGATGTCTAAGAATTTTTAATATAAAACTATGAAAGAAAACAAAATGAATCTAATGAATTTTAAGAAGGAAAAAAAGGAAGCGTTCCTAAGTTAAACTAACTTACTTAAAATAAATCAAAGACAGTTGGCTAGTTAGAATCTAATCTGAAAAACAGAGTATTTATCTTAATGATTTATATTTTAACATTAGTCCTATTCCATGGATCTATTTCTTATATCTGAGATTGAAATTGCAATGTTATTCTAAGTGAAATCAAAAAATTAAAACAGCTAATGTATGTTTAGTTACTCCAGCATTCAATATGAAGTATTGCCTTCTTGAGATGATGTGTAAGCAACTATCTGTATCTTAACTTCTAATGTTCTAGAAAATCAAGTAAAGTGTGCAAAGGAAAACAACTAATGTATGCTTAGTTACTCCAACATTCAATGTGAAGTTTCACCTTCTTGAGATGATTTTGAGTAACCAATTATACTTAATGATTTATAAAAGCAAGTAAAATATGCAAAGTAAAAACTCAGTAATTGCATGAATTAGACATTCAATAATTCAGTCTAGAAAACATGATAGAATCAATTTCTTGGAATGACCTTTAGGAACATCAATGATACAATTAAATGAGGATCTAAAAGTAAATTTGAAAGCATGTAAAACTAACTGTAAACAACTAATGTATGTTTGATTTACTCCAACATTCAATGTGAAGTATTACCCACTTGAGATGCTGTGTAAGAAATCAATTATACCTTAGTTTCTAAGTTCCTAGAAAGCAAGTAAAATGTGTAGAGGAAAAACTCAATAAATGTATGAATTATACATTCAATCATTTAGTTTAGAATCATCTTCTTGACATGACTTGTAGGAACATCCATTGATACAATTTATTGATAATTATATTCTAATAAAGTAAATGACAGAACAGTAAGGAAAACTAGATAACTATGAATTCTTATTACTTCAAACTTGATTCAATTTGAAAATAGAAAGATCTATATTCATGAAATGTTTTTAGAATAACAAGGCTTACACAGTTATGATTTAATGTTATGATACTGATAAAAAATGTAATGAAACATTAATCTACTCATAAAACAGAATTGACAAAAACAGAGTAAGGAAAATTAAACTAAAAACAATAAATGAAAAACCTCCTCCAGTGCAGGGGCCCTCTACAACTGATTCGGCTAAAATCCTAGCCGGTTAAAGATGCACTTAAGCAATCATTGGAAACACGATATTTGTATTATGATAGAACAAAGTCTTAATAAACAACGTATCAACAAAAGCTTAAAACTTAACTTAAAACTTAATTGTTTTCGGTTCTGTACAATCGGTATTTAATGAAAATAAACATAACTATCTATGAGATAATTCTGCTACAGGTGGCTAATTCGACTTATAGAATTTAAATCGGAATTTTTAACTCTTTATTTGCTACGATAGAGAAAATCAAGAGTCCTTTTGTTCTTGGCTAACGTTCTTTGACCACGATCTTAGGTCTTATTTTCCATCGATCTCGACCAAGTGAATAGGAAAAAATCCATGTGGAGATGATTCTGGAAATGCCCATGTGGCTCAATTCTCCATTTGACACCTGGAACCTGTCAGACCATGAGAGTAGCTACAAAATCCATAATTAGCTGCAGAATAGGCTTCGTTCTGTAGCCAAATTATAAAAATATATTCGAATAGAAAGAACATGAGAATATAACATGGAAATCATTTAAATGCATTCCTTGAGACAAAACATGGCATTTATCATTGATTGGGGTATGTGATATTCTGATAAAGTAAGGGAAAAAGGTGAGAAAGGATGAAAGAGAGAGGATAATTTTGAGGTTCAACATACCCCCACTGCAAATTCATTGCATGTCCTCATGCAATTTTCAAAAAATGTGAATTCTCCTCTCCTACTGCATCTGTTCAGACACTTCTGCTAACACATCCAATTTCCTTCTTTTGCTTTTATTTGAAGTGATTGTTGTCCTGGGTTTTCTCATAAGAAGCTTATATTTGAGATTAAATACTGCCTTACTTAGTGACTTGTTCTTTATTTTCAACTTCCTATTCTTCTTATACCAAAATCCCAAATGAAAAATGGTATTGTCATGAATTACCTTTTCCAACTTTCTTTGTTGTTTCAAGGTCTCATTCTCCTGTTTGATATGTCTATTCAATATATCTAGTTCAGAAATTTCTTGTTTGAGAGTTTCAAATAGAGGTTCTTGTGGATTTATAGGATTCACTATTGCACTTCTCTTCTCCAATGATTCTATGAAATCATATATTTCTTGTTGTGTTGGGTCTATGCCTAGATATTTTCTACTGGGGCTACCTTCAAAATTATGAATAGAAGAATTTTGAAGACTGTGTGGAGGTAAAATATTGATAGGAGATGGCATTGGGGTTTCTTCATCTAAAATTATAAACTCTGTCTCTTTTGATAGTGTTTTCTTCATTGAACCTCGAAATCTGGAGCTCCTTCTCAGTTATGGAGGATTTACATTTTCCTCATCTGTATCCTTACTCCTCTTTCTTATCTTATCTCTTGTCTTGATTTTATTTTTCTTTTTGATCTCTATTAGTTCTTCAAAGATGAGCTTTTCATCATTCTTCTGCAATGAAGATGTAGTTATGTCTTCAATGTTTGTATCAGTCTTCTTCCTTCTTCTCTTTCTGACATTATCTTCTTTGGGTTCTTCTGGTGCTTCTTGAAAATGGCTTCTAATAAGAAAGCTCTCCCGGGTATCTCCTATGCTTTTTAAATGAAACTCAACCAGTATCTTAACCAACCCATGGTGTTGCATGGTGTTATCTATAAACTATATTCTTTTATGCATGTTTGTGGACATCATTTTTAAGCTATTTAGCAGAAATAAGGGAAGATTTATTTCACCATTCTCTAATAAATTCATCAGTAAACGGATATGGTATACATGCATGCAACCAAAACTTCCTTCACAGGTGATAAATTTATGTAAAACTAAGAGCATGTTCCTCCATTTACTTTTAAAAGCTGAGCTAGGGATACCTTTTCTAAAAAAAGAGACAACCATACCTGGGTTTTTTAGTATAACTTTCCATGATTCACTGTGGAACTCCCTTTTTTTAAACCATATTTCACCAAGCCTTGGAACTTTTATGGCTTCTACCATGAATGAATCAGTAACTGTGAACTTGATGTCTCCAATTTCCACTTTTGTGCCATCAAAAGACCGAGCAAAAGATTTTGTAATTTCCTTGTGGAAACCATCGAATTTATTTATGGATTTGAGCCATCCAGCTTTCTGCAACATTTCCTTGATTTGAGGATATCCTTCCATATACTTTGTTCCCACCAGTTCTGATCTAACTACCAGTCCCATGCCTAAAAAGTTCTCAACCTTCATAATTACCCTTCTTTATTTATGAAATGAATTGGGCTACGGATCTGTTGAAAGGTATTGAGGGTTTTTAGGAATAAATAGGTGGTAAGGGTTTTGAAGAAACGTAGACGGGTATGTCACGTCAACCGATCATGACCGTTAATCATTAATGAGGGATTCAATTATGGATCGTTATGAGACATAATGCGGAGGATGTGGCTAATATATGGTATTATGGAAATTGCAATCAAATCAAATGATGATTTGTTAAGGAATTATATGACCATCCATATTATACATGCTAAGGTTTTGACCTTGCTATTAAAATAATTTTTTTCACTCTACCTTTTAGAACTAACCTTTTATTTTTTTGTTTCTTTGGTGTTGATCCTTTAGGTACCCTTTAACATGTTGGTCTTCAAAACATAATCCTTCAATTTCCTGTAATCTTCATTTTTTTGCAGGCTGTACAATTGTGTCAAAACTGCTGAATGAAATGTAATGTGGCTACATAATAGAATTAGCTGCAAAATGGAATCAGCTGCAAAATGTAGTCAGTTGCAGAATGTAGTTAGTTGTGGAATGGAATCAGCTATAGAATGTAGTCAGCTGCAGAATATAGTCAGCTGCAGAATGTGATCAACTGCAGAATGGAATCTATAGAAAAAAAAATGAAGTATGGTTTGTGGAATGGAATGTAAGTGGAATATAATTGTGAAATGGAATGGAAGTGAAATGTGACTGTGAAAATAGAGTGAAAGTGAATATGACTGTGGAATGGAATGAAACTATAAAATGGAGTGAATTTTCAGATTATGAGCTGCAAAGATGGAATATGAATGTAGTTTTGTATTACTACTTATTGCAGAAAGAAATGGAAAATATAGGATGTCAGAAATCTCTAATTTTCACCCTATATTTTATGTATAAGTATGCCAATCATTGATTGGTTTTCATATATATATATATATATATATATATATATATAAACATATATAGGAAAAATAAAAGCTAAGTTAGTGAAGAAGAAGAATTCTTCTTCACTAACTTCATATCAGTATTGTCTTGGAAAATATTGATAAACTCTTCTCTTGAAATTGGTTTATGATATACTTTCAACCGATGACCATTCACAAGAAGAGGTGCCTTTTCTTCATCTATTGCCCTTATCTTTACTGCTCCATTATCAAATAATTTTTCAATCTCATAAGGCCCAAGCCAATGAGTCTGAAACTTTCCTTGAAAATCTTTGAATTTTGAATCGAACAAAAGTGCCTGATCCCCTGCTTGAAACTTCTTATCCTTGATATAATTATCATTCCATTTATCCCTTTGTTGTTGGACTATACTAGTTCTTTGAAGTGCATCTTCCTTGATTTCATCAAGCTCATTGAGTTGCTCCAATCTGGGTTTTTTTTCTTATGATAAATCAAGTCCCGATTGGACTGTCATCTTGAAGGTTCAAATCTGAAACTCTATAGGGAACAGGACTTGTTTTCCATAAACAATTTCATGAGGAGTATGTCATGTTGTATTCTTCCATGTAATTCTATAGGCCCATAAGGCCTCAGGAAGCCTTTCTGCCCAATCTCTTCTGTGTAGATGTATAGTCTTAGTGAGAATTCCTTCAATAACTTTATTGGTGGACTCTAATTGACCATTTTCTTGTGGATGATAAGGAGTAGACATTTTGTGCTTGATCTTATAATCTTCCATGAGCTTTTTCACCAACTTGGATGTAAAATGGGATCCCTAATCTCTCACAATTTCTCTTGGAACACCAAAACAAGTGAATATATCCTCAAAAATAAAATCAACTACAGAACGTTCATTAGAAAAAAGTAATGCTTTAGCCTCTACCCATTTGGTGACATAATCAATACATACCAAAATATATTTCTTTTGTTTAGATGGTGGATTTATTGGTCCAACAAAATCCAAGGCCCATTTTTCAAAAGGTTCAATAAGTACCTGAGGTTGTAATGGCATTTCATTTGAAAGAGAAAGTTTTCCTACCCTTTGGCAGTTGTCAAACCTTTTGACATATACTTTCGCATCTCTGAAGATGGATGGCCAATAATATCCTAAATGAAGGATTTTATAGGATATCCTCTTCTCAGCAAAGTGCCCACCACAAGGTTCATCATGACATGCCTTAATAATTTTAGGCATTTCATCTTCTCGAACACATCTTCTGATAATGAGATCTAGACCTGTTTTATACAATTCATTAGTAATCCATGAGTGACTTGCGCTTAATTGAATGATTTTTATTTTCTCTCTAGGAAACAAATGTGAAGGTCATTTTCCTGTGACTAGGTAATCAGCAATATCTGCAAACCAAGGAGTTTGAGTAGTTATTGTAAAAATGTATTCGTCAGGAAATGTATCTTCAACTGGAGTGTCATCTTTGATATTTTGAATTCTAGACAAGAAATCAACAATTGTGTTTTGTTTTCCAAGTCGGTCTAGAATGGTGATGTTGAATTCTTGCAGGAGTAATAACCATCTTTTAAATTTTCCATTAGTAATAGATTTATTCATTAAATATCTAATTGTAGAGTGATCTGTATGAACAAAGGTTTCATAGCCTGTTATATAATGTCTGAATTTTGATAGCATGAACAATAACTAATAATTCATTTTCAGTTACAGTGTAATTTAACTTAGTGGGAGTCAAATTCTTGCTTATGTAATAGATGGCATAGGGGATCAAATATTTTTTTCCTAATACAGTTCCCAGAGTTGTATCTGAAGCATCTGTTGAAATATGAAAAGGTAGTTTCCAATTTGGACCTCTTAAGATGGGTGCATCAGAAATTTTTCTTTTAAAGTTTCAAATGCCAACTAGCAATCGGGATTCCAACTGAATTCACAATCTTTGGTGAATAACTTGAAGAGTGGGGATGTCATTTTAGTGAAATTTTCTATAAATATTCTATAATATCCTGTGAATCCTAAAAAAAATCTAACATCCTTTTGGCAACTTGGAATTGATAGTTTGGAGATGACTTCAACTTTAGATTTATCAACTTTAATTCCATCTCCTGAAATGTGATGTCCTAAAACGATCCCTTCTGTAAACATCATAAAACATTTTTCATGCCTTAGTGAAAGGTTTTCTTCCTTACATCTTATAAGAACCTTTTCCAAATTTTATAAATCTTCTTCAAATGTATTCCCATAAACTGTAAATTCATCCATGTACACCTCTACACAATCATGTATTAGATCAGAAAAAATTCCTAGTACTACCCTTTGGAATGTTGCAGGTGCATTGAAAAATCCAAAAGGAAGTACTAGGTAGGCATAAGTCCCCCATGGATAAGTGAATGTGGTCTTATCTTGATCTTCAGGTGCTACCTGAATTTGATTGTAGCCACTAAAACCATCCAGAAATGAGAAATACTTCTTACCTGCTAATGTATCCAATAATTGATCTATAAAGGGTAAAGGAAAATAATATTTTAGGGTAGCTTTATTCAATTCTCGATAATCAATGCATACCCTCCATTTACCATTATTTTTAGGCACAATCACTAAAGGGGAAACCCACTGACTGTCTGAAATTGGGAAAATGAAGTTTACATTTAGCAATTTTTGCAACTCTTCTTTCACAATTTCTCTAAGATTTGGATTCATCCTTCTTTGAGGTTGTCTGATAGGTTTAAAATTTTCCTCTATGTAGATGTGATGTATACAAGTCTTAGGACTAATTCCTTTCATATCAATGTATTCCCATGCATATGCAGAAGAATTTTGTTGTAATGTTTTGATTAACTTTTCTTGTTTTAATCTCTCCAAGTTATTTTTTATGTTTAAAGTTTTCCTTAGAAAGATTTCAACTGTAGAGCTACCAAATTCTTCCATATAATAAACAGACATCTGCCTATATGACAAATATTCAATATTAGATTTTTCCTGGAATTGAGAATGTTCATATTCTGGAGATGATTCAAAATTTTCCATAGAATTTAGGATTTGACTATCTTCACTAATGGTTGAAATAGTGAAGAGAGGTTGTATATCATTTTCATAATCAATCCATTCTTTGTCATCTAACTTTTTTATTTTTCTAGCTGGAGGATATAGAGTAAATTTATTTGTTGAATTACCATCGGAGATATACATGTCACCATATCTATAGCTAATGAAAGCATCAGCTATAGCCAACCAAGGTATTCCTAATATAAGTGGATGTCCTCCTAGATTTTTCTTAGGATTTAATATCATAAAATAAACAGGATACTCCCAAGGGTCTAAGGATACTGAAATATCTTCTAACACACCATTTGGCTTGATTACAGATCTGTCTGCTAATTGCAGTAATGTAGGTGTATACAGAAGATTAGGAAGTTTGAGTGGTTCCATGGTTTGTTTGCTCATGATGTTTATTGCTGCTCCTAAATCAATAAATGTATTTGGAATTTCAACTCCATTGATATGTGTTTTTACAACTGGACTTCCTGGATCTAAATATTTTTGTATGACAAGTTTTCCCAACATTACGTCTGCAATTTTTCCTACAAGTTGAATTATTTTTATTTCTTTTTTTTTTCTTCCTGGTTTCTTCATGCTCAACTCCTTTATTGTTTTGGCTAGAATTGGAACCTCTTTAATGGCCTGTAACAAAGGAATTTTGATAAAGACATTTTTCAATTCATCTAGAAAATCATAATTGGGCAACATAATATGTTTTTCTACCCCTCTATCAACTTGTAATCTTTCAGGAAAAGGAGGTGTAGAAGTAGGTACTGATGGTTGCTCTATGATAGGAGTTGAGTTTATTGGTTCTTTTTGTTTTTAATTTTCAGAATTTTGGTTTTGAAGAGATGTTCCTTCCTTAAAAATTTTATTTGGCTGTAAAGAATTTTCCTCAAAATTGTCTTGTTCTTGAATAACTACAGAAGGTTTTTTCTTTTCTAATATCCTACCAGATATAATTTGGAAATCATTAAGATCTAGAGGTGTAATCATGTAGGTTGGAAATTTTTTTCCTTCTATCATGTAGGTATTTTGAGGATTTTTATTGTTGGGGTTTGGTAATGGTTGGGCAAGTAGTTGATTTGGTCTCTGTGGAAATGGTAGTGAACGTTGTGGATTTTGGTTTTGGAGTTGGGGTTGTTGATTTTGTTGAGGAATTTGTTGGGGAGGATAGTTTGGATATGATGGAGGATATTGGTAGTATTGAGAGAATATTCCATAAGGATTTTTCATTCCTTGAGCCCAAGATTGAGATTGAGATTTAGATTGAGGCCAAGGTTGTTGCCAAGAATTCCAATTATTCGGTGGGGGCTCAGTATACATTTGATTATTAAATCCTTGAGCTTGTGGCCCCTGCCATGGTCTTCTAGAGACAAGGCAAAGAGATTATGTTGGATTTGAAGTTGTTTCTTCTTAAAAAACAGCCTTAAGACCTGGAATTGAAGAACAACTCTTAGTCTCATGACTTCCTGAACAAATCATGTTGACACCTAATCCTATGGGTTGGGTGTGATATTTAATATTGCATAATAAATAATATTAGGAAATAAGGAAGGCCAAGAGTCATTGGGAGATGAATCCCAATAGCCTCACCTCCATGTATAAATACATGCACATTCTTCATCTAATACACATTCTGATTTGCGGAGTTACCTCTTGGTTTGACATGGTATCAGAGCCAGTCCCACTATTGGCATTTTTGCCTGTGGTGTAACTCCCTCATTCCTGCCAACAGTCTTTTGCTCGGTCAGTTTTTATGTCTATTTTTGCTACTCCATTAGATTGATGCTATATACTGCAATTCTGCATTTTTTTACTATCTCTGCATTTATGCACAGCTCTGACTTTTGCAGCTCCTGAAGATTCTGCAATTTGCAGTCCTTGAAATTCTGTAATTTGCAGTTCCAGCAGATACTTGCCACTCTGCCATTCCTAAATTTTTTGGCCTCACGGCCCTCCCCTCGCCCTCATCGCACACCCCCTGCTCTCAAACCTTACAACAATACCACACAGACCCACTCCCCAATGCATCCTACCCCCGCCCCCTCACACTTCCCTCACGCACTATCTATTACCTCAATCCCTCTACGCATTACCCACGCTGCTCTGCTCACTACACCTGCAAAGACTTGCGTCCTTGACTCTTGGTCTACAGCCTCCCACATCCCACCTCCCTCGACTCATGGCCTACCACCTCCCCTCACTACCTGCATTACCCATTACAGTTATAATACGCCATTACCCATTTATTTATCTGTCTGCGCACACCTTACAACGCCCCCTCCCCTCGCTACCTGCATTACCCATTATATTTATAATACGCCTTCGGCCCTCCACGCTGTCTGTGCATACACATCCCCGCCACTCTATTTATATCAACGATACTGCATTTATATCAACGATCCTGCATTAATACAGCCGATCCTGCATACACCTGCGCATATATCCTGCTCTGTCATACGCTCCTACATCCCACATACCCCCTCCATTACGCCCCCTCCAGCCTGTCGGCCCTCCTCGTGGCCCGGCTCCTCTTCTTATACGTTGTCATTCACTCCATTATAACGCGTTATCTCCATTTCTCCAGTGCTATCATTCACTCCATTGCATATTGTAACGCGTTGTCATTCACTCCATTGTTAACTATACCTCCCCTCCTCTTCCAGCGCTGTCTATCATATAAAACCACCCTTCAATTATTCATTCAATACCGCCCCCATCATATTTAATAATACCGCCCCTCATAATATTCAATAACGCCTCCATTCATATATTCAATACTGCCCCTACTCATATATAATATTACCGCCCCCATCATATATAACACAATACTCATATAAATTTTCTTTCTTCAAACACAAAAAAATATATATATATATATATTTTGTGCAGAATTCAGTATTTTTACCAAAGTGTTTTTGTCCCCTTCAATTGAGTATATTTCCAGAATTGAAGATTTTGTAGCAAAATTTTTTCTTCAAAAGAATTTTCTTCCAGCAAAGTAATTATTTTTTCCCTTTAGAAGAATGCATTCTCTCATATCTATTGTAGCGGTGGTTCTCTCCGACAAAGAGAACTATCTTGAATGGTCTCGGAAAATCAAGCACACACTCATTTTTAATGAGTTTTGGAAAGGAATCTGTGAAGGACAAGAAGGAAATCCACCAGCAAAGCCCACTTCAGACAAGGAGCTCGCCATTTAGGAAAACAAGAACTGCAAGGCCTATGCCTTGATTGCAGCTTCCGTAAATGAAGAGGTGAGTAGCCATATTTCATCATTCTCAAATGCCTATGAATCCTTGAGCAAGCTAAAAGAACTTTATGACTCACATTCAGAACTAGAAATTGTTCAATTGATGATTAAGTTGTTCAGTCTTGAAATGAAGAATGATGATCCCCTTGCTTTAGCTTTAGAAGTTAGATCTATCATACATGATATTGACAGCACTGGTGTAAAAATTGACATATCTCTCATAGCATATGTTAAGGCATTATATCCGACTTACTCACATTATCTTGAGTCATTGCAAGCAAGTGGAAACCTTGATCATATCACCTTTGATACCCTTGAGAAAAAGTTTGCAGAAAGAGAGAAAGCTTTCGGGAAGATGACAGTCCCTTCATCCTCTTAAGAGGCTGCATACTGTGCACATAGAGAAAAGAGTCATGCTTCATATTCATCCAGAGGAAGAGGTGGCAAAAGAGGAAGAGGAAGAAGAAACTTCAGAGAAAATGGGGGCAGACAATCTGAAAAAACTGATCTTCATTGCACACGTTGCAATAAAGATGGACATGATGCATCCAAATGCAGGACACCTTGGGATAAAATTGAGCAGCAAAGAAATCAAGACAAAGGTAAAACTAATGACAAAGACAAAGGTAAAGCACCTGAATCCGCTCATTATGTTCTAACACATTGTAACAATGGAGTAACTGAAGACTTGTTTGATGTTTCATTTACTTCATGGAGAGATGATTGGTTGCTAGATTCAGGAGCAACATGTCACATGACATTTAGAAAATATTTTTTTAAAGAATTCACTGACAAAGTTGAAGGAGCAGTATATTTCGCAGATAAATCCAAACTCAAGCCATCAGGGCTTGGCACAGTCAGGCTTAAGTTTCCTGGTCTTCCAGATCATATTCTACATGAGGTTCTATACCTCCCTGAGTTGAGGAGAAAATTGTTGTCCCTGGTCCAAATCCGCCAGCAAGGACACTCCATTCACTTGTTTGATGGCAAGGCAGAGGTCAGAAAAGCATCAGATCACTCACTTGTCATGGAGGAAATAGAAGAAGGGAGACTCTTGAAGCTGAAAGGTTCATCTGCTCATGCTCAAAACTTTGCATTCAGTTCACATCATGATGAAGGTACATTCCCATCAAGTCTTTTATGGCATGCTAGATTTGGACACTTAAACTATGAAAGCCTTCATTTGTTGAAGAAAAATTGTGTTAATGGACTGCCTACAATTCCTAGGAAACCTAAGGAATGTGATGCTTGTATTCTAGGAAAGCATAGAAAACAACCATTTCATGATTCACACTCCAGAGCACATAGAAAACTTGAGCTTGTTCATTCAGATTTATTTGGCCCTATGCCAGTTGCTTCTGCAAATGGAAATAAATACATGATGACATTTATTGATGACTACACCAGAATGTGTTGGATTTACTTATTGAAGAACAATTCTGATGCTTTTCAAACATTCAAGAATTTTCATGCATGGATTTAAAATGATGCAAAAACTCATATTGGCTCTCTACGTACTGATAATGGAAAAGAATACACTTCAAACGAATTTGAAAATTATCTTCGTCAACATGGAATCAAACATCAAACAAATGTGTCATATAATCCCCAACAGAACAGTGTAGCTGAAAGAATGAACAGAACTATTTTAAATATGGTTCGCTCCATGTTATTTTTCAAGAATATAAAATTGATGTTTTGGGCTGATGCAGTTCTATGTGTTGTTTACATAAAGAATAGGTGTCCTTCAAGTTCAATTAGAAACAAAACTCCTTTTGAAATGTGACATGGCCACATTCCTTTGGTAAAGCATTTCAGGGTCTTTGGGTCCACCTATTATGCCTTGATACCCAAGGGTCAAAGGAACAAACATGGTGCTAGAAGTCGAAAATGTATCTTCTTGGGGTACTCCAATACCTCCAAATGATATCGTCTCTATGATGAAGCAAATAAGAAGTTTGTAATAGCAAGAGATGTCATATTCCTTGAATCTTCCAAGAGTGACAAGGTTTTTGAGTGGCAACTTGATCGCCTGGATAGATTCACACATGCAAAGTCTTTCCAAGAATTTGATAATCAGATTCCACATCTTGAAGGGGGGATTCCGATATTGAATCAAACTGTGGAATCATGTCCTGAATAACTCTCTCCCCCACATGAAGAAACAACCACGGATGATACATTGAATGATGTGATTGACATAATTGGGAGATTGAATCTTGAATCAATCCCAACTCAGTTAAATGAGCAGCCTGGGACATCTCAGAAAGGTCCTCCCAAATGGCTGACAAAGACACTGGAGAATGTTCATCCTGATGAGGTTGGAAAAACAGGAACAAGAAGTTCCACTAAACAAATCGAAGGTGATGTAGAGAATTCTGATTCTCCTGTTGATATGGATATTGCTTATAATTGTGAATTGAGTTTGTCTACAGATCATGAACCAAATTTCTTCAAAGAAGCCGCTTCTCATGATGAATGGAAAGAAGCGATGCAAAAGGAGTATGATGCCTTGATAAAGAATGGCACTTGGAAGCTGGTTGATCCGCCTTTGGGAACAAAAAAATTGGTTGTAAGTGGGTCTACAAGAACAAGTATAAAGTAGATGGCTCACTTGAAAAGCATAAGGCCAGGCTTGTGGAAAAAGGTTTTGCACAAAAAGAAGGAATCGATTATGAAGAAACTTTTTCTCCCACAGCAAAATGGACCACCATCCAGACTCTCTTTGCCCTAGCAGCTCAGAATGGATGGAAAGTCCATCAGATGGATGTAAAAACCGCCTTTTTGAATGGAGATCTAAAGGAAAAAGTTTTTATGTCCCAGCCAGAAGGATTTTTTGTAAAGGGCCAAGAACACAAAGTTTGCAAGCTTATAAAATCTTTGTATGGCCTCAAGCAAACACCACGAGCCTGGTATGAGAAATTAACCGAGCATCTTCTGAAACTTGACTTCAAACATTTTCATCTTGATGATGCAACTTTGTTTGTTAAGAAAGTTGGAAAAACAGTTGTATATCTTGTGGTGTATGTAGATGATCTTTTGATAACAGGGAACAATGAGAGATATATTGCATCCATGAAGAAATAATTGAAGAAAGGTTTTGAAATGACTGATTTGGGTCATGTTCATTATTATCTGGGTATTGAAGTAATTCAACATCCTAAATATATATTTCTTTCTCAAAAGAAGTACATTAGAGATCTTTTGAAAAAGTTTGGCATGGATGAATGCAATCCCTTAAACACTCCAATAGAACAAAACTTGAAGCTCACATCTATTGAAGGGAAGGAATTCGAGGATGCAACTAAGTATAGACAGTTTATAGGAAGTCTTATCTACCTGACCAGCACTAGACCTAACATTTCATTTGCTGTTGGAATCCTCTCAAGGTTCATGCAAAAACCTTGTGAAGGACATTGGTCTGCTGCAAAAAGAGTGTTAAGGTACTTGAAGGGGACTCGAGACTTTGGACTCAAATATACACAGGTAGGCGACTTCAGCTTGATCGAATATTCTGATTCAGACTTTGATGGCGACAAAGAAACAGGGGTGTCTACTACAGGTTACACCATGAGTCTTGGATCAGGAGCTGTCTCATGGAGATCACGCAAACATTCAGTTCCAGCAGATTCCACGACCGAGGCAGAATATGTGGCAGCAGCTGAAGCAACAAAGGAAATTGTGTGGCTCCGGAAAATCCTGGAAGATTTGCATATGAAACAAATGTATTCCACTCCACTCATGATCGACAACACTTCTGCAATAAATTTGGCCAAAAACCCAAAGTTCCATGATCGAACAAAGCACATCAATACAAAGTACCATCTAATTCGACATCATGTTCAGGCCAAAACCATCCATCTACATCATTGTTCCACAAATGAGCAAACTGTTGATATCTTCACCAAAGCACTTGGAAGAGAAAAGTTTGAAAAGTTCAGATCGATGCTTGGACTCACCAACATCCCTTCGGATTAAAGGGGGGAATGTTGACACCTAATCCTATGGGTTGGGTGTGGATATGTAATATTGTATAATAAATCATATTAGGAAATAAGGAAGGCCAAGAGTCATTGGGAGATGAATCCCAATAGCCTCACCTCCATGTATAAATACATGCACATTATTCATCTAATACACATTCAGATTTGTGGAGTTACCTCCTGGTTTGACAAATCATACAGGTCTCTATGACTTTTGAATCAAGAGGACATTCTCTTAAAGCCACTTGGTAGAGAAAAGTTTGAAAAGTTCAGATCGATGCTTGGGCTCACCAACATCCCTTCGGATTAAAGGGGGGAATTTTGACACCTAATCCTATGGGTTGGGTGTGGATATTTAATATTGTATAATAAATAATATTAGGAAATAAGGAAGGCCAAGAGTCATTGGGAGATGAATCCCAATAGCCTCACCTCCATGTATAAATACATGCACATTATTCATCTAATACACATTCAGATTTGTGGAGTTACCTCCTGGTTTGACAAATCATACAGGTCTCTATGACTTTTTCATCAAGAGGACATTCTCTTAAAGCATGCTTCTTTCTGAATTTGGGACAGAAAATAGCTAAAGCATCAGTCTCGGCTTTCTTCTTGTTTTTTAATTTAAGGGTGTTTATATGTTCACTAAGACTCCCAAAGATGTATGTTTTAAATTCATCAAGCATGTTTCCAATTTCTTCCCTATTCATTGTTCTAGTTGCAGATCTATTTACTCTAGCAAGAGAAGGATCTCTTCGATCTTTCCCAGCTTTTGATTTTCCTCTTGAGATATGGATACATAATTCACCAACTTCAGATAATGGAAGTTGAGAGATATCCCCCTTCCCCATAATGTTGAGAATGTCTATCCATTCATCTCTAATGGCATTTAATAAAATATTTTTTAAAGTATCTTTAACTAAATTATCCATTTTTTCTCTTGTTATGTTATAATTGAATCTTTCAATTAAATCTTCCAAATTCTCATCCTCTTTTTGCATCATTTTAAATACTTCATCCTTATGATTGATGGATATGCAATAATCCAAATATCTTTCTAAAAATTCTCTCTTCATGTCATTCCATGTTCTGATAGACCGAGTGGTTAAACTCATGAACCATTTTAGAGTTACTCCTTTCAATGTTGAAGGAAACAATTTGATTTTTTCAGTCTTGTAAATAATCATAAGTTATGTACAAGACTTCAAATTCAAACAAAAAGGTTTCAGGATCTTCACTTTTTAATCCATGAAAATTTGGGAGGACAGAAGGTGAGATATTTTTCATTGTAGCATTTGTTTCTTCATCAACTATAGGGAATCCAAAAAAACTATCAATTACCCTATTTCTTCTACCTCCTTCTGCATTTCCTCTATCTCCTCCTCTAAATCTACCTCCTCCAAATATTACATTCTCTCCATTTATAATTTCTCCTTCTCCTTCTCCTTCTTTTCCTCTTCCTGCCATTATAGATTCTTCAGAGCTGATATAAGATTCAACTTGCAAGGTTAACTGCTCTTCCTCTGGTTCTTCTATCAAGGGTATGTTTAAGAAAGGATCTTCTTCTTCCTCTCCACTAGGAATTTCTAACTCTTCAGCTAGAATATGTTCCCTTGTAGAGGTGAAAAAGGTTACTCCTTCTGTTGGGGATCTAGGATCTTCTTCCTCTAAGACTGCCTCAGTGGATGAAGTAGGAGATCCTCCTAATTCGATTTTTGACCTTAGAACTTTAGGAAGTCTATGGCTAGTGAAGTATGGAATATGAGTTTGATATGGAGGTGTATCACTTCTTAGTCTTGGTGGAGTGACTGGTGTTGTAGGGATTAAACTCCTGCCTCTAGCTATGAATCTTCTCCTAGAGTATCTTTCTCTACACATATCATTTTTTTATAGATGTAAGAAATGAGGTTACCTAATTACACTTCCCCAAAAACTATGCCAAAATGTTTATTCAATTTAATGTCTTAAATTTCTTACATAAATTATCAACCGAGGTTTGTAAACTAATGAAGTGTGGTGCAATATATGTGCTTATTTAACCCTCTTCTTACTTTTTTGTTTGTATTTTATGGTGTTTTGGGGGTTTTGTTCTTTGATGTCTAAGAATGTTTAATCTAAAACTATGAAAAAAAATAAAATGAATCTAAGGAATTTTGAGAAGGAAGAAAAGGAAGTGTTCCTAAGTTAAACTAACTTACATAAAATAAATAAAAGATTGTTGTCTAGTTAGAATATAATCTGAAAAACAGAGTATTTATCTTAATGTTTTATATCTTAACATTAGTCCTATCCCATGGATCTATATCTTATATCTGAGATTGAAAGTGCAATGCTATTCTAGGTGAAATTAGAAAATTAAAACAACTAATGTATGTTTAGTTAATCCAACATTCAATATGAAGTATTACCTTCTTGCGATGATGTGTAAGAAACTATCTATACCTTAACTTCTAATGTTCTAGAAAAGCAAGTAAAGTGTGCAAAGGAAAATAGCTAATGTATGCTTAGTTACTCAAACATTCAATGTGAAGTGTCACCTTCTTGAGATGATGTTAAGTAACTAATTATACTTAATGATTTAGAAAAGAAAGTAAAATATGCAAAGGAAAAACTCAGTAATTGCATGAATTAGACATTCAATCATTCAGTCTAGAAAACATGATAGAATCAATTTCTTGGAATGACCTTTAGGAACATCAATGATACAATTAAATGAGGATCTAAAATTAAATGTGAAAGCATGTAAAGCTAACTATAAACAACTAATGTATGTTTGATTTACTCCAACATTCAATGTGAAGTATTACCCACTTGAGATGTTGTGTAAGAAATCAATTATACCTTAGTTTCTAAGTTCTTAGAAAGCAAGTAAAATGTGTAGAGGAAAAACTCAATAACTGTATGACTTAGACATTCAATCATTTAGTTTAGAAACATCTTCTTGAAATTACCTATAGGAACATCCACTGATACAATTAATTGTTAATTCTATTCTAAGAAATCAAATGACAGAACAGTAAGGAAAACTAGATAACTGTGAATTCTTATTACTTCAAACTTGATTCAATTTGAAAATAGGAAGATCTGTCTTCATGAAATGTTCTTAGAAGAACAAGGCCTACATAGTTATGATTTAACTTTATGCTACTGATCAAAATTGGAATGAAACATTAATCTACTCAGAAAATAGAATTGACAAAAACAGAGTAAGGAAAATTAAACTAAAAACAGTAAATGAAAAACCTCCTCCAGTGCAGGGGCCCTCTATAACTGATTCGGCTGAAATCCTAGCTGGTTAAAGATGCACTTAAGAAATCATTGGAAACACGATCTTTGTATTATGATAGAACGAATTCTTAATACACAATGTATCAGCAAAATCTTAAAACTTAATTGTTTTCAGTTTTGTATAACCGGTATTTAAAGAAAATAAACATAACTATCTATGAGATAATTCTGCTACAGGTGGCTAATTCAACTTATAGAATTGCAATCGGACTGTTTAACTCTTGATTTGCTACGATAGATCAAATCAAGGGTCCTTCTGTTCTCGGCTAACGTTCTTTGACCACAATCTTAGGCCTTCTTTTCCATCGATCTCGATCAAGTGAATAGGACAAACCCCATGTGGAGATGATTTTGGAAATTCTCGTGTGGCTCAATTCTCCATTTGACACCTGGAACCTATCATACCATGAGAGTAGCTACGGAATCCACGATTAGCTGCAGAATAGGCTGTGTTCTGTAGCCAAATTACAAAAATCTATTTGAATAGCAAGAACATGAGAATATAACATGGAAATCATTTAAATGCATTACTTGAGACAAAACATGGCATTTATCATTGATTGGGGTATGTGATCTTATGAGAATGTAAGGGAAAAAGGTGAGAAAGGATGACAGAGAGAGGATAATTTTGAGGTTAAACACGTACCTGATGATATCCCGATCTCAAGTCGATCTTGGAGAATATTTCCTCTCCTTAAACTGATCAAATAAATAATCAATCCTCGATAATGGTTACATGTTCTTGAAGATCACTTTTTTCAGCTACCTATAGTCAATGCATAGTCTAAGAGTGCCATCTTTCTTCTTAGAGAACAACACTGGTGCACCCCATGGCAATACACTTGGCCTAATGTACCCTTTTTCAGTCATCTCTTTCAGCTGCAACTTTAATTCTACCAACTCATGTGTGATCAACAAGTAAGGTTCCTTTGATGATGGAGCTTCCCCTAGCATCAACTCAATAGAAAATTCTACTTCCCTGTGTGGTGGAAAAGCTAAAATCCTCTCTTTGACTTGAGGAAATACATCCTGAAATTTTTGTAGAAATGGATACCTGTTCAACACATCTGCATCCTCAACTTCCTTACCTTTGTCACTAGAGATATGAACTGCAAATAAAACACACCCTTTCCTGCGATTGTGCTTGGCTTGCATGGTTGTCATCGTCCTAACTGATGTGGCTTTCTTCTTTCCCTATAAAACTCTTGGTTCCCCATTGTCATCCAAGCACTCAATGGATTTTTCATAACAATCCACCTTATGGTGAAGCTATATCCAGTCCATACCCAATAGCATATTGTATGATCCCAATGGAAATATGTTCAAGTGTGATGCTATAGGCATACCATTTAACTCAAATGCACAAGCTCTTACCCAATGGTGAAATATTTTCTTCGTACCTATAGCTAACTGCACTAACCAAGATTTTTCATGCATTTCCTTAATCAAACCAAACTTATCCACCAAATCAGGACTAACATAGTTATAATTAGATCCAGGGTCAATAAAAAATAAATAGCTTGATCAAAAAGCTTACCGTCCATCTCAATGAGAAATGTGTGGTGATTTTCTTGCCTATTGTCCATGGCTGCATAAATACAGGAAATGATCTGCCCAACATCCCCAACAGTTTTTGCCTCTTTACATTGTATATCTGAGGCCTACCACCCTGATTTTGTGGAAAACATCTCTTAATATGCTCCTCACTGCATTTCTAGCACTCCAACCATCCAGTGCCATTACGTCCATGCTTTTTGTGTGATCTATGTTTTTGTTATGGCCTATGTCCCTACCTACCTGCATTAAACTTATTTTTTTGTGCCACATTTTCTTTCTCTTCTTCATTCGGAGGACTTGCTCACTTAGGCTGCCATTTACCTTTACCTTTTTCCTTCACTTTCCATCCTTGTTGAACTCATTCTTGCGCTTTGATTTTTCATATGATAATTCGGATCACAATTACTTCATCTGAACTTGGCAAAGGGCTGTTCATACTCAATCCGATCTTTGAATGCTAATGGAAAACAACTAATAAATCACTGAACTTTAGCCTTCTCATCCTTAAGATATGGTACATACTTCAGTAGCTCCAAGAATTTTGTTGTGTACTCTTCATATGTCACTGATCCCATCCCTATCTCATAGAATTATTTGGCCTTACTGTCATAGTACCTCTTTGGCATGTACTTATTCCTTAAAATCCATTTGAACTTGTGCCAACTCAAGTCCTCTATTGTGATATCTCTGACCCACTTCACATCTTCCCACCATATGTCTACTTTAACTTTCAAACTGAAGATAACAATCCTACCCTTCATGTTTTCAGTGTACTCATGCAACTCAAATAATTTCTTCATCCCAAGTATCCAAGCCTCTGCATCTTATGGTTTCTTCAAGTCCCCATCAAAAGTAGGTGGCTTTTCTTTCTTAAATTCATCTGGAAAGTATCCCCTGTGACTCCTCCTGTAAGGATGATATTGATGACGATCATGATGCCTATCCAAAATAGAACTAGAATGGTACTTGTAATCATCACCCCTCGTATCTAGAGTGTCCAATAACCTGCCATCTCTCATTGTATCAACTCTATCTGACCTGTGTCTGCCAGGAGACCTACTGCCATGTGCCCCATTATTTTTTTCCTACTATCCATAATTGATCTGTACTAGCCCTTGTTTCTACAAATATGACAAGCTTTGAAGAAATATTGCATTCGCATCTGCTTGTTTCTCTTGTGAATGTATGATCCTATCATTGTCTTCATTACAACTCCTTATTTATTCCTTTAGGCTTCTCAATGTGTTTTCCAAATCATAAGAATTCCCACCATGTTGCTCATATGACTCATAGGGAGAGTCTTTGTAGTCTACCATCTTTCTATCCATCTCTGATCTCTTTCCCTGCCAAGCATAATATGTTAGGTAAAATAAATCATAAGAAACCAATGTACCTTAGTGTAATTTTGGGAGGATACTTCCTGCAAGATCAACCAATTAGCGTAATACATATATATATACAAAATATTGCATAACAACATATAAACTCGCAACACATTGTATATCAACACATAAACATCATTCTAGTTGGATTCCGGTCACGTAGACTAAGTGACAAGTACACACCATGACTGCAATAAACGATACCAATTGCATGCCATGACCTAATGCATGACAACCTTAACCATACCCATGCGAACTTGACCATATGCACCCACTTGACATGTATAATCAAACATAAATGACCAATGCATGTTCAACGTATGATATCACAAAAGCAAAAATACATGGATAGCATCGAAGCACGACCAATATGTGACCTAGGATAAACAAGTACTTCATACAAAACATGTAGCAACATGTAAGAAAGTGTGCACGCACAATACACAAGCATGAACAACACATAATCAGTCATACACTCATGACAACATGTTGACGAAAACACCATCAACCCTTCCATGGCGACACCACTACCACCATGGCCAACACAACATAGACGCAACAAACACATACACCATGGTGATGAGAAACACTGATGCAACCAATATAAAATCATGACCAACACACCGCCCATCTATTCCAAGGGTTAAACCATGCTCCGATACAACTTTGTAACACCATCTTCCCACATCGACCCAAGTAAATAACCAACCAGAGTAAACATGTGACAAGAGGGTACTATAATGAGATTCAACCTCCTAAGTGACCTTAAGGAAGTGGAATAAATGGAAATACAACGTATAAACCTTATACAACAACAAAAAAACCCCCAGGAGGTAACCCAACCTTTCAAGCCTTTTACCCTTGGGTAACACTGACATTTTGACCTCTTTGAGCCATAGATGTGGCCACGAGCTTGCAAACGGCGTCCGAGGTATAGCCACGGACATAACTTAACACATGCCGACGTCCGAGGACTCAATTTGTTAGGTCCCTATATTACTAGTATAGTCCCTTATTGTTGTTGTTGTAACCCCCTTATTGTTATTATTGTACCCTTGTAACCCCCATTTTGTTATTATTGTGCCCTTAAATTATTATTGTTAGGTCGGCTAGGATTACATTGTGGCCCACTAGGATTACATTATGGCCCCATGGACTCCTATATATAGAAAGGAGGTTTTTCATTTGTATCATCCAAGAATTGTTCATTTATGTATTGTAAAGGGGGTTCCCCCCTCGAAGTGGCTTATTTATAAGGTGTTGATCTCTCTTTTATTCTATTTTTGGAGCTGGTTCATAACATTTGGGATCAGAGCTTTGGATTCTAGGGTTTCGCTGCTCCAAACAGGTCATCATGGAATTTTCGCTATAATTTTTTTCTATAAAGCTTAATAAGTTGAAATTTTTACCACACGAAGCTGAAACCTTGAGGAACATCATGTAAAAATTTTAGATCTTGGTTCGCAATAGTTTTGGAAATGTGATCTGTGGAAGTTAGGGTTTTTGCAGGCTCCTGAATTTCATCTAAAAGAGGTGACCTGGGAAAATCGCCATAACTCTCTCTCTGAGATTCAAATTGGAGTTCTATAAAAAGTGGCCAAAATCAAACGAACTTTAGTTTCATGTGTATCAGTTTCAGAGACGAAGGAGGAAACAATGACACGTGGAATTTCATACAGAGGTTTCTCCTCTTTGAACTGGCCCATAATTAGGTCATTGTGGGAGATTGGGCATAACTTTTCCTTGAATAATCCAAATCAGGTCAGACCCATGGCATTGGAAAGAAGATTCAGAGGGATACTAAAGGGATGAAGATAAAAGCCTTGGGATCTGAAATTACAGAGATACATCAGTTTCAATATCTAGCTCCTCAAAAGAAAGAAAAATGTGTGTATTTTTGTTTTAGAATTGCATAAGTCTTGTTTGAAAAATCATTTTGAAGTGATTCCAAGGGAATATTGAAGCATAGATATCAGTATTGGGTTCTAAAATGTTCCCTAAAAATAATTCAACACCCATTAATCCCTCAGAAGGCTCTACTATGACTCATTAAGAGGAATAATTGCAACATGATATATGAAAATTACAAGACCAAGTGCAACAAATTTCTCTCTCACAGAGAGTAACAAAAAATGAAATGGAAGCTAAGATGGATGGTTCGAAGAAAGGTGTGGAAAATAAGATGTATGACTTGAAGAATGGCATGGAAGCTTAGATGTATGGTTTGAATAATGGCATGGAAGATAAGATGGACGGTGTTATCACCAAATTGATCTTAATATGCTGCTCATCAATCAACTCAATGTAACTCTTTCAAACCACTTCTAACTAAAGGTTAGCCTCTTCAGTTTGAGAGGGCTCTCTCAAAGGGATTTATGATTTTCAATAGAAATAATACTAGATGGATAACTCTATGAATTTTGACTTGGTTTTGTATGATTGTAGGTTGAAAAATGAAGGCTAGCTACCATTGGGCTATGGAGTCCACATCAGTGCTCTTAGTGACAGTAATTCTTCACATGGAAGCTGAGGCAGATATAGGTTTTTAATAAAGAAGATTCATACACACAATATAATGAAAACACAACAATTTAACCCCTAAAGGAATTCAGAGCATGACAGCATGAATTTTGAGTAATTAGAGATAAAATTCACTGCAATTAATTCGACATAAAGATACAGAGCAAAAAAACATTAAACACCTCATTAGAATCTCAGGTCTGGAAATAGAATGGCACTGTATATTACTGATAATGAAAAGCATAACAAGTAGCAATTTGGTGCAATATTCTCCAACCCTTTGCTCTTTGATGTTCATTCTATAAATAGACATTCTTTTACAATGCAAATGATCTGCCCAGTTGGCTAGATCCTCGAACTCTAACTCTGACACCTAACATAACTGAAACTATTTTCTTGGAATAGAAAAAGGGCAGTTGTCCTTTAAAAGGCATACTCCTAATAGGACTACTTCATATTTATTACATTCATTTTTTCTAAAAATAAAACAGTTACATATTATAGATCACATGTTCGAGAGACATTTCACCATCACTTGACATGTTTAAAATAGCCCTAGATTTAGGAAACACAATCCTACTTTTCAGGATTGGATAATCTTCACTTTAATCATTAATTTACCTGTTGCACTGACTGTGTGACACCCATTTTGAGTAATGAGTCTCTGCTGAGATGGCCTACTGTCAGGCTGGATGTCTCCAGATGGCTAGTGTGCTGTTGGAACCCTTGAAAATATTCAAAAACCCTTCGCTACGAAACAGGGCAGTTTAGGCAGTTTCGTAGTGCATTTTTGTAGTGTATGAAATCTTGCCTTTTCACCATTTTCCTTGCCACCTTTGCTAGTCAAAAACCTTTAATATGCCAAAACATCTTGAAAACAAAAAATTTCCCTACTTAATTCTTCACAAAGCTGAATTCCAAAGAAAAATTTCATCTTCAGAATTTTCGTAGCATTTTTCTAGATTCAATCCTGAAGCATGCTATGAAACTTCCTAAAAACCCAAAATTTGTTGATTCTGAGACTGTCTTCAAAAATTGATCTCCAGAGGAAAAATTTAGGTTCTTTGCAAGTCATGAACCTCATCAAACATATTTCATCTCAATTTTTCACTCTTTGGGTGTTTCTTCTTCATTTACAATTAATTGGTTGATGGGTTCTTCAACCACTCTCATATTCAGCCCTTTCTTCTCCAACTCATCATAGATCAAGTCCAGCTACTCATGAAGGTCTTCCACTTGATATTTTAATGCTTTATTTTTAGATTGTAAATGTGAGTTCATCTTCCTAATATTTTTGACCTCCCCTATTTCAGCAACATTTCGGCATTGTCCAAAGATTTTGAAACACTTGAGACTTGTTTATCTCATATTTTCCTCATTTGTTCAAATTGAAACTTATTAGATATGTGCTTCTTTGCCTTTAGCTTCAAATATAATATCTATTTTCATGCTTCCTTAAAATGTTCTTTTAGGAATTCTATTTCTGATTTTTCAACTATTTTCTCTTTTCCCTTTCTCTGTCTGATAACCACTTCTTCATTTGTTGATGGAGACAAATCTATGATGCTTATTGGTTGTGCAGCTTCACTGATTTTCTCTGTATTTTTGCTCTTCGTGGCCTTGTTTTCATGTCCGTTCATTGGCTTCCTTGGCTGAAATATAAAACCAGCATCATCACCTATAAAATCTAATTTCTTAGTAGTCTTACCTTTCTTTAGTTTTCTTCCACCATCTTCAATGTCTTCAACTTGCACTATTGGTGACTCTTCAATGTCAATTGCATGAAGGATATCCTCCAGTTTCCTTTAGCCAATGTCTAGCTTCTAGTGATCCTCTTGTTGCTTTGTTTACTGACTTTATGTTTATGTTTTGTAGGTGCTACTTGAGGGGTGTTAGTCTCTTGGAGAGGTTATACTCCTATGTCCATTAGTTCTATAGGGGATGCTATTTTTTCTTCTTCAACTTCTTCTACCATAGCTAGTGATGTAGTAGTTCTAGGTTTTGAAGCTTTCTTTGGAGTGACCACATCAATTTCATAACCACTCATAAACAAGAAAGAAATCCAATCTCTATCTAACCTTCACAATTATTCAAACACTAATAGCTTTATTATACCATGATTAAAAAGAGATGTCTCATTTCCTTCTGTCTTGATTTGAACCTTATCTTACATTTTCCCTAAACTTATATATAAATAGAAAGGTAAGTCAAGTGATATCTTACCTACAAAATGCAGAATAATTCTAAGATGGTATGAGTAGACCATGTGAAATCTTCCTTCACAGGTAAAATATTTTTGAATGACCATCAACAATTTTTCATAACTCTCCTTCATAAATCTCCTAGGGATAGCATTGGTCAAATCAACTTCATTGTGTTCTTGCTTGAGAAACTCTTTACAATCCTACATTGTGAATTTGGTACCTTTAAACCACTCTTCACCACCTCTAGGGAATCTTGTAGCTAATGATATGCTCTCTGGTGTCACTGTAAGATTCAGAATTCCAAATTTTGATGTTGTTCTTGTGAATTTGGTGGAAAAATCCTTTGAAACTTGTGTATGAAAACCCTTCAACCTCTAGCAGAATTGCAAGTAGCCAATCCTTCTGAAAACCTCCATAGCAATAGGGTCCTCATTGAGTAATTTAAAATCCATGGGCTCATACTTGTGACAATGGCCACCCTTGCTCGTTTTCTTTCTTGCAGCCATGGATGCTTTATAGTCTTCACTACCTCGCTTATTGATGACATCTGCATAATTTGAATTTGACAGCAACATACTTGGCTCGATGAAGCAGCTCTCTAGGGATCAACTCACATGCAAGGATAAACCATAATATGATAGAAGGCTATTTGGGTTGAGGTTTAAAATTTTAACTGATAGCTCTGGTTTCAATCATAGCACATGCAAGAAAAAAGGATCATGATGACATCAAAGACAGTTGTGTACATTTGAATTTTACCATAACGACCTTGAATGACATCCACCTTTACTGCTCTAATCATAAACTGACACCTCATATAACTCTAAAAACCTAGGTTAAAAAACACAGTTTCGTAGCGAAAACAGTTAGGCTTCTGACAGATTCGCTACAAAACTGTTAGGCATTTTCGTAGTGAAATCTGCGGATTTCCTGTGTAAATCGCTATGAAAATCTAAAAAACTGACAGGTGTGAACTTTTAAATTTTAATGCATGGGGGATGACAACTAACATGATATGAGAGCGATTTGACTGAAATGGCATGAATGGAGGTGAACATAAAACTTAGGATAGGCTAAAAAATGCAAAACTTTTCATATATCACATTGAAATGGCTTGGGAGGCCTTATCCATTTGGTGAATGACCTACATGACCCTATCAAGAAAAGTTTCACAACTTAATGAGTGATAATAGTGGCTCCACTTGGGATGGTGTGCCCCTGTAGTACACCAAAGAACCTGCAGTTCCAGTGCCATCCATATCTTTTGAAAATAAACTTTTGAAATTTGTCAAGCATTCTTCAAACTCTTATGGCCTTCACCTTGAGCTCAATTTTGATGATCATCTTGTCTTTATTAGAAAAAAAGCATAATAAAATGAAATATATACAATGGAGTGAAAAATCAGTGAAATTTAAGAGGAATAGTGCTTTAGAAACCTACCATTGATAGGTCCTCTAGCAAAAAGTTGTCCATCCATCTCCTGAAGTAGATAAGTGTTTTTTCCATGGTATGCATCTACTATGAATGGTCCCTTCCAGATATTTTCAACTTTTCCATGTTTTCCCTTTTCTTCAATTTTGGCTTCCCACTTCAAAACTACATCTTGAGTCTGGAAATTTTATTCTTTGACCTTTCTATCAAATGTTTTCATTACTCTGTTTTGTGACTGCTGATGGTTGTTGTATACAGGACCCTTTTTTATTATGGAGCTAAAAGCTAGTTTATCCTCCTCTAAATAGCATTAGGCTCCTCTTCTAGTCCTTGCAGCAATTTCATTACAGGAACTCCCAAGGATGTCAGAAAAATAGATTCAGCTCCATACACTAATTCATAAGGTGAAGTACCAATGGATCTCTTTGTACATACTCTATCAGCCCATCAATCATACTTCAACTTCAGATGCCATGATCTCTTGTTTTCCTGCAACACCTTGATAATTCTCACAATTCTTTTATTAGAAGATTCAACAAGACCATTACCATGTGGGTAATAAGCAGTAGAGTGTCCAAGTGTTATATGATATTTATGACAAAAGCTAATCAATATTTTGGATTTAAAATCTTGTGCATTGTCAGTAATAACCTTCATAGGACAGCCAAACCTGGACAAAATATTATTCTTTAAGAACTGAATGATGACTGAATCATTTTTTCTGCCTTTCTGGGATTGCTTCAATCCACTTAGTGAAATAATATGTTGCTGTCGGGATCCAGCGATGCTGCCCTGAAGATGATGGGTGTATTTCACTAATAAAATCCAACCCCCACTGTTGGAAATCTGCCTCAACATAAATTGGCATCAAAGGTAAAGGAATCAGCTTTTTCTTACCATCAAAAATCTGGCATTCATTGCAAGTAGCTATCTTTTTGTAAACATCCTTGAACATGGTGGGCCAATAGTAACATGTTTTGAGTATTTTGTTTGTTGTGGCCTTCTAGTAGTGGTGTCCTCCACAATCTCCCTTATGAAACTCTTCAATCACCTTTTCAGCTTCTTCTTCCAACAAATAGTTTAAAATAATTCCACCAGTATCTTTCCAGTATAGATTCTTATTTGCTATACAATATCTTAGAGATTTTAGCTTCACAAACCTTGCTTTTGATTTAGTCAACTCTGCAAGAGATCTATGATGATGTAAGACAAAGATAATGTCTCTGTACCATTCAGATAAAATGAACTTCTCTTCAATAGGAATCAACTCTTCATCCTCCTCTGACAACTCTATAATTTCTGCAATAAAATTCATGTCAAGACATTCAAAATTGGATTGTGCCATCAGCTTTTCCAACCCCTATCCTTTCAGCAATTTTGTAGGTTTTATTTCTATGTCATGCTCCAGTAAATTAGCTATCCACTTCCCTCTCTTTCCATCAAGATCAGCTTGTGTCAAAATGTATTTAACCACAGTGTTAGGCACAAATGAAATGACATGAGAATGCATAATATAAATTCTGAAATCTTTAATAGCTTTGATCAAAGCATATGCATGTTTCTCTAAAATATTGTACTTCAGCTCTGAGCTAGCAATATTTCTGCAAAATAATGAAATTGTTTGCTCTGTATCTTGCTATCCTTTCTACATTAAAACTCAAGTTATAGTATTTTCAGATGAAAATGTGAAAACCAGAAATTCTTTTGAAAATTTTGGACTAATCAATACTGGGGCTTGAGTGGGGGCTTTCTTTATCTCTTCAAATGACTTCTTGGCTTCAACAGTTCATTTAATCTCAGCTCCTTTCTTCAACAGCTTGGTAATGTCTTTGACAATTTCAGCAAAATTCGGGATTAACCTTCTAACAAAGTTTACTCTCCCAAGAAAAGACTGAATTTCCTTCCTGTTACTTGGCAGGTCTATCTTCTGAATGGATTTAATTCTATTTGGATCAATATTTATCCCATCATTTTGATATAATATGTCCAAGCAACTTTCCAAAGGTTAGAGAAAAAATACTTTTAGTGGGATTAAGAGAAATACCAAATCTTCTACACTTCAACAGAATTTTCTCTAGATGCTTCAAATCATCTTCCTCCCTTCTTGAAAATATAGTTATGTCATCCAAATAGACCACCACTAACTTATATTTCTCCTCAGCAACAACTACTACAAACTTCACTTGCGTAATTAAACGCTTCTGGGGGGGTCTAGGGGGGCGGTGCAATTTATGAACCCGCTTCGGTAAAAGGGGCTTTCGGAGGCAGCGCCCCCGAAGCTAAAAAAATATGTAAAATTGACATGTAAAATTATAGTAATTTCTAATCAATCTGGGCCATTCATTAGGCGGATGATCTTATGGTAGGATTTATGTTTAGTTTAGGATTTTTTGCCCTAAAAGGCAACCCCTCGTTTTTATGAGGGTATTGTATTGTGGTTGTGTATTTTATGTGTATTATCAGAGCGAGAAACAGATAGGGAGACTATGAGAGAGAACAGAGGATATTGCAATGGATTTGTTGTAGGTTGTGTCTCTTCATTTTGCTGGATAATAGAAAGGAAGGATTGGTTGTTCAAGGTGGACGTAGCCCAAACTGGGTGAACCACGTATATTTGTATCTCTCTGGTTTTATGTGTTTTGTGTGCTTGTGTTTTCCGCATATTTTATGTGTTTCATTTCTCTGTAATATATAATTTTCTAACAACTGGTATCAGAGTCGAAGGTCTATTTGGCTGATAAACTTGCAGGAAAGAAGGGTTCCTAGTTCGAGTGGGAGAAATGGCAGAAGATGGTAAATTTAGGGTCAAGAAATTGAAGGGCCAAAACTTCTTGCTGTGGAATATGCAGATGGAATATTATATGTATCAGAAATATACGTACCTACCATTGAGTGTAAAAACAAAGAAGCCAATGACTATGATAGATGCAGAATGGGAGATTATCGATAGAAAGGCACTTGGAACAGTACAGTTGTGCCTCATGACATCGGTAGCCTTCAATATTTCAAAGGAAACAACAACAGAGGGTTTGATTAAGGCATTGGCGGAAATATATGAAAAACCCTCGGCCTCAAACAAGGTATTTCTTATGAAACGTTTATTTAATATGAAGATGTCAGAAGTTGGACCTATTGCAAACCATTTAAATGATTTTAATATAGTTACCAGTCAGTTAAGCTCTGTAGGGGTAAACTTTGATGATGAAGTTAGGGCTCTTTTATTTCTGTGCTCATTTCCAAAAAGCGGGAATGGTTTAGTTATGGCCATTAGTAACTATGTCTCTAGATCTAGTACTTTAAATTTTGATGATGTTGTCGATGCTATCCTTAGCAAGGAAATGCGACGGAAAAGTTCCGGTGAGACATCGGGTAATTCTTTGAGTGTAGAGTCTAGGGGAAGAAAAATGGAAAGAGGAAAGAGCTCAGGATATCACAGTAAATCAAGGAAAGGAAGATCCAAGTCGAGATTGGGGATAGTGTGCTGGAAATGCGGAAAGAAAGGAAACCTGAAGAAAGACTGTAGATCTCGGAAGGAAAAAGAAGGAGATGCATAGTAAGAAAACAATCATAAAGCAAATGTCACAAGTGATGTGTTACAATATGCTTTAATTCTTTCTTTAAAAAATTTTACTGATTCCTAGGTGGTAGATTCAGGGGCCTCATTCCATGCCACACCTGATAAGAAATATTTTCATGACTATGTTCAAGGAGATTTTAGACAAGTTCGTTTGGATGATTATAAAACCTATAAAATTGTTGGAATGGGTAAATTTCTTGTAAAACAATAGAATGGAAACCAATGGCTATTAAATGAGGTAAGGCATGTTCCAGATCTAAAGAAAAATCTGATCTCAATAGGGCAGTTAGGCGGTGAAGGTTGTGTGACAACTTTCACAGATAAAACTTGGAAGGTCACCAAAGGAGCCTTGGTAATAGAAAAAGGTGAAAAGGTTGGTAAATTGTATTTATGCAAAGGTATTTCGAACTCTGTTAATGCTTTAACTTCCAAAGGAGCATATGCAGCATTATGGCATCATAGGCTCGGACACATCAGTGAGAAGGGGATGAATATTCTTCACTCAAGAGATTGTTGGAAATATTGTCATTGATGGCAAAGGAGAAGATAGGTGTAGCACCTAAATTATCATCAAGATAAAGGAGCACAAAGGAACAGCAGCAACCAAGGTAGAGAGGCAGCAACGACATTAGAGGAAGCAAATGAATTAGAGTAAGAAGAAGAGGCAGCAGAGATAGAAAAAGAGAAGCAAGGAACAACATTAGACAAGAAACAGAGGCAGCAAAGGCAGCAAGGCAGATAAGGAACAGAGGCAGCGGATAAAGCAGAGGCGGCGAGGGTAGCAAACAGAGGCAATGAATTGAAGCAGAGGCAGCAAAGAAGCAGAGAGGCAGCGGAGGAGAGAACAACGCACTTAGAATACAGAATAAGCTTAGGAGGGAACAATGCACTCAATAAAAAACAAACTCAGGAGGAATAGCGTGGAGAAACCAGTGTCACATAGCAGGACTGTGTAAGAAAACGGAAAATATACTAAGGCAGAGAAGTCCTTGAAGAAATCCAAGTGAGATGAATGAAAGGTCACGATTAGATCACAACAGCAAAGGAAAGAGATGGATGGTTGAGATTAAAGCAGGCAGAAGAGGCGAAGAAGAGATCTTATCACAAATATGAAATGGGAGAATGGACGGTCCCGATTTCATCGCATCCGACCATAACATTTTAGTGCACATCACAATCGGCGGGTAGAGTAATGAAGAAGCGATGCAAAGTTGCGATTGCCGATATTGCGATGCGATCGCATATCGCAATCGGTGAAACATAAAAGGAATAGGAAAGTGCTTGTATTTTTGATGCGATGCAATCGCATATCGCATACTGCATATGATATGAGTTCGCACGATATGGCAAAGTATATGCAATGCGATGCAATGATATGAGTTTGCATTATAATTAATTTTTGGTTTGAGAGTTTTATTATAATGTTCTAAAGGTTGTCACATGGGTACAAAAGAGTTTCATTAAAGCGATGTATAGCCAAAACATTTCCAAAGGTTTAATGCTATTCCTAAGGTCCAATTAAACAAACAAAGGTAATTAGAGTGGGGCCCGCAAGGAAGGGTCATCGCATCGGCAGATTACTAAGAAATGCGGAGAGTCGAACCATTGGAGGATGCAATAGCGATAATGCGATCCGCCGTGCACGTGGGAATTCGAGTGGGACCCTTCGCATATCGCATCAGCAAAAATCAGTGTTTGATTATGATAAAGACAGGACCCAAAACGTTATAGAGCTGAGTAAATGATCCATCGGATCAGTAGAACTCCATCGCATCGGCGGAGAACAAGAGACACGAGAGAGTGGACCATTGAACCTTATGATTGAAATGGTGCGATTTAATTACAACCATTCGATCTCGATCAACCGAAACTGTTGGATCGTGATTTGAGTAGGGCCATCAGAGGTTCATCGCATCGGCGGACATCGCATCGGAGTTATCGCATCGGCGATCTCACATCGCATCGACGAAATGGAAGAGCAAAGGAACGATAGTTTGAATGTTGCGATTGCGATGGTGTGATCCAATCACAACCATTAGATCATGGTCGATTGCAACTGTTGGATCGTGAAGTTAAGTTGGAGTGGGGTCTACATAGATCCATCGCATCAGCGGATATTCAGAAACGCCGAAGTACGAAGTGCGATGAAGAGAGCGGATGCGATGCAGATTCAAAGCAAAGGTCTACAAGATTTCAAATCCGAAAGTATAAGCTGTTCCTTCGTTAAATCGCATCAAAGGGTAAAAGAGAAATATAACATATAACGTTGAAATGCCTAGGTACTTCCTGGTGGGACCCTCCACACATTGCATCGGTGGAAATCAGATGACCAAAGGCACATCGGACCACTGAAGGTTGTGATTGCAATTGCGACAGTGCGATGGAATGTCAATCGTCGGATTGGGAAAGTTAAATGAAGCAGAGTGCGATGACCATTAGATCTGAAAGGTGGATGTTCATGTGGATATGCCCGTTTTACGAAGAAAATACTAAGTGCAGGCGAAAGACTCAGGTGTATAAACAAAATATGAAGGCAACATAAGTAGACTCGGGTAAGTGACCGACACAGAGAAAAGGAGCAGGTGAAGGCTAATTGCAGTGGGCATGAGCAGATGAGTTGAATCTTGAAAAAGGTGATTATGAAGAACAATCACAATATAACAGCGAAAACTGAAAAAGACAGTGACAGCAGCAGAAAAGACAAATGCACAGCAAGCCAAGGGTCGAAAAAGGGCTGAGTGAAGTTGATTTATGTAACTGTAAATGTGAATGTAAATGATTTAAAATTAATTCTATTGTATGTGATGCAAAGGCAAGTCTCCGTGGGCAAAGAAATACCCCACTGTAATATTGAAATGTATACATATTGTTATATTTTTCTGAATGTGCTAGGCAATAAAACGAGAAGGTGGAAGGCAAAGAGTCATTGTTGTTCACTTCGAATTCCCTGTGGAATAAAAACAATCATGAGGTGAACTCTATAAATGATATCACATAGATATGCATAGAGAGGTTATAGAATGGAGAAATGAGGTAGAGAGGGTAAGAATAAGGAGGATAAAATAGAGAAGCTGTGAAGATTGAGAGATGATTTAAGGCAGATATGAAGGCTGGTGGATAGCAGTGAAGAAGGAACAGAACAGAGTTGATATCCAGGTAAATCAGTATGTGTTTTTTTTTTTATGAAAGAGTGAGGAAGTTGGTGCTTCCATATCAATTTGTAGCTTGATAGATGTCAGTTGTAGCTGGCTGAGGTAGGAGCCTCCTGTAGGTTGTAGCCTGTAGAAAATAGATGGGAGTTGGAGCTTCCTTGCAAGTTGTAGCTTGTTGAATTGAGGTAGGAGCCTCCTGTAGGTTGTAGCCTGCAGAAAATAGATGGGAGTTGGAGCTTCCTTGCAAGTTGTAGCTTGATGAATTGAGGTAGGAGCCTCCTGTAGGTTGGAGCCTACAAAAAATTAGTGGTGAGAGGGAGTTGGAGCTTGCCTTTGCATCACAACAATAATAAGATGTGGTTTTCTCCCTTTTTGGGTTTCCACTTATATCTGTTGTCTATGTGCATGATGTTTATGTATTGGTATGGTTTACCTAATCTGCTTAATACTTGCTACTCACATATTAAGTTTTTTGTTACATTATGTAATAAGTTGATCATGAAATTGTGTAAATAAGTTTAAAGGAAAGTTTTGAAAGTCCATGAATGTGTTAAACTGATTCACCCCCCCCTCTTATTTTAACTAAGGGTTCAACAATTGGTATTAGAGAAGGTTCCTTCTGTATTAGTTTAACAACTGGAAGGAGACCCTAGGTCCCTAGGATGGCTAGTCTAGAAGGATGCTCAACAAATAAAGACCCTTTGTTCACTGGTACAAATTATTCCTTCTAGAAAATAAGAATGAGGACGTACATAATGTCTCTAGGAATAGAAGTTTGGGCTACTGTGGATTTGGGATATGCCCCAAAGGATTCTGACACAGAGAAAGAAGTTAAACAATATTTTGTGGCTAATTCCAAAGCCATGAATGCACTCTTAAGTGGAATATGTGAGGCAGAATTTACCAAAGTAATGCACAACAAGACTACCAAAGAAATATGGGATACATTAGAAAGCATCCATGAGGGAGAAAAAAAGGTGAAGATAGCCAAACTACAAGTCTATAGAGCTCAGTTTGAAAATATAAAAATGAATGATGATGAAGACATTGTCAGCTTTTTCTTAAGGGTTGCCAAAATTGTGAATAACATGAAAGCTCTAGGAGAAACCATAAAAGAATGTGTAATTGTTCAAAAGATTCTAAGATATTTACCATCTAGCTTTAACCCCAAGGTTTCTTCCATAGAAGAAATATCTGATTGGGAAACTTTTACCATGAACCAATTACTTGGAAACTTAATAGCCTATGAGATGAGACTGCCACAAAGGAATTCAAATGTGAGGGAGGCAACCTTTAAGACAGAGAAGAACAAAGAAGAAAAAAAAGATACATTCTCCTGCTCTGATGAAGAAGAGGCAAAATTTATCAAAATATTGGATAGAGGCTCAGGCAAGTATAAAGGTAAACTTCCATTTAAATGCTTTAACTGTGGAAGAGTTGGACACTACGCATCTAAGTGTCCTCATAATAAGACAAAGAATCGAACTTAAGAGACGGAGAAAACCATATCAAAGAACTGGCAGAAAGGGAATAGATACAGGAGAAAATAATTTTATGCTCAGCAAGATAGCAGTGCATCTGAAAACTCAGATGAAAGCTCAAATGAAGAAGGAACCTCTGAATTTGTATTGATGGCCAAGGAAGATCTTGAAGGATTCCTTCTAGAAGATGAGGAAGAAGGTGAAGTAGATCTTGAGGGGGAGCTAAGAAGTTCCCTGGAGGAAATAGACAGACTTAAACTCAAGTCCAGAAAACAGAAATACATTCTCCGCAAATATGTAAAAGAAGAACCGGACTCAGAAGACCTTATTAAACTAAAATTTGAACTAGAAGAATTAAGGAAAATAGAGGATATTATAAAAAGGGAAATAAAGGAGAAAAATCAGGAATGTGAAAAAATGGAAGAAGAAGTGGTAAGCCTAAGGAAGAAATCAGAAAAGGCCCAAAGGGAATTAACTATGAATATTCCACAAATGAAAAGTTCTGGACAGTTGGACCAGATTCTAAATGCTCAAAGATCCCCTCTCATAAAGGCTGGGACAGGCTGTGAAGGAGAAACCAGTAAGTCCAAGGTTGAAGACAACAAGGATATCACTTTCGTGAAAGCTGTAAAAGATAAAATTAACCCTCAACAATCTGAGCTTATTACAGCTAGAAGACTGATGGAAGAAAGGAGCAGGTTGTGTAAGCAGTTTGAAGGTGAGATTGCCTCCATGGAGAACTCGAAGAAGGCAGAAATTGAAAGGAATGATGAAGCAACTCAAAAAGGAACCACAGAAGCAGAAGCCAGCAAGAACCTGATGTGTAATGAATCAAACAGAAACAAGTAGCAACATGAAAGGACAGCGAATGAGATGATGAAGCAAGCAGTTGCAAAAAGCTCAATTGTTCCTAAATATCGATTGAACAAGTTTGGAAGATCTCAAAGGAGGTTCTTTCCTCCTATGAAAAATATCACATGTTTCTCTTGTCATAAACTAGGAAATATTGCAACATATTTTAAGACAAGGCATATCAACTTTAGCCAGCAAAAGATGCAGCAAATGAGAAGAACCCCTCAAGCAAGCAAATGGAAAAGACAATCTTTCACCAGGTACACAAATCATTTCCATGGCTACTGTTATGCATGAAATAATTTTGGACATAAACTTGTTGAATGTAAATTATGCTCAAAAGGGAGCATAAAATATTATACATCAACTCAAACGTACCTTGGTAAAATAAGATGTTATGTATGCCTCAAGCTTGGTCACAAAGAAAAAGAATCTAAACTTCCATATACATTAAAGAACTTGAGACAGATGATGGAATCTAATCAAATCAAACAAAAATATGAATCAAAAATAAGTGCAGACATTATGAAGAACCCCAATAAAATATGGAAGGAAAAGAGAAAGGGGGAGCCTGTTACCTCAATAACATAATGAATCCATCATAGTCTCAGGGGGAGCTGCTCTAGGAAGCAACTCAAATATCCAACCAGTGATAGATATGAAGCAACATCCTAGGGGGAGAGCAGTTCATAAATAGTCCCCACAAAAGTAGTCTAAGAAGAGCTCCATGAAATAGCAACAGCTAAAAGGTCAGGAAGGGAAAGGACAATTTCTCTAATAGAGAACTATAGAGGAAGAAGAAACCCTGAAGCACACAGGTTGATGGAAGGAGAGAAGGCAACAAGTAGCCATGATGGTAGAGGGAACATCAGCCATGAACATGTAAGCTAAGAAGACATCAGCACATTAAGTGATGAATAGTTAAAATCACAAAAATTATGTTTCGAGCTACAGAACTGGAAAGACCCATAAAGGATGATCACATCATGCATCATACTGCTAGAATTACCAATGAATCACATTAAGAAGGATCAGTAAGAGAAGTGCCTATCATCATTATATCATTACATCATTCATCTATGAAAAGTTCCCTTGGAGGAATGAAGTTAAATAAGTGACAAATCTCTGAGTGGTCTGCCCATGAAGATTCCAAGTAAAGAAATTGAAAATGTCTTCCCGAAGATCATTATGTTAGAACAGTTGAATTGTATATGAAGTAGCAATGATTCTGGAGAAGTCCTACAAAGGAAAATGTAGTGACATTCTTTTAAACCATAATGACAGAATAAGCAAAAGGTTAATGATGCCAATATTAGATTCAGTATATTGATGATTGTTGTTGAGAACAGTGGAGAGATCAATAGTAGAAACTATGAAGGTTTTATTAACTATGGTTGCATGTGCGAGTTGAAGTGAAATTACTGCTTGGTTTATCAAAGTAGTATCAATTGGTATTTGAATCATGCAGTCTACCTATCAACAGAATACCAAGTGTTATCAGTGGAGCTGCGGTATGGTACAGGTCCTCAGGATCAAAGGATTATGGCAAGAGTACATCAAGGTAGTATCTCAGCGTTATCTGCATTATTAAAGCATAAAAGGGTCAATGAAAGGGCAAAAGGATCATTATCTTGTTTACACTTGAGGTAGTATATTGAGCATTGAAGCATTATCTATTTCTAGATATAACTACATGCCTTCCTCAAGTCAGTAGATATATCTTCAAGGCCTCTTTTCTTAAGATCATTCATAAAACCGTGTGAAGTCCGTTTGCTGAGATTTCAATTAAACAACTTGAAGATGTTTTGCTAAAGATCATCATCATAGAACAGTTAAAGTATTGGAAGTATGAAGGACTAGTTGTGTTAACCTTACGGTTGAAAGCTCAAAAGTCTGTTATTGATTCATCAAAAGCATACTTCAGCAAAAATGATTTGCTGGTATTTCACCATTAAAGAGAGGTTGATCGTTGACATACATACCCCCCTTATGTCATAAATAAAATTGCATAGTTGATAAGTGAGACTGACTAATACATTGAATGTATCTAGCCTCAAGGGTTTGTTTTGGAAGTACATTGTACAAGCAGTAAAGTCATTTGGTCTCTTAGATTGAAAGATATCGTCTAATCTCACAATAAGTTGTAAGCTCTGTGTTGATTCATTGTTCACATCATTAACAAGGACCTTTCAGCTATTAAGTATAATATCCTTGTCAGCATCCTAGTTCATATCACCACCAACAGGCAGGAAAGGTGAACCATAGCTATAAGAGATATATTGGCATCATCATAATTGAACAGATGTTGTACTGCAAATGTGTATTGCAAAAGAAGACATATTCCATCTACAATCTTCCTCAACAGATATGTATTTCTGATGAAGATCATACTAGAGACTGAAATATATTTGAAGCATTCTCAGTATTTTAGTTTTGGTCCAATGATGCATCTCTGATTATATAAGTCTGATTATATATAGTTGTTCTATCATCACCTACACTCTATACAAGTTCAAGGAGTCTGTGCTTTGGGATGGTATCAACTTACTGTGTATATAAAATTTCAATAATTCTCAAAAGTGTTCTCTCAACAACTCGTGTACACCAGTCTGGAGCAGCAAGGTATAAATTTAAAAGAAGAAGGGCCTAAACATAACTCAGAGAGAGGAAATGCAAAGATAGAATCTACAATGAGATATGTGCAACCCTTTGTCATTGATGTCAAAGGGGGAGGAAAAGAAAGCAAAAGAAGATAGGCAAAGGAAGACAAAACACACCTTTCAGAATGAAAGGGGGAGGAAGTCTTGAAGGAAGTATTGGAGTATTGGTGGAGTATTGCCATCAATGCCAAAGGGGGATGCTGTTGGAAATATTGTCATTGATGGCAAAGGAGAAGACAGGTCTAGCACCTGAATTATCATCAAGACAAAGGAGCACAAAGGAACAGCAGCAACCAAGGTAGAGAGGCAACAGAGACATCAGAGGAAGCAAATGAAGCAGAGGCAATAGAGATAGAAAAGGAGAAGATAGGAGAAGCAATAGACAAGAAACAAAGGCAGCAAAGGTAGCAAAGGCAGCAAGGCAGACAAGGAACAGAAGTAGCGAGGGCAGCAAACAGAGGCAGCGAATTGAAGCAGAGGCAGCGGAGGAGAGAACAACACACTTAGAATACAGAATAAGCTCAGGAGGGAACAACGCACTCAATACAGAACAAGCTCAGGAAGAATAGCGTGGAGAAACCGGTGTCATAGAGCGGGACTGTGTAAGCAAATGGAAAATAGACTAAGGCAGAGAAGTCCTTGAAGAAATCCAAGTGAGGTGAATGAACGGTCACGATTAGATCGCAACAACAAAGGCAAGAGATGGATGGCTGAGATTAAAGCAGGCAGAAGAGGCGAAGAAGATCCGCTTAAAGGCAAGCGGACAGTGGAGATCTTATCGCAAATATGAAATGGGAGAATGTACGGTCATGATTTCATCGCATCCGACCATAATATTTTAGCGCATATCACAATCGGCGAGTAGAGTAATGAAGAAGCGATGCGAAGTTGCGATTGTCGATATTGCGATGCGATCGCATATCGCAATCAGCGAAACATAAAAGGAATAGGCAAGTGTTTTTATTTGGGATGTGATGCGATCTCATATCGCATACGACATATGATATGAGTTTGCACGATATGGCAAAGTATATGCGATGTGATGCGATGATATGAGTTTGCATTATAATTAATTTTTGGTTTGAGTGTTTTATTATAATGTTCTGAAGGTTGTCACATGGAAAAGAGTTTAATTAAAGCGATGTATAGCCAAAACATTTCCAAAGGTTTAATTTTATTCCTAAGGTCCAGTTAAACAAACAAAGGTAATTAGAGTGGGGCCCGCAAGGAAGGGTCATCGCATCGGCGGATTACTAAGAAATGCAGAGAGTCGAACCATTGGAGGATGGGATAGCGATAATGCGATCCGCCATGCACGTGGGAAATAAAATGGGACCCTTCGCATATCGCATCGGCGAAAATCAATGTTTGATTACGATAAAGACCGGACCCGAAACGTTATAAAGCTGAGTAAATGATCCATCGGATCCGCAGAACTCCATCGCATCAGCGGAGAACAAGAGACGCAAGAGAGTGGACCATTGAACCTTGCAATTGCGATGGTGCAATTTAATCGCAACCGTCTGATCCCAATCAACCGCAACCGTTGGATTGTGAGTTGAGTAGGGCCATCGGAGGTTCATCGCATCAGCAGACATTGCATCGGAGTTATCGCATCGGCGATTTCACATCGCATCGGTGGAATGGAAGAGCAAAGGAACGATAGTTTGAATGTTGCGATTGCGATGGTGAAATCCAATCGCAACCGTTAGATCACGGTTGATTGCAACCATTGGATCGTGAAGTTAAATTGGAGTGGGATCTACATAGATCCATCGCATAGGCGAATATTCAGAAATGCCGAAGTACGAAGTGCGATGAAGAGAGCAGATGCGATGTAGATTCAAAGCAAAGGTCTAAAGGATTTCAAATCCGAAAGTATAAGGTTTTCCTTCGTTAAATCGCATCAAAGGGTAAAAGAGAAATATAACATATAACGTTGAAATGCCGAGGTACTGCCTGGTGGGACCCTTCGCACATCGCATCGGCGAAAATCAGATGACCAAAGGCACATCGGACAACTGAAGGTTGAAATTGCGATTGCGACAGTGCAATGGAATTTTAACCATCAGATTGGGAAAGTTAAATGAAGCAAAGTGCGATGACCATTAGATCTGAAAGGTGGATGTGCATGTGGATACGCTCGTTTTACGAAGAAAAGACTAAGTGCAGGCGAAAGACTCAAGTGTATAAACAAAATATGAAGGCAACAGAAGGAGACTTGGGTAAGTGACCTGACACATAGCAAAGGAGCAGGTGAAGGCTAATTGCAGTGGGCACGAGCAAATGAGTTGAATCTGGCAAAAGGTGATTATGCAGAACAATCACAATATAACAGCAGAAACTGAAAAAGACATTGACAACAGAAGAAAAGACAAACGCATAGCATGCCAAGGGCCAAAAAAGGGCTGAGTGAAGTTGATTTATGTAACTGTAAATGTGAATGTAAATGATTTAAAATTATTTTTATTGTATGTGATGCAAAGGAAAGTCTCTGTGGGAAAATAAATACCCCACTGTAATATTGAAATGTATACATATTGTTATATTTTTCTGAATGTGTTAGGCAAGAAAACGAGAAGGTGGAAGGCAAAGAGTCATGGTTGTTCACTTCGAATTCCCTGTGGAATGAAAATAGTCATGAGGTGAACTCTATAAATGATATCACATAGATATGCATAGAGAGGTTAGAGAATGGAGAAATGAGGCAGAGAGGGTAAGACGAAGGAGGAGGAGATAGATAAGTTGTGAAGATTCAGAGATGATTTAAGGCAGATATGAAGGCTGGTGGACAGCAGTGAAGAAGGAACAGAACAGAGCTGATATCTAGGTAAATCATCATGTGTTTTTTTTTTATGAAAGAGTGAGGAAGTTGGTGCTTCCATATCAAGTTGTAGCTTGATAGATGTCAGTTGTAGTTGGCTGAGGTAGGAGCCTCCTGTAGGTTGTAGCCTGTAGAAAATAGATGGGAGTTGCAGCTTCCTTGCAAGTTTTAGCTTGTTGAATTGAGGTAGGAGCCTCCTGTAGGTTGTAGCCTGCAGAAAATAGATGGGAGTTGGAGCTTTCTTGCAAGTTGTAGCTTGTTTAATTGAGGTAGGAGCCTCCTGTAGGCTGGAGCCTACAGAAAATCAGTGGTGAGAGGGAGTTGGAGCTTGCCTTTGCATCACAACAATAATAAGATGTGTTTTTCTCCATTTTTGGGTTTCCACTTATATTTGTTGTCTATGTGCATGATGTTTATGTGTTGATATGGTTTATCTAATCTGCTTAATACTTGTTGCTCACATATTAAGTTTTTTGTTACATTATGTAATAAGTTGATCATGAAATGAAGGTGTAAATAAGTTTAAAGGAAATTTTTCAAAGTCCATGAATGTGTTAAACTGATTCACCCCCCCCCCTCTTAGTTTAACTAAGGGTTCAACATAAATTTGTTGTCGGGTTTGAAGAATGTTGATTTGGATTTTTGTGAGAATTGTATTTTTGGAAAATAGAAGAGATTCAGATTTCTCGGAGTTGCGAAAGAAAATAAGAGCGAAAAATTAGAGCTTGTGCATACAGATGTATGGGGACCTGCTCATGTATCATCTCTCGGTGGCTCTCATTATTATGTTACTTTTATTGATGATGCAACTAGAAAAACTTGGATTTATTGTATTCAGAATAAATCTGATGTATTTGATACTTTCAAGAAATGGAAAGCTTTGGTTGATATTGAGACAGGAAAGAAGTTGAAGTGTCTCAAATGAGACAATGGAGGTGAATATTGCAGCAAATATTTTGGTAGGTACTGTTCAGAGCATGGAATTCGTAGAGAGATGACAATTCCAAGAAAACCACAATAAAATGGTGTATCCAGAAAGGATGAACAGAACAATCATGGAGCATGCAAGGTGAATGAGATTCCATGCAGGATTGCCTTTAGCATTTTGGGCAAATGTCGTAGATACTATTGTTTATCTAATAAACAGAGGGCCTTCAAGTTCCTTGGGTGGTGGTATTCCAGAGGAAGCATGGACAAGTAAAAAGGTAAACTAATCTTTTTTAAAGCCTTTTGGCTGTGAGGCATTTGTCCATATTAATAAAGATTACATAACAAAGCTTGAGGCACAATCAAAGAAATGTAGCTTTATTGGATATGGTGTTAATGATTTTTGTTATCGCTTATATGATTATGAAAATCACAAAATCATTAGGAGAAGAGATGTAATATTCAATGAAAAGGTCTTGTATAAGAATTAGTTGCAGGAAAAGAAACTGGAAAAAGAAAACAAAGAATACACAGTTCTTGATGAGATCACAAAAAAAGTAAAGGTGCTTGAAAATAATAATAATCAACATCCACAAAAACAACTACTACCACAACAGCAATAGGCACCTCAAACACCTGAAAGTGGTGTCAGAAGATCTATCAGGATAAGTAGAACCCCTGAACAATACTCTCCTTCATTATATTATTTATTTTTGGCTGACTCTAGTGAACCCGAATGTTATGATGAAGCAATGCAGGTTGAAACCAGGAAGAAGTGGGAGCTAGCCACGGAAGAAGAGATGGACTCCTTAATACATAACCAGACTTGGGACTTAGTCAGGTTGCCTACAGGTAAAAAAACATTGCAGAATAAATGGGTTTACAGGTTGAAGGAAGAAGATGGAGGAAAACAGAGGTACAAAGCTAGACTTGTGGTGAAGGGGTTTTCACAGAAGAAAGGTATTGATTTTGATGAAATATTTTCTCCTGTTGTTAAGATGACTTCAATCAGAACTATTTTAAGTCTTGTAGTAGAGGAATATTTGCATCTTGAACAGTTAGATGTATAGACAGCATTTCTCCATGGATATTTGGAGGAAGAGATCTATATGCAACAACCAGAAGGATATGAGGTCAAAGGGAAGTAAAAATTAGTGTGCATGCTAAAGAAGAGCTTTTATGGCTTAAAACAGGCTCCAAGGCAGTGGTATCTAAAATTTGACAAGTTTATGTCTGAATAAGGTTATACTAGATGTCACTCTGATCATTGTGTTTATCTAAAAAATCAAAATGATGGAATCTATATTATATTGTTATTGTATGTATATGACATGCTTGTTGCAGGGTCTAACATGCAGGAAATAAATGTGCTCAAAAGAAAATTGGAAAATGTATTTGCAATGAAGGATTTGGGAGCTGCAAAACAAATCCTTGGTATGAGAATAACTAGATATAGGAAAATTCACAAATTAACACTCACTCGAAATGAGTACATACAAAAGGTGTTGAAAATATTTAATATGAAAAATGCAAAACCAGTTAGTACACCTTTTGCTAGCCATTTCAAAATTAGTAAGGAGATGTGCCCCAAGACCCAAGAATAAATGGATTATATGTCTAAAGTTCCATATGCATCAGCAGTTGGAAGCTTAATGTATGCAATGGTCTGCACAAGGCCTGATATTGCACATGCAGTGGGAGTTGTAAGCAGGTACATGAAAAATCCAGGAAAAGAACATTGGATGGCAGTGAAATGGATTCTCAGATATTTGAGAGGTACCACAAATCAGGCATTATGCTTTGGTGGTTCAAACATTTCTCTACAGGGATATGTTGATGCAGATATGGCAGGTGACAGAGATAACAGGAAGAGCACTACAGGGTATGTATTTACTGTAGGTGGAACAATTGTTAGTTGGGTTTCAAAAATCCAAAGTGTTGTTGCACTTTCAACAACAGAAGCAGAGTATGTTACTGCTACAAAGGCTAGTAAGGAAATGATTTGGTTACAAAGGTTTATGAATGAATTGGGTAAGAAGCATGATATGGGCAAGTTAAACAATGATAGCCAAAGTGCCATTCATCTTTCAAATAACTCATCATTTCATTCTAGGACTAAACACATACATAACAAGTACCATTTCATATGGTCAGTGTTAGAAGATGGACAGTTGAAGTTGGAAAAGATACACACTAGCCAGAATCCTGCATATATGCTAACAAAAGTTGTAACCAGGGAGAAACTGAGAATATGCTTAGTTTCAATTGGTCTTCAAGTATGAGAAACAGCCAGGTCCAAAGTGGAGTCATTGTCCAGCAAACGAAGCAACGGTGGAGTTGCTACAATCAGTCTCCAAGTGGGAGATTGTTGGGTGTGGAGCCTGATTATGTTGTTTATTTTGTATCACAGAGTTGGACCCCTGTAACTTAATGGGGCGGCAACACCACCCATAATTAAACGCTACCTATGGGGTCTAGGGGGGAGCGGTTGTGACTTTATGGAGCCCCCTCTGGCGGGGGTTTTGGGGGCAGCGCCCCCGAAGCTAAATATAGATGTAAATTTGCTTTGTAAAAGTATAGTAATTTCTAGTCAATCTGGGTCGTTCATTAGGTGGATGATCTAACGGTAGAAGTTATGTTTAGTTTACGATTTTTTTCCCTAGAAGGAAACCCCTCACTTGTATGAGGGTATTGTATTGCGGATGTATATTTTATGTGCATTCTAAGAGCGAGAAAAAGATAGGGAGACTGTGAGAGAGAACATAGGATATTACAGCGGACATACTGTAGGTTGTCTCTTAATTTTGTTGGATACTAGAAAGGAAGGATTGGTTGTTCAGGGTGGATGTAACCCAAACTGGGTGAACCACATATATCTGTATCTCTCTAGTTTTATGTGTTTTGTGTGCTTGTGTTTTCCGCATATTTTATGTGTTGCATTTCTCTATAATATGTAATTTTCTAACAATCATATTCATCATGCTCCTCTTTGGTCAAAAACATTCCACACATGTTTCATCTAGGCAGTGGATGGAGTCTTCTTGAATCTCACGCTGATTTTCTTCTTCATCAATTAAATTATGTTGAAAGGGAGGCCTCACTTGAGGGTCAGGTTTATTTCTATTTTCTCTTTATCTTTTCTGATTCAGAGGCCTTCTAAACTAATTATTTATAATTTGTGGATCATTTTGTGTAGGAGGTAAAGAGGCATCTCCAAGAGCATGTCTATCCTTGAGAGGGAGCGGTGAAAATGCAACAAGATGATGGAGCTTAGTGAAATGAAGTCGCCTTCACTAAGTGGACCCGCAGGCTATTTTTGGCGCAAAGTCTATTTTTAGACTATGTCTATTTTTAGACATATGGAGCATGGTCCAGGGGTTGCAGTATGTTATTCTTGGAGTATTGGTCATGTTGGTAAAAATAGATGGAACTCTATTTTTTGACCTATAGGTCTAAGTCTATATTTAGACTGCCTATCCTAAAAATAGGGAAGTCAAGTATTATTTACCCTTAATAATATTTGGACTATAAACTTCAGTTTACTCTCTTGGAGCACTTCAGTTCGAGCCTTGGAAGTGGCTCATGCATCTGACAGAGGAATTACGCTATTCCTAGGGTTTTATGGCATCATGCATGGTTGACTTCAGTTAGGACTTCAGTGGCAGAAGTTTGGTGGAGTTAATGAGACAGCTAGTGGAGTTTTGTTCTGTTTATTTTAGTTGAACTGGTTGAGATTAGTTTAACTAGCTAATCAATTAGTTATGAGTGGAGTGAATTAAATATTATTTAATTCATTAATTAGTAACTCATTATTCAACTCAAGAACACATCAGTTCACTACAGTGCATGATCAGTTCAGTGGAGACCAGTGAAAGAGGTAGATGAAAGGGTGGAGTTAGCTATCAGTGGCGACATCAGTTGTGCATGAGATTTGCACCACACTTGGAGGAATTTCCCATGATGATTGCGCTGTCAAGCCAAGGAGATTCGAACCTTAGATCTCTATATAGATAGGCCTGGATTGCGCAATAGAGGAAAGGCAATTGGCGGTGAGTTTTGAACCAGTAACCTGTTCAAAACTGAGCTAGATTGTGTGTAACTTCATGAGAAAGTACTGAGTACTTGTGAGGAGTATTGTACTGAGTTTGTTACATGATTTCTCCATTATAATATACACAATAGCTGTGGGGTTTTCAGCTATAGGCTTTCCCCATACATACTGTGTTAATGTGTATGATGATTTGATGTGTTATCGCTTGATTTTATTTCCGCATGTTTGATGATCTGAGTGGAAGAGATTATGTGTTGCATATAAATTCAAATTGTATGTGATCGGGATAGTCTCGGTGGATAATTAATCATTATTCAGAAAATTTCTACATTCTCCAGTCTTCATCATAGAATCAAACTTATCATCTGAGGTGGAAGGCTTTTCTTATTCTTTTAGTTTTGTTTTACCCATCTTAGACTTCTTAGCTGCTATCATGTTCACTTCTACTTTCACAACATCATTTTTAATTTATACTAGAGAAGGATATTCTCTTTCTCTAAGTAGAATGGAGAAATCATAATAATATGCCTCTTTAGTGCAATTGAGCAGCTCCTAGGGGAGGTTTAAGATGAGCAGGTATAGAGTCATAAACTTTGTTAAATATCTTGGAGAAATTTTGGACAGTTTCATCTACAACTCTTTTTAAACTATTATATTCAGTAAGGGCCTGCACAGGGTTTGTTCTATTCCCCCATTTTCTCAGAAAACTATCCTCAAACTGACTCCAATTCTACAGGCTTCCTAGCGCTATGGATTTAAACCATTTTCTGACCTCACCAGTAAAACTTTGAGAAAATAGTCTCATTTTAACATCTTCATGGTCTACTTCTTCTCTGTCTATGAAGTCATTGAATTGGTCCACATGTTCCTCAGCTGTAATTTCATCATCACTCCCCCAAGTTTTAATTCTAGCTGAGTATTTACTTTGGAGGGCATTAAGAATAGTTGGGAGGACAAGTGGAGCATATCTCGCAGGTGAAACAGGAGGAGGTGGGGGTGGAACATTTCCAGCCATAATAACAGGGATTGTGGTATTTCTAGGAAAAACAGTAGTAGATGATGAGATATTAGGAGGTGGTGTAGTTGGTCTTTGCATTCCAGATACAAATGAGCTCCACTCAAGTAAAGGTATACCAGAATTTCTTCTTAACAAGAATTCAAATGGGTATAAATCCTTTAACTTTTCAGAAGAATACCTCTCTAACAACAACTTTGATGTAACTGTTTCCCAGAATTCTTCTCTTTCCTGTTTAGTTACTAGGGTTGAGGTATCAATACCTAGTCTTTGCAGGTCTAGAATTATCTTGGTTAATTCATTTTCACTCTTAGACCTAAACAAAAATTCCTGAATTTTATCATCAAATTTATTACCTTCAGGACTTCTTACAATTTCAGAGGACAAAGCTCTTGAGTGTGATGGAAAGCCTGATTTTGAAGAGCTATTTTCAATGCCTATGGAAATTGTGTTTGGATTATCCACAATGGTAGGTGGTTTAGGATCTGGATTTCTCCTCATATATCTCCTTCTCAAAGCCACCTTTAAACATGAAAATTTGTAATGGAGTCACCAAGGTAGTTTCTGCAGCCTCGAATAAATTATGAGCTCTTGCTACCTCCAAGAGTTCAGCTTCACTGTCTGCACAAAAACTTCGGGAAATATGTCTTCAGATTCCTGGTAGACACACCAAAATGTTATCACCAAATTGATATTGATAGGTTGCTCATCAATCAACTCAATATAACTCTTTCAAACCACTTCTAACTGAATATTAGCCTCTTCAGTTTGAGAGGGCTCTCCCAAAGGGATTTATGATTTTCAATAGAAATAATACTAGATGGCTAACTCTATAAATTGTGACTTGGTTTTGTTATGATTGCAGGTTGAAAAATTAAGACTTTCTACCATTGGGCTATGGAGTCCACATTAGTGCTCTTAGTGATAGTAATTATTCACATGGAAGCTGAGGCAAATAAAGGTTTTTAATAAAGATGATTCATACACCCAATATAAGGAAAACACAGCAATTTCACCCCTAAAGGAAGTTAGAGCATGACAGCATGAATTCTCAGTAATTATAGATAAAATTCACTGCAAGTGATTAGACATGAAGATACAGAGCAACAAAACATCAAACACCTCATTAGAAAATCAAGTCTAAAAGTAGAATATCATTGTATATTACTAATAATGAAAAACATAACAAGTAGCAATTTGGTGCAATATTCTCCAACCCTTTTCTCTTCGATGTTCAGTATATAAATAGACATTCTTTTACAATGAAAATGATTTGCCCAGTTGGCTAGATCCTCGAACTCTAACTCTGACACCTAACATAATTGAAGTTATTTTCTTGGAACAGAAAAAGGACATTTATCCTTTAAAAGGCATACTCCAAATAGGACTCTACTTCCTATTTATTACTTCAGTTTTTCTAACACTAAAACAGTTACATAATAGAGATCACATGTTTGAGAGACAATTCACCATCACTTGACATATTTAAAATACCCCTTGATTTAGGAAACACAGTCCTAATTTTCAGGAGTGGATAATCTTCACTTTAATCATTAATCTGCCTGTTGAGCTGGCTATGTGACACTCATTTTGAGTAATGAGTCTCTGCTGAGATGACCTACTGTCAGGTTGGATGTCTCTAGATGGCTGGTGTGCTATTGGAACCCTTGAAAATCTGCAAAATACCCTTTGCTACGAAACAAGGCAGTTTAGGCAGTTTCGTAGTGAGTTTTCGTAGTGTATGAAATCTTGCCTTTTCAGTTATTTCCTTTCCGCCTTTGCTGGTCAAAAACCTTTACTATGCCAAAAAATCTTGAAAACAAACAATTTCCCTCCTTAATTCTTCATAGAGCTGAATTCCAAAGCAAAATTGCATCTTCAGAATTTTCGTAGCGTTTTTCTAGCTTCAAGCTTGAAGCATTATACGAAACTGCCTAAAAAACCAAAATTTGTTGATTCTAAGACTGCCTTAAAAAATTGATCTCCAGGGTCAAAATTTAGGTTCTTTACAATTCATGAACCTCATCAAACATATTTTAGCTCAATTTTTCACTCTTTGGGTGTTTCTTCTTCATTTACAATTAATTGGTCGATGGGTTCTTCAACCACTCTCATCTTCAGCCCTTTCTTCTCCAACTCAACATGGATCAAGTCCAGTTTCTCCTATAGGTCTTCCATTTGATATTTTAATGCTCTATTTTTAGATTGTAAATGTAATTTCATCTTGCTAATATGTTTTACCTCCCCTCTTAATGGCTGGGTCCATTTCAGCAACATTTCGGCATTGTCCAAAGATTTTGAAACACTTGAGATTTGTTTATCCCATATTTTCCTCATCTGCTCAAATTGAACCTTCTCAAACCTGTGCTTCTTTTCCTTTAGCTTCAAATCTAATATGTCTTTACCTACTTCCTTCAGTTATTCTTTGAGGGATTCTATTTCTGATTTTTCAACTATTTTCTCTTTGCCCTTTCTCTCTCTGATAACCACTTCTTCCTTTACTGATGGAGACAAATCTATGATGCTTATTGGCTATGCAGCTTCATTGATTTTCTTTGTCTTTTTTCTCTCCATGGCCTTCATTGCATTTCTGGTCATTGGCTTCCTCGGCTGCAATATAAAACCAGCATCATCACCTGCAAAATCTAATTTCTTAATAGTCTTACCTTTCTTTAGTTTTCTTCCACCATCTTCAATGTCTTCAGCTTGCACTATTGGTGACTCTTCAATGTCAATTGCATGAAGGATATCCTCCAGATTTCCTTTAGCTAATGTATGGCTTCTAGTTATCCTCTTGCTAATTTTTTTACTGACTTTATGTTTCTGTTTTGCAGGTGTCGCTTGAGGGATGTCAGTCTCTTCCATAGGTTATGCTCCTATGTCCATTGGTTCTGCAGGGGATGCTCTTTTTTCTTCTTCAACTTCTTCTGCCATAGCTGGTGATGTAGTAGTTCTAGGTTTTGATGTTTTCTTTGGATTGACCACATCAATTTCATAACCACTCATAAACAAGAAATAAATCCAATCTCTATCTAACCTTCTCAATTCTTCCAACACTAATAGCTTTATTATACCATCATGAAAAAGAGATGTCTCATTCCCTTCTGTCTTCATTTGAACCTTATCTGACATTTTCCCTAAACTTTTGTATAAATAGAAAGGTAAGCCAAGTGATATCTTACCTAAAAAATGCAGAAGAAGTCTAAGATGGTATGAGTAGACCATGTGAAATCTTCCTTCACAGGTAAAATATTTTTGAATGAACATCAACAATTTTGCATAATTCTCCTTCATAAATCTCCTAGGGATAGCATTGGTCAAATCAACTTCACTGTGTTCTTGCTTGAGAAACTCTTTACAATCCTGCACTGTGAATTCGGTACCTTTAAACCACTCTTCGCCACCTTTAGGGACTCCTGTAGCTAATGATATGCTCTCTGGTGTCACTGTAATATTCAGTATTCCAAATTTTGATGTTGTTCCTGTGAAGTTGGTGGAAAAATCCTCTGAAACTTGTGTATGAAAACCCTGCAACCTCTGGCAGAATTGCAAGCAGCCAGTCCTTCTGAAAACCTCCATAGTAGTAGATTCTTCATTGAGTAATTTCAAATCCATGGGCTCATACACGTGACAATGGCCACCCTTGTTCATTTTCTTTCTTGCATCCATGGATGCTTTATAGTATTCACTGCCTTGCTTGCTGATGACACCTGCAGAATTTGAATTTGACAGTAACCTATTTGGCTCGATGAAGCAGCTCTCCAGGGATCGACTCACATGCAAGGATAAACCATAATATGACAAAAGGCTATTTGGGGTGAGGTTTAAAATTTTAACTGATATCTCGGGTTTCAATCATAGCACATGCAAGCAAAAAGGATCATGATGACATCAAGCACGACTGTGTACATTTGAATTTTAGCATAATGACCTTGAATGACCTCCACCTTTACTGCTCTAATCATAAACGGACACCTCATATAACTCTGACAATCCAGGTTAAAAAACATAGTTTCGTAGCGAAAATATTTAGCCTTCTGACAGATTCGCTACGAAACTATTAGCCAGTTTCGTAGTGAAATCTGCAGATTTCCTGTGTAAATCGCTACGAAAATATGAAAAACTGACAGGTGTGCACTTTTAAATTTTAATGCGTGGGGAATGAAAATTGACATGATATGAAACTGATTTGACTAAAATGGCATGAATGGAGGTGAACATAAAACTTAGGATAGGCTTAAAAATGCAAAAATTTTCATATATCACATTGAAATGGCTTGGGAGACCTTATCCATTTGGTGAATGACCTGCATGACCCTATCAAGAAAATTTTCACAACTTAATGAGTGATAACAGACAGCATTGAAGCTAAGATGTATAGTTTGAAGAATGGCATGGAAGCTAATATGGATGGCATCGATAAAAAAATGAAAGGCAACATGGAAGACATGAATAATGATATAAAAGTAGACATGGAAGGTTTGAAGGAAGGTTTGAAAATTTTGATACAAAAAATTATTCCTAATGGCGAAAAGGTAGTAGAGGAAACTCATCATAATAAAAAAAAAAAAAATTAATCGTGATTTCATAAACTCTAACATTGGATTGAATACTCGCCATATTCCAAAGATCGATATGAGGAAGTTTGATGGCAAGGATCCCGTAACATGGATACTACAGATGGAGCAATATTTTGTCTTCATAATGTGAAAAACACACAAAAGGTATGCATTGCAACTTTATATTTAGAAAAAAATACATTTTTATGGTATTGATGGATTTTCTCTCATTAAAAATTGTCACTTGGTCAATTTTTATAGAAGAAATGATAGCACATTATGAGGATACAAAGAGAAACATCTTCTTTATCCAATTGATAAATCTCAAACAAAAGGGTTCAATGGTGGAGCACATTGAGGACTTCCAAAAATTGAATATAAGGGTAACTAGTATTCCAGAGGAACACTAGATTGATGTCTTCATAGGGAATTTAAAGGATAACATCCAACATGAGGTTCACCTTTGGGAACCTGATTCATTGCAGAAGGCATTCAGGTTGGTAAGAAAAATTGAAAGTAAATTATGGCGACAAGGAAGCTTACCACTCACATCTATAAAGATGGAAGTGTTGCTACTCTTAGACTTGCACAACCTACAAGGTTGACACTGCAACAATTGGAAGAAAAAAGAGCAAAAGGGCTTTGCTACATTTGTGATAGCAAATACAGTAAAGGTCATAAGCGTGCTGAGAAGAAATTATTTTACATAGATTGTGAAGAGGAGGAAGAAAACGAACAAGAAACTTCAAAAGAAGAGTATATACACTAGGAACCAACCCTAGAGAAAGAAGAAATGAGTATGACCATATCCTATAATGAATTGAAAGAAAATACCACTCCTAAAATTCTCAATATAGAAGACCATATCAAGAATAAAAATGTAATAGTGTTGATTGATTCGGGTAGTACCCATAATTTTATTCATTGTAAGGTAGTTAAGGAATTGAGTTGCTTCCTATACCTAGCACCAGAGTGTCAATTGATGGTTGCAAATAGAGGAACTATATATTGCTCTGGAAAGTGCCATAATATCAAGATAACCATGGGGGAATATGTATAGAATAGTCCAATGCTTTACATTCCAATGGGAGGTGTTAATTTTGTACTAGGAGTACAATGGTTACAATCTTTGGGGACGGTAGCTTTTAATTTTCAAGGAATTTTCTTGAATTTTTTTTCGGAAGGAAAGGAAGTTGAAAAGAACTAGATGCAATACCATGCATGCCAGATCTAGCAAGGAAACACACATGCAAATCGATACCTGCCAAGAATCTTGTTGTAGTTGCTTGATTCCTTCTCTGCCTTACTCTCTTCCTCCTTCTTGCCTCCTTTCCTTTCTTTGATTAGGAGATCATGTCTAATTTAAAAAATTGCTCAAAAATGGAAGTGCTCAGAAATGGTTGCAATCAGAACGACCAGAAATGTCTCGTTGCTACGATTATGGCGCCACAAACGGTTCTCAAAACCGAGGTCATATGTCAAAGTTACTAAGGTTTGAAATTGTCCAGTGAACTCTAAAACAAGACTTTTTGACTTAATTGATTATGCCAATTTTTATAAAAACTTTATATAGGCAAAGTTAATTTTTGTATATATTTATGGGCCTATCAGTGGGTGCCACGTGGCCTGCCCGGAGGCTGCCACATGGCCCCAGGCCATTGGTTGAAAGGGCATATGTTAGGTCCATATATTACTAGTATAGTCCCTTATTGTTGTTAGTGTAACCCCGTTATTGTTATTATTGTACCCTTGTAACCCCCATATTGTTATTATTGTGCCCTTAAATTATTATTGTTAGGTCGGCTAGGATTACGTTGTGGCCCCACTAGGATTACATTGTGGCCCTATGGACTCCTATATATAGAAAGGAGGTTTTGTAATTTGTATCATCCAAGAATTTTTCATTCATGTAATGTATTGGAGGTTTCCCCCTCGAAGTGGCTTATTTCTAACGCGTTGATATCTCTTTTCTTCTATTTCTGGAGCTAGTTTCACAACATTTGGTATCAAAGCTTTAGATTCTATGGTTTCGTTGCTCCAAATAGGTCATCGTGGCATTTTCGCTATAAATTTTTTTCTATGAAGGTTCAGAAGCTGAAATTTTTAGGGTGTGAAGCCAAAATCCTGAGGAACGTCGTCGCAAAATTTCAGAAACTAATGATGAGAAAAAAATAAATGATAGTCATGATTTTATAAACTCTAATATTGTTAGGAAGAACCACCATATTCCAAAGATGAATATGAGGAAGTTTGATGGCCAAGATCTCGTAACATGGATACTACAGATGGAGCAATATTTTGATCTCAATAATGTGCAAAACACACAAAAGGTATGCATTGCAACTTTACATCTAGAATAAAATACATTTGTATGGTATCGATGGCTTTTATCCCATAAAAAAATTGTCACTTGGTCAATTTTTACGGAGGAAATGATAGCGCATTATGAGGATACAAAGAGCAACACCTTCTTTAGCCAATTGATAAATCTCAAACAAAATGGTTTAGTGGGGGAGGAGTACTTCCAAAAATTGAATATAAGGGTAACTGATATTACAAAGGAACATAGGATTGATCTCTTCATAGGTACTTTAAATGATAACATCCAACATGAAGTTCGTGTTTTGGAACTTGATTCATTGGAGAAGGCATTCAGGTTGGCAAGAAAAATTGAATGTAAAATTATGGCGACAAGGAAGCCTACCCCTCACTTCTATAAAGAGGGAAGTGTTGCTACTCCTAGATTTCAACAACCTACAAGGTTGACACCACAACAATTGGAAGAAAAAAGAGCAAAAGGGCTTTGCTACAGTTGTGATAGCAAATACACTAAAGGTCATAAGTGTGCTGAGAAGAAATTATTTTACATAGATTGTGAAGAGGAAGAAGAAAATGAACAAGAAGAGGATATACACCAAGAACTAGCCCTAGAAGAGGAAGAAATGAGGCCCACCATATCATGTAATGCATTGGTAGGAATTACCACTCCTCAAACTCTCAAGATAGAAGGACATATGAAGAAGAAAAAGGTAATAGTGTTGATTGATTCAGGTAGCACCCATAATTTTATTCATTGTAAGGTAGCCAAGGAATTGAATTGTTTCCTATACCCAGCACCAGAATGTCAAGTGATGGTTGCAAATGGAGGAACTATAAATTTCTCTGGAAAATGCCATAATATCAAGCTATCCATTGGGGAATATGTATTGAATAGTCCAATGCTTTCCATCCCAATGGGAGGTGTTGATGTCATACTAGGAGTACAATGGTTACAATCTTTGGGGACGGTAGCTTTTAATTTTCAAGAACTTTTCTTGAAATTTTTTTCGGAAGGAAAGGAAATCGAATTACGGGGTATCACAGGGAAGCTAGGAAAGATAATAAGCTCTAATGTCATGACAAATCTTCTGAAGAAAGAACAACGAGGCATAATTTCACAATTATGCTCACTAGAAGTTCCAACATCAAAATCATCTATTTCTCCAGATCTCCAAAGAGTCTTGGACAATCATTCCAATGTGTTTGATACTCCCAAAGGACTCCCACCTATTCGTGATCATGATCATGCTATTCATTTGATTCCAGGAAGTGTTCCTCCAAACATCCAACCTTACAGATATCCTTATGTCCAAAAGAGTGAAATTGAACGTATGATTGCAGAAATGTTAGAGGCTGGTATAATTCAACCTAGTCAAAGTTCTTTCTCTGCTCCTGTAGTATTGGTACACAAGAAGGATGGATCATGGCACATGTGTCCCGATTATAGGGAGCTCAATAAGCTCACCATTAAAGATAAATTTCCCATTCCTGTGATTGATGAATTATTGGATGAATTACATGGAGCAATTTATTTTACCAATTTGGATCTTCATTCAGGATATCATCAAATTAGAATGAAGACTGAAGATATTCCGAAAACAGCATTTCGAACTCATGAGGGTCATTATGAATTTTTAGTCATGCCTTTTGGCCTTACCAATGCACCTTCTACATTTCAAGGGTTGATGAATTCCATTTTCAAACCCTTCCTTAGAAAATGTGTGCTAGTATTTTTTGATGATATACTAATCTACAACAGGTCTTGGAAGGATCATGTTGAACATGTTGACAGGGTGCTCAAACTATTGCAGGAGAAACAATTATATGCAAAGACATCCAAATGTTTCTTTGGAGTACAAGAGGTGGAATATCTGGGTCATATTGTATCTCACGAGGGTGTTAAAGTAGACCCTAACAAAATTAAAGCCATTAAGGAATGGAAAGTCCCCACAACCATAAAGCGGTTGCGAGGATTTCTCGGGTTAACAGGGTATTATCGCAAGTTTGTTAAGAATTATGGGAGAATAGCAGCACCTCTAACAACATTATTGAAGAAAGATGCATTTTCATGGACTCCTGAAGCAACTAAGGCCTTTGAACGTCTTAAGGAGGCAATGTGCCTAGCACCGGTCTTAGCTACGCCAGACTTCACAAAAACCTTTATTGTGGAATATGATGCCTCAGGAAATGGAATTGGTGCAGTTTTAATGCAGGAAGGAAGACCCATTGCTTTTGAAAGTCGTCCAATCAAAGGAAAGTATTTACAAAAACCTATTTATGAGAAGGAAATGTTAGCAATACTTCATGCACTAAAGAAATGGCGAACTTACCTAATGGGAAGACACTTCAAGGTAAAAACTGATCATGATAGTCTTAAACACTTTTGGAACAAAGACTATCTTCAGAAGAGCAGCAAAAATGGGTCACAAAGATGTTGGGTTATGACTTTGAAATAATCTACAAAAAAGGAAAGCTTAATGTTGTTGCAGATGCACTCTCGAGAAAGAATGAAGAGGTGGAAGCATTGCTTTGTGCCATTTCTATTATCCAACCAGATTGGATAACTGAAGCAAGAGATGAATGGAAGAAGGAAAAAGATGTATGGACACTCATTCAAAAGTTGCAGCAAGATCCTAGTACATCTGATACATTTACTTGGAAAAATGATTCCTTATGGTACAAAGATCGCTTATATCTTTGTAAGAATTCCCAACTAAAACAAAAGATTCTTTTGGAATTGCACACTTCTCCTTTAGGAGGACACTCAGGATTTTTAAAAACTTACCACAGGGTGAAGAAAGAATTTTTTTGGGATGGCCTTAAATCTCATATTCAAAATTTTGTGGCGGAATGTTTGGTTTGCCAGCAGAATAAATTTGAGACAATTAAGACCCCGGGTCTTCTACAGCCTTTATCCATTCCAAGTCAACGTTGGGAGGAGATTTCAATGGATTTTATCACAGGTTTACCTAAGTCCAAAGGAAAGAGTGTCATCATGGTGGTAGTTGATAGACTTACCAAATATGCACACTTTTGTGCATTATCTCATCCATTTAAAGCAAGTACATTTACTACTAAATTTATGGACACAATTCAAAAGCTACATGGAAACCCAAGGGTTATTGTGAGCGACAGAGATCCCATTTTTACTGGAAATTTTTGGACGGAGTTATTTTCTTGTTTGGGTACTCAATTAGCTCATAGCTCATCTTATCATCCTCAATCCGATGGTCAAACTGAGATAGTAAATAAATGTTTGGAAGGATATCTTTTTTGTTTTGTATCTGATAAACAAACACAATGGGTCAAGTGCTTACCTGTCGCTAAATGGTGGTATAACACTTCCTTCCATACTGCAGCAAAAATGACCCCATTTATGGCACTTTATGGATATCATCCACCATCCATCACATTATCTTTAAGAGAAAATTCGAAGGTTCAAGTAGTCGAAGATCACATTGAGCATCAACAAGAAGTTCTCAAACTCTTAAAGGACAACCTGCATTTGGCACAAAATCGAATGAAACAACAGGCAGATCAACATCACAGCAAGAGAAGTTTTGATGCAGGAGAATGGGTATTTTTACGGCTACAACCATACAAACAAATGTCCCTCAAGAAAGCTAAGAAGGATAATAAATTATCGCCAAAGTACTATGGTCCTTATAAGGTGTTGCAAAAGATTGGTACTATGGCATACAAATTGGAGCTTCCTACTTCTTCACGAGTGCATCCAATTTTCCATGTTTCATGCTTAAAGAAGGTTATAGGTGAACAAACAATATTCTCGGAACTTGATGAGGAAGGAAAAATCATATTGGAACCTGAAGCGGTCACGGAAACCAGAACTCGACATCTACGGAATCAATCAATTTCAGAGTATCTCATCAAGTGGGAGAACTTACCCACTGAAGATTCTACATGGGAGGATGAGAATTTTATACAGAAGCACCCAGAGCTACTCAATTGTTGAGGACGACACTTTTTTGAAGGAGAGGGGCATGTTAGGTCCCTATATTACTAGTATAGTCCCTTATTGTTGTTAGTGTAACCCTCGTATTGTTATTATTGTACCCTTGTAACCCCCATATTGTTATTATTGTGCCATTAAATTATTATTGTTAGGTCGGCTAGGATTACATTGTGGCCCCACTAGGATTACATTATGGCCCTATGGACTCCCATATATAGAAAGGAGGGTTTGTAATTTGTATCATCCAAGAATTTTTCTTTCATGTAATGTATTGGAGGTTGCCCCCTCGAAGTGGCTTATTTCTAAGGCATTGATATCTCTTTTATTCTACTTCTGGAGCTGGTTTCACAACAGCATATAAAATTTTGAAGGGTTAAGGGGTTTGAACCTCGACCCGACTACTCAGGCAGGGCCGACCCGACTGACCTGCCCGTGGCAAACTTGTCGAACGGTTGGGAAAGCTTAACGTCAATTCGGTTCGGCATCATGGTAAGTGGATAATTTGGGGACTAGCCCCCTCAGGAGCCAGCCCCTATTACGATGTGACCTCTAGCACGAAACCGCGGGCTAAAAGTTCTTGAACAGCGGAGTTTGGAAAGGGGCTAACCCCCAGTGCTAGCCTGACACCCATATGACCTATGGCGAGGACCGAGAGCTTCAAACCGGGGGTTATAGTGGCAATTACAGCCATACAATGTGACCACGTAAAGTTTAATGCGGAGGTTGGTGGTCAGGCTTATCCGCACGGTTAAGCCGGCGGGTATGGTAGGCCACATGTGAACATGGCCACTGAACTTTTAACTTGACCGTTAGTCCTTACCACCAGATTTGGCGTGGTCCAAAAAATTCGGAGATTCCCCATATTTAGCGCTGTTAACTATAGTTCCTTCAGTTTTGGAGGAGGTTTTCTAGTGACACTGAGCAAAAATTTGTTTTGGTCATAACTTTCTCAATTTCCAACCAAACAAGATGAAATTTTAGTCAATTTTGGGTTTCTTCAGAATTATGGAGAGTTTGGAATAGGTTTGAGAGTGAACAGAGGTGATATATAGCATATTTTTCTTCAGGGAAGAGGAAGGAACCATCAAGGCCATCTTGGAGGAGGCACTATTTTGGGTTGTATTTCATTGTTTAAGGTAAAACAAAATCCATTTGTAGCTATTTTATATCTTCTAAAGTCACATTTACAGTTTTTTTTTCCTGTTTAGGCATATTTTTCACTATGTAACCATTTTGAGCAAATTAATAGAGCAAGGACATGCCATTGGGGAGCCTTGGACCGCCAAATGTAGCCCAGGAAAGGTGAACTGCCTCAACAATTTCTTGTGTTATGTTATGGTGAATTTTACTTGCTATGTATTTCTGCTGTGATATGTTAAACAGTAAATTTAATTAACAAATCCTCACACATAAAACTCAGAAACAAACCAAAACTACTTTGTTTAACCTGCAAGTCATGGAGAACACTTTGCACACTAAATTATATGGAAATGGATACTTTGCATAGCATTAAAAATAGTTCCATTTTTAGATCAGTTGTTATTAGAGCTAGATTTTTACGCAGCATTTTTTCTTGTGAAAAGATATAGTTGATTGTTTGCAAGTTTTGATGCTTACTAGGCTTAAGCTCAAGAGAGGGGAAGTACAATTGGTTAGAGCACAAAGTAATCCTCAACCAAGGAGGGCAATAGAGCCATTAACTCCACCTTCTAATTCACCTCCAAGGTCCACAGAAGAAGCCTCAATAATTTCTTCAAGAGAAGGAGAAGTTCCTAAAGACATTGATCCCAAAGAAGAAGAACGGGTGTTTTGAAGGGCTTTCCTAGACATGACGGAGATGGTGAGTATACTCTACCAAGAAAGGTATGACAGGCTTGTAGGAGAAGGGTCTAAACATCAGAAAGAAGGAGAGGGTTCTTCAGGAGGAAATAAAAGTGCTGACAAGTCAAAGAAAGGACATGGAGGAAATGGTGATCCACCATCCCCATCTTAATCCTCTTCCTCTACATCGTCATCCTCTACTTTGGTGAATCAATCTCACAATTCTAAAACCACTAGTAAAAGTCCATTTTTAAAGCTTGATGTTAAATTTGAGTTGCCTATGTTTAATGGAGAATTCAATGCAGAGAAACTTGACAATTGGATAAGGCAGCTGAAGGTTTACTTAAGGATACAGAACCTTCATGATGACGACACCAAGATTCAGTTAGCCTCTTTGAGAATGGATGGAGTAGCATTAGCATGGTGGGAAGCTAAGACCAAGGATGAAATTAAAAAACATGGTAAGATCACTTTATCATGGGCTGAATTTATTACTGCAATTAAAAAGCAATTTTATCCATTAGCTCATTTACAAAAGGTGAATTGGAAAAGTTTTATACAACTTAAGGGACAAAATGTACAAGATTACACCCAAGAGTTTAGACGAAGGGCTCTTTTACTAGGAATTTATTTTCATAGCCAAGAGACTTTACTAAAATATATAGGTGGTTTATACATCTATCTTATACATACTATCCTTATGTTCAATCCTACTATTCTAGATAAGGTTTGTGTCCAAGCCACGCATTTAGAGGCTAGAGGTAAACAATATTTTGATGGGAATGAGGATAGTGAATTTAAAGGCAAAGGGAGAAAGAGAAATGCAAACTCTAGGAAAGAGAAGGGAAAATTCTTTTGTAAAAATTGTTCCAAAACAAGCCACGATGAAGACCATTGTTGGAAACTTCATCCCGAATTGAAACTAGAAAAATTCAAAACCAAAGATAAGGCCAAAGAAAAAGGAAAAAAAGTTGCAATATCTGAACAAGACTTAGGGTCTGAATGAGGAGATGAAACTAAAATCATAGCCATGGTACTAAATAACATAAAGGGGAAAGAGATACGGTAAATGAAACAAATCCCAGTTCTAGCATTACAATCTTTCACATAGAAGCTCCAAGTGAAAAGAAGAGAATAGAGTTGTTTCATGTCAGGATAATTTCAAAACACACAAAGATAGACACACTATTTGATAATGGGTCACAAGCGAACCTCATCTCAGAAGACTTAGTCAAGAATCTGAATCTTGAAACCATTCCACATCCTAAACCTTATCCTCTTGGATGGATTTGCAAGGGTGCTAATTTACAAGTTTCAAGGAAGTGCATTTTGCGCTTCACCATAACAACTCATTATATTGATATGGTTGAATTAGATGTGCTATTTCTTGACATTACAAGTGTGGTGTTGGGAAGTCCTTACTTATATGACAAGAAATCGATCTTCCATCGCCATGAGAACAAGTACTATTTATTCAAGGATGGTAAGCAGTTTATTGTGAAAGCACATCGGAAGAGGTTAGAATCTTCTTTAGTGAATGCAGGACAGTTGAAAAGCCTTGTCAATGCAAGTAAAAATTTGAATTTTTTGATGATTAAGCAAAAATATTTTGTACATAATCCTTTTCATGTTTCTGCTGATGTAAATAATCAGTTGTTTCAGTCTGAAAGCAGGTCGTCTTTGGAAGAAGATTACAAGATGTTGCAGAAAGTGTTTTTGGTGTCGATCGGTGCAGAGAACAAAGTGTCAGTGCAAAGTGGTGCAAGAATCCAAGAAAGGGAAAGGCATGCAAGTAAAGAGGACACAAATTTCAGCAAGGATCATTGTTGGTTTCAGAATGGGAGGGTACTATGGCGAGAAAACTTGGTCAGGAATCGACACAAGTACATGGCTCATTTGGAAAAAATTTGCCATAAGGACAGTTGGCAAGGTGAATCTTATTTTCAGTTTCTTTTGAAGGTAGACGATTGTAGGAGCAATATGTTTTCTGAAAATTGTAGTTGTTGTTCTGCAAGTTTCAAAAATTTGCATTATGACAATCAAGGTTAGCAACAGTCAGTCAACGGATTCAAGGAAGAATTTATCTTTTTATGAGAAGCTCAATTTGATGAAATCAGGGAGATTTCAGTGGTTCAAGGTTGCAAGAGTGGAGAATCAGTCTCTTCATCTTTAGTTTCTGTAATTTAGAGAGATTTTGGGGTTCAAAATCTTCCCATTGGGGAGGTGTGATCAAGAGATCATGTCCAAGTTAAAAAAATTCACAAAAATGGAAGTGCTCAAAAATGGTTGCAATCAGAACGACCAGAAAGGTCTTGTTGTTGTGATTCTGGCACCGTGAATGGTTCTCAAAACCGATGTTGTATGTGAAAGTTACTAAGGTTTGAAATCATCCAGTGAACTCCAAAACATGACTTTTTGACTTAATTGATTATGCCAATTTTTATAAAAAAATTATATAGGAAAAGTAATTTTTTTTATATATTTGTGGGCCTATCAGTGGGTGCCAAGTGGCCTGCCCGGAGGCTTCCACATGGCCCCAGGCCATTGGTTGAAAGGGCATATAAAATTTTGAAGGGTTAAGGGGTTTAAACCCTCGACCCGACTACTCGAGCAGGGCCGACCCGACCGACCCGACTACTCGAGCAGGGCCGACCCGACCGACCCGCCTGTGGAAAAAATTTTGAACAGTCAAGCAAGCTAAACGTAAATTCAATTCGGCATCATGGTAAGTAGAGAATTTGGGGACCAGCCCCCTCAGGATCCAGCCCCTATTACGATGTGACCTCCAGCTCGAAACCGCGAGCTAAAAGTTCTTGAACGGTGGAGTTTGGAAAGGGGCTAGCCCCCAGTGCTAGCCTGACACCCATATGACCTGTGGCGAGGAACGAGGGCTTCACACTGGTGGTTATGGTGGTGGTTAGAGCCATACAATGTGACCACGTAAAGTTTAATGAGGAGGTTGGTGGTCAGGCTTATCCGCACGGTTAAGCCGGCGGGTATGATGGAGGCCACTTGTGAACACGGCCACTGAACATTTAACTTGACCGTTAGTATTTACCACCAGATTTGGCATGGTCTGAAAAATTCGGAGATTCCCCATCTTTAGCGATGTTAACTAGAGTTCTTCCAGTTTTGGAGGAGGTTTTCTGGTGACACTGGGCAAAAAATTGTTTTGGTCATAACTTTCTCAATTTTCGACCAAACAAGATGAAATTTTAGTCAATTTTGGGTTTCTTAAAAATTCTGGAGAGTTTGGAATAGGTTTCAAAGTGAACAGAGGTGATCTATAGCAGATTTTTATTCAAGGAAGAGGAAGGAGCCATCAGGGCCATCATGGAGGAGGCACTATTTTGGGTTGTATTTCACTATTTAAGGTGAAACAAAAGCCATTTATAGCTATTTTCTATCTTCTAAAGTCAAATTTACAGTTTTTTTTTTCCTTTTTAGGCATATTTTTCACCATGTAACCATTTTGAGAAAATTAATAGAGCAAGGACATGCCATTAGGGAGCCTTGGACCGACAGATGTATCCCAGGAGGGGTGAACTGCCTCAACAATTTGTTGTGTTATGTTATGGTGAATTTTACTTGTTGTGTATTTCTACTGTGATATGTTAAACAATAAATTTAATTAACAAATCCTCACACATAAAACTCAGAAACAAACCAAAAATACTTTGTTTAACCTGCAAGTCATGGAGAACACTTTGCACACAAAATTATATGGAAATGGATACTTTGCATAGCATTACAAATAGCTCCATTTTCACATCAGTTGGTATCAGAGCTAGATTTTTACTCATCATTTTTTCTTGTGAAAAGATATAGTTGATTGTTTGCAAGTTTTGATGCTTACTAGGCTTAAGCTCAAGAGAGGGGAAGGACAATTGGTTAGAGCACAAAGTAATCCTCAACCAAGGAGGGCCAGAGATCCATTAACTCCACATTCCAATTCACCTCCAAGAGCCACAGAAGAAGCCTCAAGCATGTCTTCAATAGACGGAGAATTTCCTGAATACATTGATCCCAAAGAAGAAGAACGGGAGTTCCGAAAGGCTTTCCTAGATATGATGGAGATGGTGAGGATACTCTACCAAGAAAGGAATGACAGGCTTGTAGCAAAAGGTTCTAAACATCAGAAAGAAGGAGAAGTTTCTTCGGGAGGAAAGAAAAGTGATGACAAGTTAAAGAAAGGACATGGACAAAATGGTGATAAACCATCCCCATCTTCGTCCTCTTCCTCTAAATCGTCATCCTCTACTTTGGTGAATCAATCTCACAAGTCTAAAACCACTGGTAAAAGTCCATTTTTAAAGCTTAATGTTAAATTTGAGTTGCCTATGTTTAATGGAGAAGTCAATGCAGAGAAACTTGACAATTGGATAAGGCAGCTGGAGGTTTACTTGAGGATACAGAACCTTCATGATGACGACACCAAGATTCAGTTAGCCTCTTTGAGAATGGATGGAGCAGCATTGGTATGGTGAGAAGCTAAGACCAAGGATGAAATTAAAAAACATGGTAAGATCACTTTATCATGGGCTGAATTTATTACTGCAATTAAAAATCAATTTTATCCATTATCTCATTTACAAAAGGCTATCATGAATTGGAAAAGTTTTATACAACTTAAGAGACAAAATGTACAAGATTACACCCAAGAGTTTAGACGAAGGGATCTTTTACTAGGAATTGATTTGCATAGCCAAGATACTTTTCTAAAATATATAGGTGGTTTACACATCTATCTTATACATACTATCCTTATGTTCAATCCTACTAGTCTAGACAAGGTTTGTGTCCAAGCCACACATTTAGAGTCTAGAGGTAAACAATATTTTGATGGGAATGAGGATAGTGAATTTAAAGGAAAAGGGAGAAAGAGAAATGCAAACTCTAGGAAAGAGAAGGGAAAATTATTTTGTAAAAATTGTTCCGAAACAAAACACGATGAAGACCATTGCTGGAAACTTCATCTGGAATTAAAACCAGAAAAATTCAAAACCGAAGATAAGGCCAAAGAAAAAGGCAAAACGGTTGCAATAGCTGAACAATAATTAGGGTCTGAATCAGGAGATGAAACTAAAAGCATAGCCATGGTACTAAATAACATAAAGGGGAAAGAGATTGTAAATGAAACAAATCCCAATTCTAGCATTACAAACTTTCACATAGAAGCTCTAAGTGAAGAGAAGAGTTTCAAAACACACAAATATAGACACACTATTTGACAGTGGGTCACAAGCGAACCTCATCTCAGAAGACTTATTCAAGAAGCTGAATCTTGAAACCATTCCACATCCTAAACCTTATCCTCTTGGATGGATTTGCAAGGATGCTAATTTACAAGTTTCAAGGAAGTGCATGTTGCGCTTCGCCATAACAGCTCATTATATTGATATGGTTGAATTAGATGTGGTACTGCTTGACATTACAGGTGTGGTGTTCGGCAGTCCTTACTTATATGACAAGAAAGAAATCTTCCATCGCCATGAGAACAAGTACCATTTATTCAAGGATGGCAAGGAGTTTATTGTGAAAGCACATCGAAAGAAGCTAGAGTCTTCTTTAGTGAATGCAGGGCAGTTGAAAAGCCTTGTCAATGTAAGTCAAAATTTGACTTTGTTGATGAATAAGCAAAAATATTTTGTACATAATCCTTTTCATGTTGTTGCTGATGTAAATAATCAATTGTTTCAGTCTGAAAGCATATCGTCTTTGGAAGAAGATGACAAGATGTTGCGAAAAGTGTCTTTGGTTTCGATTGGTGCAGAGAACAAAGTTTTGGTGCAAAGTGGTGCTAGAATCCAAGAAAGGGAAAAGCATGCAAGCAAAGAGGACACAAATTTCAGCAAGGATCATTGTTGGTTTCAGAATGGCAGGGTATTATGGAGAGAAAACTTGGTCGGGAATCGACACAAGTACATGGCTCATTTGTCAAAAATTCGCCATAAGGACAGTTGGCAAGGTGAATCTTATTTTTAGTTTCCTTTGAAGGTAGACCATTGTAGGAGTAATATGTTTTCTGCAAATTTTAGTTGTTGTTCTGCAAGTTTCAAAATTGCATTATGACACAATCAAGGTTAGCAACAGTCAGTCAGCAGATTCAAGGAAGAATTTATCTTTTTATGAGAAGCTCAATTTGATGAAATCGAGGAGATTTCAGTGGTTCAAGGTTGGAAGAGTTGAGAATCAATTTCCTCATCTTCAGTTTCTGTAATTCAGAGAGATTTTGGGGTCCAAAAGCTTCCCATTGGGGAGGTATGATCAGGAGATCATGTCCAAGTTAAAAAATTGCTCAAAAATGGTTGCAATCAGAACGGCCGGAAAGGTCTCATTGCTGTGATTTTGGCACCATGAACGGTTCTCAAAATCGAGGTCGTATGTGAAAGTTACTGAGGTTTCAAATCGTCCAGTGAACTCCAAAATAGGACTTTTTGACTTAATTGATTATGCCAATTTTTATTAAAAAATTATATGGGAAAAGTTAATTTTTTTATATATTTGTGGGCCTATCAGTGGGTGCCACATGGCCTACCCAGAGGCTTCCATGTGGCCCCAGGCCATTAGTTGAAAGGGCATATAAAATTTTGGAGGGTTAAGGGGTTTGAACCCTCAACCCGACTACTCGAGCAGGGCCGACCCAACCGACCCGCCTGTGGAAAACTTGTTGAATGGTCGGGTAAGCTGAACATAAATTCAGTTCAGCATCATGGTAAGTGGAGAATTTGGGGACCAGCCCCCTCAGGAGCCAACCCCTATTACGATATGACCTCCAGCTCGAAACCGCGGGCTAAAAGTTCTTGAACGACGGAGTTTGGAAAGGGGCTAGCCCCCAGTGCTAGCCCAACACCCATATGACCTATGGAGAGGACCAAGGGCTTCACACTGGTGGTTACGATGGTGGTTAGAGCCATACAATGTGACCACGTAAATTTTAATGCAGAGGTTGGTGGTCAGGCTTATCCGCGCGGTTAAGCCGACGGGTATGATGGAGGCCACATGTGAACGCGGCCACCGAACATTTAACTTGACCGTTAGTCTTTACCACCAGATTTGGCGTGGTCTAAAAAATTTGGAGATTCCCCATCTTTAGTGTTGTTAACTAGAGATCCTCTAGTTTTGGAGGAGGTTTTCTAGTGACACTAAGCAAAAATTTGTTTTGGTCATAACTTTCTCAATTTTCAACCAAACAAGATGAAATTTTAGTCAATTTTGGGTTTCTTCAGCATTCTAGAGAGTTTGGAATAGTTTTTAGGGTGAAAAAAGGTGATCTATATCATATTTTTATTCAGGGAAGAGGAAGGATCCATCAAGGCCATCATGGAGGAGGCACTGTTTTGGGTTGTATTTCACTGTTTAAGGTGAAACAAAAGCCATTTATAGCTATTTTCTATCTTATGAAGTCAAATTTACAGTTGGTTTTTCATTTTTAGGCATATTTTTCATTGTGTAACCATTTTGAGCAAATTAATAGAGCAAGGACATGTCATTAGGGAGCCTTGGACCGGCAGATGTGGCTCAGGAAGGTGAACTGCCTCAATAATTTGTTGTGTTATGTTATGGTGAATTTTAATTATTGTGTATTTCTGCTGTGATATGTTAAATAGTAAATTTAATTAACAAATCCTCACACATAAAACTCATAAACAAACCAAAACTACTTTGTTTAACCTGCAAGTCATGGAGAACACTTTGCACACTAAATTATATGGAAATTTATACTTTGCATAGCATTACAAATAGTTCCATTTTCAAATCATTCTTAGTACAATGCCAAAATGCTCCAAGAAACTCTAAGTTTCCAAGAGTGAGAGAGAGAGTGTGTGAGTGAGAGAGAGAGAGTGAGAATAATGAGAGAGCTCCAAAACTGAACTGACAAAAGGTACCAACTGATCCTCAGGAACCTTTTTATAGGATAGGCCTCTATTTTCTTCATTTTCCATTATTTTCCTTAATTTTCCTCCTCACATGCAACGTGTGACCTTTCATCTCCCTTTCTCCTAATTTCCATTATTTTTCATAAATAAGTGTGCCAAATATGTCATGTTTCCTTTCCAGATCCTTTTAATTTTCCAATTTCCTTAGCCATAATAAACCAAAACAACAACCACTAGGATTTTTTCCCAACATTTAGCTTGGAATAAGTGTCCCATTAACATTGGTTATTATTTTTAAATTTATTACATGAAATTTTCACCAGGGTTGTTACAAAACCCTCCCCCTTGGAGGACATCGTCCCCAGTATTCAACCACACATATACCTCAAAAAAATCACTGAAAAACAACCATACTTCCCATAGAGCTTTATAACATAGCTCGGTGTAGTATTTACAATGATTACCCTGTTGAAAAGAAAACCAACATGACATCATAACAACATGACAACTATAATGACATAACACCCATACCGCTTATTGGAGATTTATAAAATATCTCATGGAGGTATTTACATCCATATACATATATACATATACCCAAACATCACATCAAAACTTATATCAAAACATCATCAAAACATAAGCCAAACATGTACCAACATCACACCAAAACTTCTTTGCCTCAACTGGAAAGCAAGGAAGGATACATGGCCTACATATGATCTACCATCTCCCATGTAAATTCATCAGGCCCAAAGTGCTTCCATTGAACTTTAACTTGCTCTATTGCTCAGTTCCAGAGCATGAGCACCTTTTTATGCAATATACACTGAGGCTCTGGTTGGAATTCACAGTATGGTTCCACCTGCAATATAGACCATTCAATCAGATGATCAACATATTTAACATGCTTCTTAAGCAACGATATATTAAAAACATAATGGAATTTCACTGTGGAAGGTAGTGCAAGTCGATAAGCCACTGGTATGATCCTTTCAATGATCTTGAAGGGTCCACAAAACCTTGGTTCCAACTTGGCACATGATCCAATCCGCAAGGAGATCTTCTTGGGCTTGATGCACAAGTAAAATTGTTTCCCAACCTAAAACTCATTGAATAACATGTTACTGTCTACATAACTACTTTGTTTAACCTGAAAGTCATGGAGAACACTTTGCACACTAAATTATATGGAAATGAATACTTTGCATAGCATTACAAATAGTTCCATTTTCAGATCATTCTTGGTACAATGCCAAAATGCTCCAAGAAACTCTAAGTGTCCAAGAGTGAGAGAGAGAGAGTGAGTGAGAGAGAGAGAGTGAGAATAATGAGAGAGCTCCAAAACTGAACTGACAAAAGGTACCAACTGATCCTCAAAATCCTTTTTATAGATTAGGCCTCTATTTTCTTCATTTTCCATTATTTTCCTTCATTTTCCTCCTCACATGCAACCTGTGACCTTTCATCTCCCTTTATCCTAATTTCCATTATTTTTCATAACTAAATGTGCCAAATATGTCGTGTTTCCTTTCCAGATCCTTTTCCTTTTCCAATTTCCTTAGCCATAATAAACGAAATCAACAACCACTAGGATGTTTTCCCAACATTTAGCTTGGAATAAGTGTCCCATTAATGGTGGTTATTATTTTTAACTTCATTACATGAAATTTTCACCAGGGTTGTTACAAAACCCTCCCCCTTAGAGGACATCATCCCCAGTATTCAACCACACATATACCTCAAAAAAATCGTTGAAAAACAACCATACTTCCCATAGAGATTTATAAGATAGCTCGATGCAGTATTTACAAAGATTACCCTATTGAAAAGAAAACCAACATGACATCATAACAACATAACAACTATAATGACATGACACCCATAGCGCTTATTGGAGATTTATAAAATATCTCATGGAGGTATTTACATCCATATACATATATGCATATACCCAAACATCACATCAAAACTTATATCAAAACATCATCAAAACATAAGCCAAACATGTACCAACATCACACCAAAACTTCTTTGCCTCGACTGGAAAGCAAGGAAGGATACATGGCCTGCATATGATCTACCATCTCCCATGTGAATTCATCAGGCCCAAAGTGCTTCCATTGAACTTTAATTTTCTCTATTGCTCAGTTCCATAGCATGACCACCTTTTTATGCAATATACAATGAGGCTCTGGTTGGAATTCACCATATGGTTCCACCTGCAATATAGACCATTCAATCAGATGATCAACATCTTTAACATGCTTCTTAAGCAACGATATATTAAAAACATAATGGACTTTCACTGTGGAAGGTAGTGCAAGTCGAGAGGCCATTGTTTTGATCCTTTCAATGATCTTGAAGGGTCCATAAAACCTTGGTTCCAGCTTGGCACATGATCCAATCTGCAAGGAGATCTTCTTGGGCTTGATGCACGAGTAAAATTGTTTCCCAACCTAAAACTCCTTCAATAACATGTTACTGTCTGCATAACTCTTCTGCCTATCTTGCGTTGCTTTCAAGTTCTTCTTGATCACCTACATTTCCTGTTCCATTTCTGCCAACATCTCTGGTCCAATCAATACCCTATTAATCAGATCACTCCAACTGATAGGAGTGTTACAACTACGCCCATACATAATCTCAGAATGACTCATCTTCAATGACTCCTTGTACATGTTGTTGTAGGAGAACTTTGCTAGTCAAAGATACTCTTCCCCCTTGCACTATTGATGCATCACATACATTATTAGGTCCCTATATTACCAGTATAGTCCCTTATTGTTGTTAGTGTAACTTGAATTGTTACATTATTAGTATACAGATGTAACCCCCATATTTTATTCTTGCCTTAAATTATTATTGTTAGGTCGTGGGATTACATTGTGGCCCCACTAAATAGGATTACATTATAGCCCCATGAACATTTCCTGCATATAGAAAGGAGGTTTTTTTGTAATTTGTATCATCCAAGAATTGTTCATTCATGTAATGTATTGGAGGTTGACCCCTTGAAGTGGCTTATTTCTAAGGCGTTGATATCTCTTTTCTTCTATTTTTGGAGCTGGTTTCACAACATTTGGTATTAGAGCTTTGGATTCTAGGGTTTCACTGCTCCAAATAGATCATCGTGGAATTTTCGCTATAACTTTTTTTCTACGAGGATTCAGAAGCTAAAATGTTTATAGTGCGAAGCAAAAATCTTGAGGAACATCATCGCAAAATTTCAGAGCTTGGTTCACAATATTTTAGGAGATATGATCTATGGAAGTTAGGGCTTTTTGTAGACTTTTGAATTTCACTAAAAAATTTCATCGCGGAATTTTCACTATACCTTTTTTCTACAAAGGTTCAGAAGCTGAAATTTTTAGATCGCGAAACTGAAATCCTGAGGAACATCGTCGCAAAATTTCAGAGCTTGGTACGTAATATTTTCGGAGATATGATCTGTGGAAGTTAGGTCTTTTTCAGGCTCCCGAATTGCATCTCAAAGAGGTGAACGTGGGAAAATATTCATATCTTTCTTTCCGAGCATCGGATTGGAATTATATAAAAATTTATTGGAATTACACGGACTGTAGTTTCCTGTCTATAAATTTCAGAGCCAAAGGAGCAAATAGTGACACATGGCAAAGCATACAAGTTCACTCTATTGAACCAGTCCATAATTAGGTCATTGTGGGAGATTGGAAATAACTTTGTCTTGAAGAATAAAAATCAAGTCAGACCTGTGTGATTTGAAAGAAGCTTCAGAGGAATACTATAGGGCTGAATTTCAGATATTGAGGATCTGCAAGTATAAAGATAAGTCAATTTCAATATCGAGCTCCTCAAAAGCAAGTAAAAGGTGTGTATTTTTTTTTCCAAACTGCATAAGTCTTCTTTGAAGAATCAAGTTGAATTGATTCTAAGGGCATATTGTAGAATAGATATCAGTATTGAATTCTCAAGTGGCCCCTAAAAATAATTCAACACCCATTAAGCCTTTAAAAGGCTCTACTATGACTCATGAAGACGAAGAATGGCAACATGACATATCAAAATTACAAGAGCAAGTGCAACAAATTTTGCTCTCGCAAAGAGCAACAAAAAATGACATGGAAGTTTTGAAGAAAGGCGTGGAAACTAAGATGGATGGTTTGAAGAAAGGCATGGAATCTAAGATGGATGGTTTTAAGAATGGCATGGAAGCTAAGATAGATGGCATGGAAGCTGGCATGGAATCTAAGATGGATGACATGGAAGCTAAGATGGAAAACATGAAGAATGATCTAAAAGCTGACATGGAAGGCTTGACAAAGTTGATACAAGAAATGTTTCCTAATGGTGAAAAGATAGTAGAGGAAACTCATGATGAGAACAAAATAAATGTTAATCGTGATTTCATAAACTCTAATGTTGGATGGAAGAACCACCATATTCCATAAATGGATATGAGGAAGTTTGATGGAAAGGATCCTGTAACATGGATACTACAAATGGAGAAATATTTTGATCTCAATAATGTTCAAAACACACAAAAGGTATGCATTGCAACTTTACATTTAGAACAAAATACATTTGTATGGTATCGATGACTTTGCTCCCGTAAAAAAATTGTCACTTGGTCAATTTTTAAGGAGGAAATGATAGCACATTATGAGGATACAAAGAGCAACACTTTCTTTAGCCAATTGATAAATCTCAAACAAAAGTGTTCAGTGGGGGAGCACATTGAGGACTTCCAAAAATTGAATATAAGGGTAACTGATATTCCAAAGGAACACAGGATTTATCTCTTCACAGGTACTTTAAAGGATAACATCCAACATGAAGTTCGTATTTTGGAACCTGATTCATTGGAGAAGGCATTCAGGTTGGCAAGAAAAATTGAATGTAAAATTATGGCGACAAGAAAGACTACCACTCACTTCTATAAAGATGGAAGTGTTGCTACTCCTAGATTTCCACAACCTACAGGTTGACACCACAACAATTGGAATAAAAAATATAAAAAGGGCTTTGCTACAGTTGTGATATCAAATACACTAAAGGTCATAAGTGTGCTGAGAAGAAATTATTTTACATAGATTGTGAAGAGGAAGAATAAAATGAACAAGAATCTTCAAAAGAAGAGGATATACACTAGGAACCAACCCTAGAAGAGGAAGAAATGAGTCTGACCATATCGTGTAATGCATTGGCAGGAATTACCACTCCTCAAACTCTCAATATAGAAGGACATATCAAGAAGAAAAAGTTAATAGTGTTGATTGATTCAGGTAGCACCCATAATTTTATTCATTGTAAGGTAGCAAAGGAATTGAATTGTTTCCTATACCCAACACCAGAATTTCAAGTGATGGATGCAAATGGAGGAACTGTAAATTGCTATGGGAAATGCCATAATATCAAACTAACCATGGGGGAATATGTATTGAGTATTCCAATGATTTCCATTCCTATGGGAGGTGTTGATGTTGTAGGCTGGTTTCACAACATACATCCTCAAAATATCCTCCAATATCCTATTGACTCTCTCATTCAGTCCATATGTCTACGGATGATAAGTTGTGCTAAAGGCCAACTCGGTGTCCAAATCTGCAAACAAATCCTTCCAAAACTTGGAAGTGAACTTTGCATCCCTGTTTGACACGGTCTTCTTTGGAACACCATGCAATCTGACTATGTCTCTGATGAACACCTGTGCTACATTGCTAGTTGAGTATGTGGTATTTACTGGAATTAAATGTGAAACCTTTATCAAACTTTCCACAACAACCATGATGGAATCATGTTGTCTAGTTGTCTTGGGAAAAACTATGATGAAATCCATGGAAATTACCTCCCATTTCCACTCTTGAATTGCAATTTGATATAGAAGTCCACCTGGATGCTTACACTCTACCTTAACCATCTGAAAATGCAAACATCTGGCTACAAACTCTGCCACATCCTTCTTTATATTCTGCTAATAATAGAACCTATTCATTGTAGTCAATGTCTTCTAGAAACATGGGTGACCCAAATATGGTTTCGCATGGAACTCCCTCAAGATCGCCTTCTTTAGCTCACTATTGTCTGGAACGTATATCCTATCTCTAAATATGACCAATCCATCTTTTGTGAGATGGTATTCCAAATCATGTACCCATGCACCTGTACCGATACCTATACCTGGGCCACTACCTGTACTTGTACCACAATCTGTACCTATACCTATACTCGTACCCTCCTGCAACTTGTGAACAATGTTCATATACCTGTGATCCTTTTGACCTACCTGCAAGATCCTATCTTGTAATTTTGCCTCATATGAGCTCATAATTGCTATGTGATTTACCTGTACCCACTCACTAAGAAAATTTGTGACCCTATTCCCCTTTCCCTTGATGTACCTGATCTCGAAGTCAAACTCATTGATCGTGGCCAACCATCTTTTCTACCTGGTGTTCAAATTTGGTTGGTCAAACAAGTACCTCAACCGAAAGTGATCACTCCTCAATACGAACCTCCTGCCAAGAAGATAGTTCTTCCACATCTTTAGTGCATGAATGAACGTTGCTAACTCAAGATCAAGTGATGGGTATTTCTGCTCGTACTCATTCATTTTTCATGACTCATAGCATACCACTTGTCCATATTACATAAGGACCCCACCAAGTCCTCTCTTGTAAGCATTTGTACAAACTACAAACTCCTTGTCCAAATCTGCAATCTGTAACACTGGAGCATGTGTCAACAACTGTTTAAGATTCTCAAAACTAGCCTCACACTCCTCTGTCCAATCAAACTTCTTACCTTTCCTATGCAATGATGTAATAGGATAAGAAATCTGTGAGAATTTCCTGACGAACCTCCAGTAATAACCTACCAATCCCATGAATTATCTCACCTCAACTACATTCTTAGGAGCTACCCACTCCATGGTGGCCCTTATCTTTTCTGGATCTACTGCAATTCCCTCCTTGGAGATAACATGTCCCAAGTAGTGTACCTCAGTTTGGAAGAAACCGCATTTGTTGAGCTTAACAAACAATTGATTTTCTCTCAACAATCTCAATACTGCTTCCAAATGTTCGGCATGCTCTTCTTCATTTTTAGAATACACCAATATGTCATCAATAAACACAATTAAAAACTTGTTCAAATAAGGATGCAACACAATGTTCATAAAACACATAAATGTAGTTGGGAAATTTGTCAAACCGAATGGAACTACAACAAACTCATAATTCTCGTACTTCGTCTTGAATGCAGTCTTGTAGATGTTCTATTTTTTTATGTGTACCTTATTATATCCTAATCTCAAGTCAATCTTAGAGAACATTACCACTCCCTTCAACTGATCAAATAAATCATCAATCCTCAGTAATGGGTACCTATTCTTGATGGTCACTTTGTTCAGCTTCTTGTAGTCAATGCACAATCTGAGGGTGTCATCCTTCTTCTTCATGAACAACACTGGTGCACCCCATGGCGATACACTTGGCCTAATGTACCCTTTGTAAAGCATATGTTTTAGCTACAAATTTAATTCTACCAACTTAGGTGTGATCATCCTGTAAGGTTCCTTTGATGTTGGAGTTTCCCCTAGTACCAACTCAATAGAAAATTATACTTCCCTGTGCGGTGGAAACTCTAAAATCTTTGTTGGAAACACATCCTGAAATTGCTACAAAACTAGATACTTGTTCAACACATCTGCATCCTCAAATTCCTTTCCTTTTTCACTAGGGATATGAGCTGCAAATAGCATACACCCATTCATGTGATTGCGCTTGGCCTGCATGAATGTCGCCATCATAACTGATGTGATTTTCTTCTTTCCCTGTAAGACTCTTGGTTCCCCATTGTCATCTAAGCACTCATTCGATTTATCATAGCAATCTACCTTGGTCCTATGAAGATATAACCAATACATGCATAATATAATATTGTATGATCCCAATGGAAATATGTTCAAGTGTGTTGTTGTAGGCATACCTTTTAAACTAAATGCATAAGATCTTACCCAATGGTGAATTATTTTCATCGTACCTGTATCCAACTACACTAACTAATATTTTTCATCCATTTCCTTACTCAAACCAAACCTATCCACCAAGTCGAGACTAACATAGCTATAATTCGATCAAGGGTCAATTAAAATATAAATAACTTGATCACAAAACTTATCGTCCATATAAATGATAGAAGCATGGTGATCTACCTGCCTATTGTCCACAACTGCATAAATACGAGGAATTATCCGTTAAACATCCCCAACAGTCTGCGCCTCCTTTTCACTGTATATCTAAGGCCTACCACCCTGATTATGTGGAAAATCTCTCTTAAGATGCTCTTCACTGCATGTCCAGCACTCCAACCGTCCAGCTCCATTACCTCCATGTTGTTGTGGTGATCTATGTTGTTTTTGTGGCATATGTCCCTGTCTACCTACATTAAACTTATTTTTTGGTGCCACATTTTCTTTCTCTTATACATTATGATGCCTTGCTCTCTTATGTTTGCATTTACCTTTACCTTTGTCCTTCCCTTTCCATCCTTGCTTAGACTAGTTCTTGCGCTTTGACTATTCATAGCAATGCTTCAAATTCCCAATGACTTCCTCAAGTGTCTAAGGTTCATCATACTCAATCTGATCTCTGAATGTTAATTGAAAACCACTTACAAATCGCTAAACTTTAGCCTTCTCATCCTCAAGATATGGTACATACCTCAATAGCTCCAAGAACTTTGTCGTGTACTCCTCGTCTATCATTGATCCCAAATTTAGCTCATAGAATTTTTTGACCTTCTTGTCGTAGTCCCTCTCTCACAAGTACTCACTACTACAAAATGGCTAATTATTTACTAAAAAATGACTAAAATTTTCATATAAATGACTATTTTTCAGTCGCTGACCAATAATAGCTTATTTACAGTATATTATAATCCGACCAAATTTTAGTCGTTTTTAACTTAGTAATTAATTGGTTGTCTCAACTTTATTGTCTAGTAGTATATTTAGTCATAAATTTGGTCATTAACTTAGCAATTGATTTAGTTATTAATTTCCACAAATAATGACCAAATCTACAACAAAGTATATTACTAAATGAACACCCGAGAAAACCAATTAATGACCAAAATGTTGGTTGTGTTATAAGATACTGTAAATTAGCTACTAATAATCATATATATGCAAATTTTAGTCATCGTTTGAAACCAATTAATGACCAAAGAAATATGACTAAATTTTGGTCATGTTATAAGATATTGTAAATTAGCTATTAATAGTCATATATATACAAATTTTAGCCATAATTTGAAACCAATTAATGACCAAAGAAATATGACTAAATTTTAGTCATGTTATAAGATACTGTAAATTAGCTACTAATAGTCGTATACATGCAAAATTTACTCGTCAATTGTAATCACAAATTTATCATTTGTAGTAGTCATTTATATTTTTTGGTAGTTTCATATTCATTATATAAATGACTACTTTAGTAGTTTATATTCATTTTATTTACTTTCATTAACAATCATTATAGCAGCTAATTTAGTCGTATATTCATTTTATTTGTGTTCATCATTAATAAACATAGACTACTAATTTAGTAGTTCTAGATTGATTTTATGTGTTCAGTATTAATCAACATAAATTAATTAGTATGATTTTGCAACTAAATTTAAAATAATAATAATAATAATAATAATAAATAAAATAAATAAAATAAAAAATAAAAAATTGGCATACAATGTATATGTTTATCTAATATGAAAATGCAAAGTTACATGTGTTAATTACAACACTAAATAATATCAAGTGCAACTATAAATAACTTCAACCACATAAATTATATTATATAAAATATCAAGTATTACAATATGAATTTCCAACTTAATATTGGTTGGAGTACAATTTACACATGAAATATTGTTTCATCACTTCAAAACATTATAATTGTGTTGCCAAGGCATTGCAAGTTGAATTCACCAACTCTGAAGACTTGACCATAAATCTATATGTGTGTGTCTTATGTGGGATATTGGCTCTGCAGGTACCACTAGACCAGTTCCCTTCTCTCTCTCTTTAATTTTCACTTTGTTGCTTCAGTGTTATTATTCTCCTCTTTCTTCAATTCCTGCTTATTTCCATCAATACTGAGTTACTTTTCTGAAAAAGAAAGAAGATACAACATAGATTATAAGACGTGAAATATGATGAACACTGGAATATAAACCAAAGTATACTATAAAGGATTTATATGATATATACCTCAACATCAGCAATATTGTTAATGCCAATTTTCCCCATAAAATCAAGAAACTTGAACAAGTTTTCTTCAGTTGGGAAATAGTGGCTTGTATGTGGCCAGATGACCTGTATATACAAAGAAAATAAAACATCACCATAGAAAATAATACCTTAGTAAAATTAGTATTCAAAATTCAAGGAAAGATTGGGTACAATCATGCCAACTAAGTTACATGCTAAATATATCAAGTTGTAGATTACTTATACAATGTGGGTGTGCAAGCAAATCTCCTAGAAAATGTCAAATCTAAGTCTAGAATAAAATGAAATGAAGTAAAAAGTATACAATAATAGGATAGTCTCGTATATGTGTATATAACCACATAATGTAGAAGGCTAAGTGAATAAGTCTCGGGCTAGAGGTTGATTATGTCAATAATGCCCAAGTATGATGAGCATTTCTTCATATAAGAACTAATATTTGGGTCCATTATCACATATGAATAAGCCAACAAGTCTATATCAAATTATTAGTGTTTTGCTTATATTTACAGATCACTAAAATATAAGTGGATAAATTGAAAATATAATTCTCTTCCCATTGTTTTCATCACCTGTGGTACAATATATTAGCTGTGATTTGGAGAAAAATTCCAACATCGAAAATATGTCACAATCACCACTAGTGATCCCCCAAAAAGGATTATTTTGAAATGTAACATTCAGATTCCAATTGCTATATGATTCTTGAATGGAAAATCCACATTGAATTCCAACACCAAAATTCCAATTTGAGGGAACACTTGTGGTCATCCTTAATCACTCAAACTCAAAACATCAATGATCGTTATAATGAAAAGATAAAATAAGAGTAGTTTTGATATGTTTTTCAGATTTACATGAAAAGCACCAATGGTTTTCCCATATTTACCATACTTGAAATTTCCAAGATATAACACATTAATTGATATTTGACAACAAATATTTGATTCAATACAAACAATAATTTAACATATTACAAAAATACCACCAATGTTTGATCCTCAATTAGTTCAAAATAGTTAGCACAAAAACTTCAAGAAAGAGCAACAAGTTTAAATAAATAAAATCCATCAATTAATAATCAATCAAAAAAGATAAGCTTTTTGTTGAAGCTTGATAAACAACTATAAATATTGATAATCCACTGCAACAAATGGTGTTGTTAAAAGAGAAATACTACTTGGAGAACTCATCTTCCAAATTCTTTTCTCTATCCATGAAGCTTTTTTCTATCCTCAAAACCGAAATGAAGCAATGAATTTCATTAATTTTCATAAAATACTTCTGGTACTGAAAAAATATAGTTTGACCATGTGATAGACAATTCAAGCAGGTAAAAAATTGTGTACAATATTTCTTAGAATACTTCATGTTAAAAAGAAAACTTGCATATTTCAGATAGAAAAAACATGTTTAGAGAGAGAAAAAAATTATCACAATGATACTATATTTTGTTAGGTGGGCTATTCATAAAATAGGTAGATAACCCAGTGGACATGAATTATTAATTAGTATATGTGCACAAAACAATTTCCTTGCCAATAAATCAGACAACCATCCCACTATTCCTTCTAACAGGTGCAACTATTGACTTATAAATTTTGTACTAAAACAAAATTCTAATCAATGTATTGAAACGGTTGTACAAAAAAATATCTGCATACAAACCTAAGGATGAACATATCAAAGAGGCTTGAAGGGGTCACATCTCCAAAAATATCTAACACCTCTACCATCCTAAGAATCTCCCTTCTCACAATGTCACCAGGATACATTCCTGAAACCATTTTCTCAAAACCCTGAAGCAAACTACAAATAACCATTAGAACTTCTTGAAACTATAAGTCAGGTACTCAATAACCTTACAAATTTGAGCAATGAGAAGTTTGATGCTAGAAATTAGGAATTTTCCTGATCGCCTGGATTCAAGCTATCTGCATCTAAATAATCGTCATAACGATTATGTGGTAGATGACCTGACCTGAAATTTCCCCATTCCATGTTGATTAACTAATCAATAAAGCCAATTCCAAATAGTTCTTACATTCCAAACTCCATAAGATTAACTAAAGGTGAAAAATAAATATGCATTGATATATGCAGCAAGATAAGTATCCTTATCAAGAATATAGAGGGGAGAAATGAATAGCAAAAGGTGAAAGGTTACCATGCTACCAGATTTTGCAAGTTGGCATTTAGTTATTGCATTTGCTCACTCTACATAGCATGCATTTGTTCTTGTCCCAAGAATTACTACAACCATCACATATTCATCATAATAGCATTCTCCAACAAGTGTTCCAATAGTATCATTAACCTAAAATTTCCAAACCAAATACAATCATTAGAATACTCTACAAACAAACCAAGAGTCAACTTTGAAGACACTTTTTTTGTTACGAACTTAAAATCCTTGCATCCATTTAAATCATGTCAAAATTGAAAAAAAAAATAGAATGCCAAAATATTTTCTCAAGGCTACTATGAAAATTTTATGTTCACAACACTATGATGATGTTGTCTTTGAAAAGTATAACATATTTTCAAGAGACAACTATTATGGAAATTTTCCATTTACAACATCATGATGCCATTGAGACTGATTCAATTTACTTTGTTAGCTCTGTCGAGCTATAGAATGATAAAGATGGATAATTTTAAGGCTAAAACTAACAAACAACAAACTATATTATAAGCATTGAAATTATATTATTCAGAATAAATGTAAGCAAGAAAACCACTGAAATCATAATTGTGTGGCTCTTGACAAATCTATCGTGTAGTATCAATTTCTTAGATATAAACTATACCAGTGAAAATACAAGTTCTATTAAGCATATCAAAGCTACAACTCGCATATTCAACCTTTTTTGAAAAATTTCTTGTTGTACGCAACGCCCAATATATTTTCCAATCTGTAAAATATCGAATATGTTATTAATACTTAGATGTAGACATTTTCAAATATATCATACATATCTTCAAATATTGATTGCTCTAAATTGTTTAGAACATTCACTTTCTCACTGAAATTCCTTATAACATACACCCATGCAAATCAATTATCAGTTGCTTTGCTAATGGGTGCGGTTCCATTATCATAACTACTTAGAAGATACTTGGAGAAATTAAAGGTTACAAAAATTTATTAATGAAGTGTTAGATAATATTCACCAAAGTTCTCATGAAATTATTATACTTCACAATAAACAAAGGAATTCTTGATTATCAACCACAGGGATTCTTGATAATCAACCACATATACAACAAAATATATGAAGTACTTTTATATAAGTACCAGATTTCACAAATATTGTTTACTTGAAACTACAAGTTGTTTCAAAAATGTGCTCGCAAACTTATAAATTACCAATTCACAATATCACACTTCAAATGACTTAATATAAATTAAGGAACAAAACCAACTTCCTACACAGATAGTTTCAATTGCAACTTTAGTATTTGTTGGATGCAGATGACTAGTTGCAGTCACATGCGGGTAGCATGGAAACCATCCGAGTAAAGGTCACAATTTCTACAAATGTGTTTGCAAATTAGTTCTTGCTCTAAATATATATTGGTTGCATGGGTTATGCCTAAGGGTCTCAATGATACAATTAGTGAATCAGTGATATATGGTGGCAATTAATCCCCATTTAATTTTCACCACATCCATTCTTCACATCTAAAAGTTATAATCATTGGGTTGCAACCCATGAAAATTAACTTAGTAAGTGTTTGCTGAAATTTTTCCACCATATGCCTCCTTTCCAACCAACAATTTATTTATCTTTTCTACATTAAGTGTCCTATGATCCTATCACCATTATCAAACTGACCTTTCTTGTAGCCCAATGTTACAATGAGAAACCTCACACGCATACTAAATTACCTTTTAATTAACATTAGCGAGCTATTATCTTCTGACTAACCTCACAATTTCCCTCGTACCCTATTGCAAAACCTGAGGAATACCATATGTGAAAAAGGTATCTTCATCTAACTTGACAATGCATCTTTTCCAACTTATCTCTCATGTTATTTGTATTTACATTAAGAAGCAATGTATCAATGTTATGTTTTTTCATATTTCATCCCTTTATAGTAATTATTAACCCTAAAAATACAAATTCCTTTAATGTCCTAAAATCCAATGTCAAAGCCCTAATTTAATTGGATTCTTTCAAAATACCACTCAAACAATCAAATAAACAAATATGACAAAAACTTAGTTATTAGATGATTTCCACATTACAACTGAACTATTCCCTAGAATTCACTGATTATGCTGGGTGTGCAAACTGATTATCATCCTGATTTAGAGGTCTTTGTTCAATTTGGATGTATACCCCATGAATACTATACACCTCTCCACTTATGGGGGTGAGGGGGGGTCCTGTCCCCCTCGCGGGGGTTCGGGGGGGGGGGGCATCCCCCCCGGCTGGGAGGTCCGAGGACCAGTAGGGGCTCGGGGGCAGCGCCCCTGAAGCTAAAAATATATGTAAAATTTCCTGGTAAAATATTGTAATTTCCTATTCAATTTGGGTCGTTCATTAGGCGAATGATCTCACGATAGAAGTTATGTTTAATTTAGGGTTTTTTCCCTTGAAGGCAACCCATCTATTGTATGAGGGAATTGTATTGTGGTTGTGTGTTGAGAGTGTATTCTGAGCGAGAAAGAGAAAGGGGGATTGTTTGAGAGAGTAGAGTATATTACAGTGGATCTGTTGTACATTGTGTCTCTTCATTTTGCTAGATAATATAAAGGAAGGATTAGTTGTTTCTCTGTGGACGTAGCCCAAGTTGGGTGAACCACATATATTTGTGTCTCTCATGTTTTATATGTTTTTTGTGTTTGTATTTCCGCATATTTTTATATGTTCCATTTCTCTGTAATATATAATTTTCTAACATATTCCCCTTATTCTTATCTTTTCATTTATATTTTCTCAATATAAAATATATTGACACTGAGGGAGTACAATTCAACTATCTTTTGCATAGGCTTTGGTGAATTAACTTGATTGTTTCAAGGCATGAAGCAAAAAATGATTCTATATGCATACAGAAAGTCACCATATATATAAGAATTATAACTCTTCTCTTTCTAAACTGAATTACTAATTGCACGCAATTCACCTTTGTTTTTTGAATCATCTTAGATTACTTAAACTTGATTCTATAAGAAGTTTCCAATCAAAGAATGTGAGTTCCATATGTTAATAGAAATTCAGAATTTCCAGAAAACTTACAATTGTATGCTCTCATATGTAGCTTATATTGTCTGAATCTCTAAATTTGGATGATGCACATCAATGAATAAGTCAACATGGTTGTCAATTCTTCATAATGCCACTAAAAATTTCTTTGTACCACTCAACTTTAAGGCTCTTTAGTCCCCTACTATTTTGCTAGCAGACAAAATACACACAGGATTGTGTGTTACTTACAAAACATGTAGTTTTCATGTCTAAACCCAGTATTAGTGTTCCATGGGGACACGTCCCCTGGGATGGTAGTCAGGCCTTGCTTCCCACGCTCTCCAACATTCTTCGTTATCTTACTTTAAATATTTGTTTTCCTTTGTCTTACCTTTTCTATCATTTTATTTAAATTTTTAACAATATTGTTAATTGTTTCGAGATGTTTAAGTGTGGTTCCAACCTCATCAAAATTCATATGGAAAAATAATATTTTCACATCCCATTCAAAATTCAGATTCAAACAAGAAAAATGCAAAAAAAACATGGTGGTAACCTAATTTTGAGAAAAAATTAAAGGGGGCAGTTGAGTACTCAACAATACCTACCTACATATCATTTAACACTCTATGTTATATGAACACACAAGTATCTATATACATAGAGAGATTGGGCGTAGTATAGGGGTTACTCACATCACCTCATTTTCAATAACCTCATTGAGAATTTGATAAAATCAAGATCTCTAAAATCATAATGTCAATGGTTCAAACTATAATTTGAACCATTTGGGTTAATTCAAAGACCTCATTATACTATGATATTTATGTGGTTGAGATGGCAAGTTTTGGTTGTTATGGTTTCAATGCCAAGTTTCCCTCAAATTTGTCTCAGAATAGACATTGAGAAGAAAGACGATTTCAATATCCCTTATATGTTTCCCATAAACCACAAGTGTGTGGATCCTATCTCGTTGTTAGATGGTAACATTATAAAGAATGCATAAGAACACTTCATTCCTTTTATTTTTCTTAATCTCTAGCCTAGATCCATCTTAAACCAAAATCTATCAAGCATATAAAGAGATCACATTTATTAATGTGTAAATATTTAATCATTTAATTCCACATCATGTGTTAATTTCTTCATATTAAAAAAGTTTACATAATAAATTTGATTCCTCTTAGTGCTTTGATAGATCAAGATTTAATTTTGATCTAGGCTTGCTTATTTTTTTAGACATTGTTACATGAATATGTATGTATGTATATGATTTTTTAATTTTTAGCTAATTTAATTTTGTGTTGTTTAAGATGGACCTGGCTTGCATTTTTTTATTTGTTTAATGTAATGTTATGTTTATTCGTTCGTCATAATTTCTCCCCATATTGGACTACCAGTATCGACCCATCGTAACTACATATCTACCAAGTGTTGAGAGGGATCAAATCTCTTAAGATGCAAACCTTTTTTTTAGTGCAAAACTTGAAGAAATATTTGCACTTAGAGAGATTTGATTCCTCTAGGCTTTTGGTATATCTTGAGTTAAGATGGATCTATACTTGTTCTCAATAATATTATTTGTATTTATATAAATTTCACATCTCTATGCATAGAAATATGCTTAGTTTTAACTTTATTAAAACCCCAATAATATATATATATATATAACTTAGAAGAAATTTTATTGTAAATATTGATTTTTTACATGTTTATTAATTAAATTTAAATATGAAGTTATGAAATATATTCATTTTTTTTATAAGTCAATATATACATCAGTAGTAGGAGAAAAAAGTAGGTAGTCTCACCCTGACTAGGTTTGTTGACTACTGCAATCAGCATGTGACAAAGAAACTGTAAAACAACTAAAGACATTATCCACTACTTAGGAGTCCAGAAGCACTAGTAAACACATAAAACAAGTAAAACACATGTAACCATGCTAATCATCCGAGGTGATGGAGATTGGGTTGTCCAGAGTTGTTCCTGGAGGAGGCGGAGGGCGAAAGGAGCACTAGACATGCTCTTCGAAATGGGCCATCCAGGCCTCCAACTTCTCGACTTTCTCATAAAGTAGATTTTGGCTGCGTCAGACCACAACAACGCGCTCACATGGCACTGTAAGTAATGTATTTTGTTGAAGGTGGCGATGAGCTCTGCATTATCTTCCTGTCACACTTGCTCCGAAGTTTCTAAGAACTCCAACATTGATTGGATCAGATCTCGACACCTCTCCAAACAACAATACTGACTCTATCCTTGATCTGAATTATGCATCTTGCCCTAACGCCCAACACCACCATGGCGAGATGCTCCACCTTGCTGCTAAGTTTGTGGGGTGTGAATCCCTCGCCCAACTACCGATCCCCCAAGTCCATGGCCGTTGCGAGCGCCAAAAGGCACTTTTCTTGTTCGACTAGCATTTCCACCACCGCATCCCCTAGAGACCAATCGTACCAGGCGACCAAACTTACCACCACCACGACCCGAGCGAGTGGTCGCTCCTTCCATCTGTGAGGGGGATTCCCGACCACTCGAACCAATCTAAATGAGAAAATTTTGCGAGGAGGAACAAATGGATCGAGGGACCGACCTCATTATGGAAATCTTGGCACTGATGAGAAGGCCTGGAGCAGACCAATGGACATCCACCTAGACTACAATTACCTCGTGGAGAAACACACCTCTCCCCCTGGAAGGACCATGGATAACCCACCCGAGAAAAACACGAGACATTGCAAATTCAAACCCACAGTGAACACTTGGGCTCGAAATTTGTTGTTCCCCGCTCCGAATAAAAAAACCACCAACCAAACCGCATTGCTACCAACTCTACCACACCTTAGAAAACTCTGGAACTTGAAGAAGCTAGAGAGATGATTACTATTGAGAACATACCAAATTCCGCACCATCGAGATAGAGAACCCGCCCAACCCCAACAAAATAATTCTAGAACCAGGGGTCCAAAGCATTCCCCAAGCTTAATGATCAAAGACCAAGCCGCAAATGGGAAATTAACCCAAATGCACACCCGAAAGCGAAGGAAGGGACGTCAAAGATGCAGTCACCACCTCTCCCATACAGTATGACCTTTGGAAATTCCACTCCATTTTTCAACACTCAAGTTGCATGCACCACACCCAGACCAAACCCAGACTGCTTGATACAATACCTCGCCACCCTCCATAAAATGACGACATGCTCTACCTCCCACGACTATCGAGAATGACGAAGGCCTCACACAAACTTCATTTACCACTCTTGTACTCAAGGTGCCTTGAGAGGATAAGGGAGCCAATCCTCACATCATCGGCCATATGTACATCATGAATGCCCACGCGTGGCATCGGGAAAATCAATTACTTGGTTCACCATCCCCATTCGAGAGAAATATAATGATTATTGATGTGAATCATTACGATATAAATTTAAATAATGATTCATATTGGTAACTATTATATTTCAAACTTCATATTTAAATTTAATTAATAAACATGTAAATAATCAATATTTACAAATTTCTATATTTAAATTTTTTTTTTTTTCATTTTGTTTTTTCCGAGGAAATACTTGGATAAATCCACCCGAAGGATCACATCCCTGTTACACAGCATTTTTTCACCGTCCCTGCAATCCCTCGTCTCGTACATTGGAGGACTATTCCCGTGACCTGTGAACAGTAAAATGTCCTGAAAACACCTTGATGGCATCCTTATGCATAAGGGCAAGAATTCTCCTGAAGAACATTTCCTCTGAAAACCCTAAAAACCCATGTTTTGGCATTGGCGCGGGTACCAGTTCATCCCTCGCACCAATGGGGAAAATACACACTAGTGGGCGTGCCAGCTGGCGCTCTGTCCCTGTGTTGTCCCCGCGCCAAGCCTATTTAGGAATGTTTTTTAACAATAGAAGGCGGAAGTTTGATTCTAACAACTTCAGAACGAATCATGAAAAAGAAGTTGGGTTGTTTGGCTCAGGATATCCTTGATTAGGAAGTGGTTTTCCACCTCTCATGGAACCAATAGCAGAGTCATGCATATTAAGATATGAGAGAAATATTACAACCAGTGCTCTGACGTCATGATGTCGTGTTCTATGCCACAGCTGAATCCACCTATGCACTCGACTTATTCGACTCAGCAGGGGCCCACTTACCAGCAGCTCGTTCGACCCGAAGGCGGCTATTACCTTCAAGGTCAGTCTCGACTAGTTTACAACTCACCTCAAGGTTCTGGTTATTACCCTCAACAGCCAGCCTATACTTATACTCCGCAGCAAAATCCTCACACTGCTCAATCGAGACCCATGTATACTCAGAATCAGTATCCTGGTTATCAAACCCTGTATCCTGGTTTTCAGCTGCCGTATCAACCCAATTATCTGGCTTATACCCCCTATGGTCATAATCCCCCAGGACAGAACCAATGGGGGCAGATTTATGCTCAACCAGGATGGAGTACAGGTACCGGTCCTTATCAGGGACCTGGCATGCCTTTTAACCCTCAATTACCTTTTCTCGCCACGTTGGAGTTACCGGACGTGTCCAAATTGACCAATGATCCGATTCTTCATAATCCATATTGGCCTCCGGTTCTGACAAAGGTGCCTGGTGATTGTCCTAATTTTGAGGGGAAATCTGGAGAAGACCCCCAAGCACACGTCATGGCATACCACTTATGGTGTTCTTCGAATTCTTGGGTAGATGACTCGGTTCGTTTGCGTATTTTCCAGCACACTCTCACTGGTGCTGCTACTAAAGGGTACATAGAACTACCCCGTGGTATTTTTCAAGATTTTAATACTCTAGCTATGGCGTTCCTGACGCATTTCCAGTTACCGGTTCGTTACGAAGCCGGGACACATCTCCTGACGTCTCTGAAACAGGACAAAGCTACTCATATTTCAGATCACATCCACGAATGGAGACGTCATCGTCGTCTGATCAAGTTTGATATTCCTGATCAACTTCTGACTCACTGGTTCACTACCTCCTTTGTCAATAAGATTGCACAGGACATTGCTATGGGGGCATGTGTAACTGAGGAACATGCCATCGCTCGCGCCCAGTACCTCGATTTAGTGTACTCTCAATCGGGCACGTTATATGACATCTTGACGGATGCCCCGCGACCGAGGACCTTTAAAGCGCCACCTACTCCATCAATAGATGGTGTTATTGGTTCTGTCACTCAGACTTCTCGCAAGTGTTCCAATGGGAAGTAGAAATTGAATTCTTCCAATACTTCTCCTTCTCATCCTGCTCCATATTCTGGTAAAACCGCGGAGGTCAATGCCATTCAGGCCAATCCTTCGGAAAAGACCTCCAAAGGAAAAAAGAAGGGAAAAGGCAAAGCCAAATCCGATGCCCCAAAATTGGAATCGTCTAAACCCCGTGCTGATGATGGTTCGCAGCGAAAACCGAAGTATCCCTGCCTGATTTGTGAAGAGGATCACTACACTAAGGATTTTCCTCAACGATCCGAGGTTATCCAACTACTAAAAGGCGCTAAGGGAACTCTGCAGTCCTTAAATAACCTTTCCCATCTCAACAGACCCAGATGGTCGATCAATCTGCACCATCTGCGTCGTTCAGCTCTTAAGTTTTCATGATGAACGGTTCTGCACTGTTTCCATCGCTACTCGGTCGAAATATTATGCTCGATCACGTCAGGCAGCCAAGAAGGAGGTCGTTGATGGTCCTCCTCCCCCACCTACCTTTGGTCCCCTTGAAATTTAGAAGCCCAGTGTTGAGCCCATTATACGGCCACCTTCTAAAGGTGTTCTCTAGAAGTCTTCCTATAATCCCAATGCCCGTGCTGCTACCCATTATAGTATTGTTGAGGATTTAGCATAGGCTCCGTCCATGATGTCCACGTTAGAAGTCCTCCAAAGTTGTCTGTCTCAACAGAAAGCATTGTTATCTGTGATTGGCGGTATCGATCCTCCCGATTCTAGTCTTCTCACTTTCGATCTAGAGAATTTCGTCCCCCGACTTCCGCACTAGATCGCGCTTGTTATACAAGTCGGTATTAACGGTCTCAATATCCATAGGGCCATGGTGGACAAAGGTGCATCTACCTGCGTCATGTCATCTTCTTGCTAGAAGGTTATTGGCTCTCCAGCCTCAATTCATCACCCAATGCCCTCGAGGCATTCGATGGAAGGGAATCGAAACCCTTGGGTGTTCTCGCGAGCTTACCGATTACATTACAAGGAAAGACTGTCAACGTTGAAGTGGAATTCATTGATGCAAAACTCAACTATAATCTTCTACTCGGTCGCAGTTGGACTCACGCTATGTTGTGCGTTCCCTCCACCCTCTTTCGAATTCTGAACTTTCCACATGAGGGAAAAATTATTAATGTTGATCAGTTGTCATTCTTTACCTCATCTTCCGAGAACAATGTGCCATACATGGACCAAATTCCCAATCCCCCTGACAGCATAGGACCGGGTCTTTTCAAAGATCGCACTCTTATGGGTATTTTTCCCTTTCCACCACCCAATACCGTTCAATTTAATATGATCTCTAGGTCAGATGACCCATGGATCATCCCTTCTCCTAAACAGGTTGCCTCTTTTGGAGAATCGATGCCTCTGACCCCGGTTGAAATCAATTATTGTGAGATCATTGCCACATCGGACCCTCCTCCTGCTGATAATGCTCCTTTGAGCATGGCTCTCTATGTTTATTCTCAATCCACTTGGCTCGACGATGCAGATTTGCCCGATCCTTTGAGAGAATTTTTTCCGTCTGACGAAGCTATCGTGGAGACTATGTCTCTCGAAGATCTTCCGTGGAGCGATGGGCATCATCGTTCCTCCTTCATGCCTATCCTGGGGGCAATGTCTAATTGTCTCAAGCATTCTGCATCTCAGGTTCCCTCTCCGCCACTCCAAACGCCAATATTGACTCATGAAGTTTTCTCAGAAGGAAATCTGAGTAATATTACCCAAATGATGCCTATCGACATCTCTGTTAAACCGGGGGTTGTCAAGAACATCCATGTGGGAGTCACTTGTTCCCCCGATGAGATTCAAGTGTACACTAGTCTCTTCCGTGAATTCTATGATGTTTTCGTGTGGTCTTACGAAGAGATGTCTGGAATTGATCCCAGTATCTTTGTGCACGAAATTCCCACCTATCCCGGTGCGAAGGCCGTGCACCAGCGTCTGCGTCCAGTGCATCCTCAGAAAGTTTCTGCTATAAAATCTGAATTTGAGAAAAAATTTAAAGCGGGTTTCATATATCCGATCCCTCTGACAGAGTGGGTTTCCAATATTGTCCCTGTGGATAAGAAGCAGGGCACAATTTGAGTCTGTGTTGACTATCGAGATATCAATTGGGATTTCCCTAAGGACAACTATCCCACCCCTTTTATTGATCATATCATTGACGATTGTGCGGGGAGTGAGATATTTTCCCTTATGGACGGCTTTTCAGGTTATAATCAAATCAATATCCTCCCATCTGATCAACATAAGACCGCTTTTATCTGTCCGTGGGGAACATTCGACTATAAGAAACTCCCTTTCGGCTTAAAAAACGCCGAGGCTACCTTCCAACGTGCCATGTCTTATGCCTTTCACGACATACGTAATGTCGTTTAGTCGTACCTGGATGACCTTTTGGCTCATTCAGCTCTACGCAAAGACCATCCAGAACATCTCCGCCAGATTTTTCTCCGTTGTAGACATTACAACATCAGGCTTAATCCTCACAAGTGCATCTTCTGCGTCGACCCTGGTCGACTTTTAGGTTTCATTGTCTCTAAGGACGGAATTCGCCTTGACCCTCTTAAGGTTGAGGCTATTTTTAATCTCCCCTCACCATCCTCATTACATCAGCTTCAGAGTCTTCAAGGTAAAGCGAATTTCTTACATCGTTTTATCCTGAACTATGCGGAGGTAGCCAAAGGGTTTACGCGACTTCTAAAAAAGGACATCCCTTTCTGTTGGGACGATATTGCTCAGCAATATTTCGATAACCTTAAGACGTTGCTTGTCAACGCTCCATTAATACGTCCTCCAAATGATCATCACGACTTTACCCTCTATTTGGCTACCGCATTCAGTACAATTGCCATGGTTCTGGTGCAGGATGACGATGATGGTAACGAACACGTGATTTATTACCTGTCTCAGAACCTCCTCGACACTGAAACGCGTTATGCACACATCGAAAAGTTAGCGCTGGCCACGATCCAGGCTATTCAGCGATTTCGCCATTACATCCTGTTACGCATGGTAACCGTGATTTCTGACTGCAACCCCATGACTTACATTTTGTCTCGACAATTGCTGGGGGGCAAGTACTCAAAGTGGATTGTGATCCTCCAGGAGTTTGATTTTGATTTCACTACTAACAAATCTAAGAAATCATTGGTTTTTGCCGATCTCATTTGTTCTCTCCCTACCGACTCTGTTCCGTCTCAATCCGAGGATCATATCCCAGACGAAACTCTCTTCTTAATCAGCACTCTCGATCCATGGTACGGTGATATCATCGTGTACCTCTAGACATATACCTTTCGGTCCGAGTTAATGAAGGATGCTCGATGTGGCGTTCGACATCAGTCGCAACCATATCGCATTGTTGGAGATACCCTATATCGTGTTGGAGTCGATTCCGTACTCCGCCGATGTTTGACCTTAGAAGAGGCTGAGAAAGTTCTGAATGACTGTCACAGTGGCGCCTGTCACTGTCACATGTCCGTTTATGCTACCGCACAGAAGATTCTTCGTGTGGGTTATTTCTGGCCATCTATATTTAAAGACTGTATTGTCGCAGTACGAAAGTGTCACGCGTGCCAGATCTTCCAACGCAAGATGCATGAGTCGCCTCTCCCATTACCTCCTGTCAATACCGTGGGCCCTTTTTCCAAATGGGGCATTGATTTTATGATGTGTAACCCTCACTCGGCCGGGAGGCATGCTTATATCTTCGTTGCCGTAGATTATTTCACTAAGTGGGCCGAAGCAATGCCTACACTGGCTACAGATGGTAAGATAGCTGCACAGTTCATTTTCAACCATGTGCTCACTCGTTTTGGCGTTCCTCAAGCCATCGTCACTGATCATGGCTCTCATTTTCGGGACTACATGATGGCAGAGCTGAAATCTAATTTGGGCTTGCGTCACGACATCTCAACACCATATTACCCTCAGGAAAATGGCCAAGCTGAAGCCGTGAACAAGGTCCTTGCCACGATGCTTCAACGAGCAATTGGTATACACAAATCGAGTTGGCATCTCCAGTTGTTTTTAGCTCTTTGGGTCTACCGAATGTCAATGAAGAGTGCAACCGGATTCACACCATTTGAGTTGGTGTATGTTCTCGAAGCTACTCTTCCAGTTGAATGTGAGATCCCTTCATTAAAATTGGTTGTGGAATTACTGCCTGATACTTCACTGGAGGAAGAACATCTCCTATATCTCGAGAGATTGGACGAAACTTGTCGCTTGGCTGCTTTGGTTATCGAGGCACAGAAAAAGCGGGTTAAATCTTATTTCGATCAAACGGTTTTTCCGCACTCTTTTATCGAAGGGGACCCCGTCCTCTTGTATGATCAAGCCCATGACAAGATTGGGGCAGGAAAATTCCAACCTATGTGGCATGGGCCCTATATTTTTAAACGTGTATTGAAAAATGAGGCTTATGAGTTGATCGATTATGAAGGTCTTCCTTTGGCACAACCCAGAAATGGGTTGTACCTGAAGAAATATTATGCTTGAATCATTCTTGCATAGTATATGTACATAGGTTATTTTTTCATTTCTGTGCATGTGTGGTGTGGTGTGCTTTGTAAGCGTTTTTCTGCTTATTGGGTCTTCCTGATTGTGCAGATGTCTATTACTCCTTACGTCGGTTTCGTGGATGGTGCCTCTCGCAGTACCAGGAACCTCTCTTCGGCAGCGTGGGTAATTTACGATCATGCTGGTGAGTTGGTTAATTTACAAGGTGTTTGTCTAGGGCCTACTACAAATAATGTCGCGGAATATAGTGCCGTTTTGGAATTATTAAACGAAGCTGTCAACCTCGGCATTCGTGCGTTACTTGTACGTCTAGACTCACAGCTTGTGGTTTTACAGCCCAATGGTCATTATTCAGTTAGAAACCCATGCATTTTAAGACTGTATCTACGTATTCGTTTGCTTGAAAGAAATTTTGATTACATCACATATCAGCATATACCAAGACGAATGAATACACGAACAGATGCAGTGGCTAACATGGTATTAGATAGACATTTACGCAATTTGTAAAAACATCATCAGATGTAAGTAAGATCCATGTAGAAAATAGACGTTTATATATATGTCGAGTGTTTGCAACGTGTGCATCATATAAAACCAAAAATATACATATTTGTTTCAGTTACATCCGGAAACAACATGTCTCTCAAAAATATGAAAATAGAAAGCCTAGGTGACTAATCGGCATGGTGCTCATGGTAGCACGTCACTGCCCGCACCAACCGCCTCAGTAAGTAGTGGAGACGACTTGGCACCCCTACGGTGTGCCTCTGATAAGCTAGGGGAACATCAGCTAAACGAGCATAATCCAAAACTCCGCGAGAAATCTCCTCTAAGTTCTGTACGAGATCGTCCCCCTCGCCCCCCTCACTTTGAGGGTCATAAGCGAGAGGGGTCCTCCTCTCTATTGGTGACATTCTGGTGGGCCTCTATGGGCCAACATCTACATACATATAGGATTAACTGTTAAAACATGCATGTATACCAAAAAATCATAATACTCATAAAATTAAAAAGAGTCTTACCAAGCTCCTCGTCCCAATCCTCTCCCTCTGGGAGTGGAAGGTCTGGGTCTCCGGTAAAATCGATGCCTGTATAGGGCTAGTCCTCCATGACAATCAACTGTCATTGGATCCAGTCAAAGAACTCGGGCCGCCAGGACATCTGCTGGCCGCCCCCTGTCCTGGGCATCAATGCCGCCCATCGAGCCATCCGTGGCTCTCAAGTGGTGGATCCGGGACTATGGCCTCCTGGCGCTGGAAAATTGGTAATCGTTCCAAGAAGAACGACACCAGAATCAACCCATATCCAAACTGTTTCAGTTTGGTCTTCTTGCATTTGGTGAGTTTCTGTTTCATGTTCATGGTCACGGCCGTGGCCCAGTCAAAGATAGTTGGGTTCATACACTCCGATGCAAGCAGTAGCTACGTGTTAGTCGCCTCGTGCGATGCCTGTGATCCCGCAGCCGGCGCAATGGTGTGTAGCACTACTTTTAGTGCTAGATCGGGGACGGTATGAATGTCTACTTTCCCACTCTCGGTTCCTTTACATGCCCCTGGGCACACCCTGTTCATGACCATGTCCATGTTTTCTCCCGAAAGTCTGGTACTGGTCAGAATAGGGACTGGACCCCTGCACAACAGTCCAGTGATGAAGTACACGTCTGATACTTCGAGCTCAAGTTCTTGGTCTCGAAGTCTGAATTTTTCCTCATTCTCATCCTAAATGCTGATGAGATACTGCAGTAGTTCGGGCTAAGCCTGGAGACATGGCGTTAAGAAGAATTTTTTCAGCCCGCAATTTTGGAGAGAATTCATACAATGCTCATTTCCCATTGCCAATTCATCCTCTTCGTTATGCTCTCTCTCTTTCCATTCAATGACCATATTTTTTGCTAGATACCTGCATCAATCAAACATAGGAACGTTATAAACCTCCTTGGGTATTCAAAATTTCATTTCATTGGTTGTTTTTTGAGAAATTTTGGCCAGATTTTGTGTTGCGTCGTTGGCGTGGCTGTTTGGCTAATAGTCGCACCAGCTGGCACGACCTCTGTGTAAAACAGAGCGGATTGGTGCGGGTTCGTGCCCGGAACCCGCGCCAACCGCGGAGCCCTAAAATTTGAAAATCCTTCCCAAAAGGACCTCAAACAATGATTAAAAACAGTAAAATGTAACTTAAAAGATGGACAAAGAGGTCGACTCTTACCTGAACCGAATGGAAGTTGATTTGGTCCACTAGACTGGCCGCACTCGCCACCTGAAGATCGAAGCAGAAAAGGGTCACTGTTGCTCTGCAAAGAGGTTAAAAGTGAAAAGTAAATATTTTATACCACTGTTGGTCTTTTATAGCTTTTTCAAGTCCTAAATGGGTTTTTAAACATGTTTGTCGACATAATTTTACATTATTTTCATCGAATATGTTTTACACGCGCCTTTTTGTGTAGTAGCAGGTTTTTCACGCGGTTTTGATGAAGAGACGAGTTGTATTTTATACTTTTTCGGACTCGGTAAAAACACGAAAAAGTCACTTTTGGAGTCACCTTTCAGCGTTTTTCTAACTCTCTAAATTGAAAAGATTGTCGAGTCGCTTGTCGTTTTGAGCTCGTTAAATTGGTTGCGAAACGACATCTATCGAGTATACGTTTACCCCTTTTTCGGGCTGGGATAGATTATTTACGAAAAAGGAATACCCTAGCCTATCGCGACTAGGAGGTTCTCTCAAACATAGTTTTCTACCTTTTCATATCTGTGGGACTACCTACGAAAAGGGACTGCTGGAGTTTTCTTTTCCGCTGTCTTTTCAAACTCTCTAAATATGAAAATACGTTGAGTTCTTCCTTTGTCAGACTCATTAAAAACTGATGACATTGGACTCCGTCGTAATGACGTTACTCGAGTTCCTCCTTCCTAGGGCTCGTAAAATGTACTAGGTTGGTTTTGTCCGAAGGACAAACTTACATCGCAAGCATATGCTATCCCCTTCAAGCTTGTTTTCAAAAATAATTGGGGTACTCGCCAGAAATGGTGGGGGAAAATAGAACCAATATTATAGTCGTGTTGGCAGTATGTTGCTCTTGAACATGGCACTTGTCTGCATTCGTGTCGAGTTGGGGACATCTCATCTCGTTATCCGCTTGCCTTCATAGGTTTGGGTAATCTCTTTTGACCGCTCATCTGCTATTTCCACGTCATCATGACCTCGGATCCCTTTGTTAGCCATCTATAATTTATGTTATACCCAATGATGGCTAAATATGTTCTTAAGCCTTCAAGAAACAATCTTCATGGAAAACTGCTAGTTCTTGAAGCCTTCTTGGTGTATTTTATCCTACAAATCATCTTCACTACTGTTTCCACAAGAAAAGTTTCAAAATAACCCTATTGGTTCAAAGGAAAACTAATCCAAACTCCTCATTTCTTTCATTTTCTCCTCCACCACAAGTGTTCTTCTTCCCCCTTAAAAGAGCCCATTTTTCCTGTTCTCTTATCCTCCATTTCCTAAAACCTTTCCCTCAAAACCTTGTGAATCCCTTTTACAAAGTTTAAAACCTCCTTCTCCTTTCTATCGGAACATAAAAAAGCTCAAAAAATCCCTTTTTGGCCTAAAAACCAACTTTTTTCATTAAACAGGTTTAAGCCCCCGCGGGCTTAGCTCTCAGCCCCTTCCTCCATATAACCGCAGACCCGCGACCGTCGGCTATAGGCCTATAACCCTTTTTTCGCTATCGGAGATCTTTTTGCCCCCTTATTTCCTTTGTGTGTGTGTATATATATATATTATATATATTATTATTATTATTATTATTATTATTTATTTATTTATTTTTTATTTTTTATTTTTTATTTTTATTTTTATTTTTTATTTTTTTTAATTTTTAATTTTAATTTTTAATTTTTTATTATTATTTTATTTATTTATTTATTATTATTATTATTTTTTTTTTTTTCGCGATGGTTTCCCCTCCACATCAATCTCCACCATTGATCTCGCAGATCCTACAGTCATCGGCAAATCGCCCCATCACAAATTAGATTTCCACCGATCCTGTGTCCCTTTCTCTTCTCCTCCACCGACGCGATCCCCCGACTCCATCTCAGCCGTCCATCTCCCCTAAGATTCGACATCTATTCCCCATTGCATCGGGCTTCATCCTTATTCCCTTCTGCCTTCCTTTTCTCCGCCGATGCGATCCCCCGATTTGATCTCCACCGTTGATCCCGATCCTAATTGGAGGGTCTGCGCTACCTCTCATCGCATCGAAAATTCCTTTTCCCATGCCCCTTGACCCTCTTCACTGCCAATGTGCGAAATTCCGAGCGAATCCTAACTGTCGATCTCTATCATGATCCTATGGTCCTATTCCCATCACAGTTGCCCCCTCCCATCGGCATCGGCCATCACAAGTTCCAAAAGCCTTATCCCCGGACCCTCTGCTCCTCCGATCATCGATCCGCCGAAATAAATCTTCGCCGTCCATCCTTCGGATCCGATGGCCCACATCAATTCTCCTCCGTTCGCCCGCAGACACTATTAGCACATAAAATAACTTTATAAATGCCCTAGCTATGTGTATTTTCTTCAATTTCCATATATCCCTGTTGGTCCCACCCGACCATGATGGGGCCTTTCATTAGGTTTCCGTATAATCTCCACCATTTATCTATTGTCCCCCAAATCCAACGACCCAGATCCCATTTCGCGTCCATGTTTCTCCACCTTCCCCTTTGTGCACCTCGAATGTGAAATAAGCAGTTTTCCCTTGCATACGTGTCAACCATTTATGTGTATCGCGTTCCCCCCACCCAAAACCACTTATCGCCTTCACCCCACGCGAAAACCGCCGCCGGTTTTCCAATACCGCCTTTCCAAATCTTTGCGCCAAACTCAATATGAACCCCAGTTTCGTGGTATTGCGCCATGGAACCATCCTCCGCTGCATACACATTCTCCACACTACTCTTCCAGCTCCGCTGAGCCCTCTGTTCGCAGTCAAACCCAAAAACACAGGATTTTTATAACGGTTTGTGGTTTTTTGCAGGTTTAATGGTGGTTCGAGCTATTCAGAGCGTCTAAGGGTGGCATAGGGCCAAGGGTGATAATCCTCGAGGTTCAATCAAACGCAGAAAGGAATAGCGGTCGCTTCAAAGTTTCAATCAATGCGTCATAAGCATTGGTTTCACAGCAAACCCGCCAGTGCGGCCACCTGTACACAAAGGAAGACAAGAAAATCAGTGAAAGTCAGGGGTTAAAGCATAAATCAGGAAATCAAAGCTTAACCCACATGTTAAAGATAAAAACATAGTCAAAGCTAAATCAGTGTTAAAGGACAAAGACAGACAAAAAAACGGAGGAAGAGCTGCGAATGACACATCCGTAAAGCTATTTACTCCTCTCGGGACTAAAAGACGCCTTGACAGTTATTGCGCTGACAGAACTTCTTTAAAAACTGTTAAGGCAGTTATTGTAGAGGTATGGGTGGTCTCAAAACCCATAATGTTCGTTTTTCTCGTACCAGAAGAAAAGACAGGACTGCAACAGCCAGAAGACTTGTCTACAAAGACACTCTTCAGAGTTATTACCAGTCTGTCCATAAGGCCTCAAAATCTACGAGAATTACTAGAAGGGGCAAGAAATTTAATGTAATATTTATGGCACATAATGGGCATTCGAATGACTTTCACCTCTGTTTTAATAAACCATTAAGGTCGTCTCTATCACCTCTCCTCCCCATTCACCTATAAATCATGTTCGAACTCTCATTGTAAAAGGTTGGCACCTGATGAATTCTAAAGTAATACATAGACTATTGTTTTGAAGAAGAATTGATGTTTTGAAGAAGTGTGGATGTCTTTGCTTTTCTGTTGATGAAGGAGGCTGGACCATTGGATCCCTGAGCTTGGTTTTGGTGAAGTACTCTCTATTTGTTAATGTTATTTCCTTTTTTTTCACTTTGTTCCATTATGCTTTGTTTGTAGTAGAGTAAAAAGCTTAGGCTGAAAAATGTCTCCTAGAAGCACCTTATGCCTATTTAGTCTTCATTGCCTTTATGTTTTCATCTGCTGAAGGTTTGTTTAGTAGTTTGACTGCTTTGAAACTCTTAAGCTCATTTATTTCAGAATATTTAAAATAGTTGGTATCAAAGTAGAGTTACGGTTTGCCCTGTCTGCTTGCTGCCTCTTGAAAGCTATTCCTAAAAAACATCCTTCAAACGTCATTGTTGGCAGCTTGACAGAGAGGATTGGTTTTGATCCTACCCTCTGTTTCTTGCTGAGATAGTCATATTCGAAGGTCCTCATAGTTGCAGTCTTAGATTCTTGGGTGTTCCCCCTTTTATGGAGGCAATTAATTGTGTTTTCTTATATGTTTTCTAAATCCCTTTAAGTGAAACAATTAGAAGAAATAGAGTGTTCCTCTCCTTCTTTGTCTTACTTAAAAGTCTGTCTTGGTTATGTTGTCTGCATAAAGCATATTGTTAGAATTCATGGTTAGCCCTGGCTATTTGATATTCCTTTATGTTTATATAGTGTTGCAAGTCCCTTTGTTGAAAGGTATACATGATTAAGGAGCCTTAACAACCCTTAAAAGCTCTACTTTTCCTTCTGAATCCTTGATGTTCATATCATATCACCTATATGATTCCACAGACCCATTGACCAAGTCATATTTTCTCTTTGGTTCCCAAATTCATCAATCAGAACTGTTTATACTTCCACATGACTCCATTACCCAATGGCTTGTAGATTTTCACACTCTATCTATGTTGTCTAGATCATTTGTGTCCAACCAACAAACAAACAAATTTTCACCTCATAACTAGCCTAAAATCAACCTCTTAAAAGTATCAAGTTATACCCTTACAAACATATTGAGAGATCCCTCTCTGAGACTAGGAGGGCTAGATCCTAGAGCTCTAAAGTTTGGTTTGTATGTTGCCTTGTCATTTGGTTTTCCAATCATCCAAATCACGGGACTCCAACATTTTGGTGATCACGGTGGGACCTCTAAGTACATAATAGTCCAGCAAGCTCTTATAGACTCTGTAGTCCTTCAAACAACCACAGAAACTCAGAAAACCCCAAAATAATTTCATATTGGTTTCATAATAAACACTGGTGGTGGACCATAAACATTTTACTCTCAAAAAGACTAAAAATTTCCACCTGGCGACTCCACCAGCCCCAGTAGGCCTATAGAAATCACTGGGAGAGGAAAACAGTCCTAAGAGCCTCAGCCTCTCTAAATTTTGAAAACTGATATTTGGCTTCATATAGAGTCAATACTAGATCCCATCCAGATCTTAATCCTCCCACCATAATTGAAAATCCAGAGAAGATTTTGTGGCAGACTTCTAGATATGGAAAATCAATTACCGATAGGACCATCCCAAGAACAAGATCTGTCCCTAAAAACCTCACAGTCTTAAAAAACCCTCACTTTGACTTACCTCATACAGATAACCTATTTAGAAATAAGTCTCAAAGTGATTTAAACCGAGCCGACTTTGAAAGCACAAATTTGCAATAGAGCAGTAGCGGAGGAGCCTCACCTTCTACTCCACCTGACTCCCAGCTTCTACTTCACCTCATCTCCTTCCATAACAAATCTGCTCATCATCAGTTTGCTGGCCCAAGTGTTTCTTCCACTCATGTATACACATATACTATTCAAAACACTCCAGCTCAGCCCACCTTCCCTCTGGTAAATCCACCTCCCTTGAATCCCCCATTATTTCCCATCATGGCAGCGTGGTATGCTCCGTTAGTGCTACCACAGCCTCTGGTTCATTTACCCAATGATTATCAGTCCAAAAATCTCCATTTCACAGGAAATGAATCCACTACTGCTCAACAACATGTAGACAAGTTAAATGATGCCTTTTATTATATGGAAATAGAGGATGATACCATTAAGATGAGAATATTTGCCCAAATTTTAGGAGGAGAAGCCAAGAAATGGTTTAAAGTCTTAACTCCTAATAGCATAAATGATCTCCCTTATTTACATCAAACATTCATAAAAAAATGGGAAATGAGGAAGAACCCTCTCCAAATACTTTCATATTAGAACAACCTCAAGATAAACGCTGGGGAGAGTGTTCAAAGTTATTGCACTAGGTTCAATAGTGTTTATAACGCCCTACCCCCATATTTGAAACCTCCACAAGGCTCGGCTTTGGCCAAGTTACATGAAGGATTTGATCCCGAAATGGCCTATCAGCTGAGAGAAAGGGACCCCTTAACTCTAGAAGACATGCAGAAAGGAGCTCTTAGTGTGGAAGCAAATATGATTGAAAAGAGAGCTAGGATGAGGGCTGAAAAGAAAGTAACATATAGGGAAGACACTGCACCTTCCACATCTGAGTCAAAATTAGACCATCTAGCCAAGAACTTCGATAGGTTGGAAAGAATGATGGAAAGGTTGGCTGTCCAAGCAAATGTTCAGAATAGGAACCAATCTCAGAATCAGAACCAGAACTCTAGGATAAATTCCAATCAAGATAAGCATAAAGACAATGACCAACAAATTAGGCCTCCCTTTCAATAAAACTATGTAGAACAAGAGGATGAAGGGGAAACTGATAGGCTGGAAGAAAATCATGTGAACTTGATAGGATCTGATGACGGAGACGATATCTTCCTCACTGAGGAAGAACAGGGATTTTTCTCATCAGAACAAAACAAACACAATCAGGATAAGTTAGAATATTATAGGTTGGGGTTCAAAAACGCAATTATGGAAGTTCACAGACAATATGATCTCAGGAGAAAAAAGAATAGAGAAATTACTAAAGACAAGAACACTAGCACTGCTATTGAAAAAACTTCAGAAAATCAGCCTAAAAAATCAGCTAATAATACCAACACCCTCGCCAAGAATTTTTTTTTAAATAGAGACAAAAACAACCAACCAAGTGTTGAGAAGAGATGCCCTAGTACTTCTTCTAGTGGCCCTATCAAAACAGTCCCAATCAACAGTCCTGATAAAACTCAACCAGCCAAAACTGCTGAAAGAAACATAAGCGAAAAAACAGATGTGAATGTGCCAAAAACAACACTTCCTTTCAGCCTTGAAGGTGAGATTGCCAAGATTAAAATTAGCATGCCTCTAGCTGAGCTGGTAACTCAGGACGTGTACAAGAATCAAATATTGAAAGCTCTGAATATAAACATCGATACTGATACCCTAAACTTGACAGATGACAAACTAGAGTTGTTGTTTGGTCCTAGAATTGAAGGAAAATACCAAGAAGGGGTTGTCCCTGCCTTTTATGTCAATCTAAATATACATGAGAAGATCCTACACAACACCATGCTAGACTCTGGAGCATCACATAACCTTATGCCCAAAGTAGTAATGGAAAGCTTAGGCTTAGAAATTACTAGACCATATAAAGACTTGTACTCTTTTGATTCAAGAAGGGTCAAATGTTTGGGCTTAATCAAAGATCTATGTTTTAACCTGTCACAAATTCCTGCTAAAAGCCTAGTGATGGATATAGTGGTAGCTGACATTCCCCCAAAATATGGCATGCTTTTTTCTAGATCATGGGGAGCCAAAGTGCAGGGGAGCCTTCAAATGGATATGTCCTATGCCACCATACCAATGTTCAGTCAAAACAGAAGATTATATAGGGAATCCCTCATGAAATACATGGTGAGCAACAAAGACAAACCCAACAATTCACCTGTCTATTCCACACATTCAAACTTAGATTCCTTTATCTTGTTCAACGAAGATGAAATCGCCCAACAAGAAAGGGAAAATAAGCAAGAAATTAGTGCACCAGAACATTTAAATTTGCCTTTCACTCAAACAGGAAATTCCCCAAATCTCAGCAGCCTTGGGCAGCAAAAAGAAAAGGAGAAAGAGATAGAAACACTCTAGAAGATGAGTTTTGACGGTTCTTGTAGCCAGGTCGGTTCAGGGGTTGGAGTATGGATACACAACACGAGCAAGGGATACTCCTATAAACTGGATTTCCCATGCACGAATAACATTGCAGAATACGAAGCCCTCATCCTCGACCTGCATTTGCTCAAAGACTTAGAGGTTAAGAGGATATCCATCCAAGGGGATTCAGAGTTAATCATCAGGAAAATTAAAGGGGAATATTCAGCCAAAAACCCCAGACTCATAGAATATAGAAATGCCTCCCTTGATCTCCTTAAAACCTTTGAAAAGTATGAACTCATCTTTGTACCAAGAGCTCAAAATCATCTAGCTAATGAACTTGCCTTTACTGCCGGCAACTGCCAGATACCAGAGATAAATGAACAGTTCAATATAAAGGTAAAAAACAGACCAGCAGTGCCCGATAATGAAGATTATTGGCAAGTGTTTGAAAATGATAAACACATAAATGATTTCTTGCAATCAATGAATGAATTTTCCACAGCAACCCCAAGTCCCAACCATGAAAAAGATGGTTGCAATGAGGAACAAACCCCTGAAACAGAGCCCTCCATTTCTGCGGATATAAATAAGTTTGAGCACCTTTTTAAAGCAGAGTTATCTAACAACCTAGACCAAAAGGACCTTGAAGTTTTACAATGTAAAGGTGATACTATACCAAAGGGCCTTGCACCATTAGAACAACTATTCGATTTCAACGATGTGGCCAAAGAACCGAAGACAGAGCCTACAGAAAATAACGTTGAGGAAAATAAAATAGGTAGCCCCACTGAACCCAAAATGATCAAGCTATCCAACACCATCCCAACTCATGTCAAACAGCAGTACATAGTGCTTTTCAAATAATTCGTGGATGTGTTTGCATGGGACTATAAAGACTTGAAATCTTATGATACTAGCATCATCCAACATAAAATCCCTCTTAAGGAAAATCATAAGCCTTTCAAACAGAGACTAAGAAGGATAAACCCTGTTTTATTACCTTCAGTAGAGAAAGTGATTAGGAAAATGTACGACGCTGGGATCATAGTTCCTCTCAGATACTCAGAATGGGTTTCCAACCTAGTATCTGTTAGGAAGAAGATAGGGGAAATTAGGTTGTGTATCGACTTTAGGAATCTAAATAGAGCCTCCCTGAAGGATAATTATCCCCTGCCGAAGATGGATCACATGCTCCAAAAGGTGGTTGGGTCTAAAAGAATATCATTATTGGATGGGTTTTCGGGTTACAATCAGGTTCTAGTCCTCCCAAGTGATCAACATAAAACTGCTTTTACTACACCTTGGAGAACATTTATGTATGTCAAAATGCCATTTGGTTTGATGAATTCAGGGGCCACTTTCCAAAGGGCCATGGACATAGCCTTCTCATAAGACATAGTCTATTTTATAATTATTTACCTTGATGATATTACTGTCTTCTCCAAAACTGATGAAGAACATTTGATCCATTTAAGAAAGGTTTTCGAGAAATGCAGAAGGTTTGGCTTGTCCTTGAATCCCAAAAAGACACTCTTTGGCCTCCAAGAAGGAAAGCTCCTTGGTCACATAATTTATGAAGAAGGGATCAAGGTGGATCCTAAAAGGATTGAAGGCATATTGAATATCAGCCACCCAAGAAACCTTAAAGAATTGCAATCTTTCATTGGAAAGATAATTTTTTTAAGAAGGTTCATCCCCAACCTTACTGAGCTATTAAGAAACATCACTAATATGCTTAGGATGGAAGTAGGTGTTAAATGAACAATGCCAGCTAAACAATCATTTGAACTGGTAAAACAAGCCCTCACGCAAACGTCGGTTCTCATTAACCCTGATTTCACCATAGATTTATATATCTTCTCTTTTGCATTTGAACATACCATAGCTGCAGTATTATTGCAAAAAAATAGCATGGGGCAGGAACAGCCAATATCCTTTTTTAGCAAAGCTTTGAGAGATGCTCCACTCAAATATAATATCATGGAGAAACATGCCTTAGCACTGGTAAAAGCATTAAAAGACTTCAGAGTGTACATTTTGCATTCACACATCATTGCCTTTGTACCACACACTGTAGTCAAAGATATTCTGAGTCGGGACCCTGATGGTAAAAGGGGAAAATGGATTGCCACTCTTCTAGAATATGACTTAGAGATCAGGCCTACCAAACTTGTCAAAGGGCAAGGATTAGCGAAACTCATGGCTGAGTCAAACTCCCAAGTTTTAGATATGAACATGGTTGATGCTTTGGAAGAGATAGAAGAATGCACAACACCATTCATTGAAGAAATATTCATGAACTCCCCTTGGTATGCCGACATCATATATGTGTTGCTTTATCTGAATGCTCCTCCTTCTTTGTCAAAAACAAATTTGTAAAACAGAAAGCTTTAAATTATTGTATATTAGATGGAGTTTTGTATTGGAAAAACGTTGTGGGGATTTTTCTTAAATGTTTACTTGAGATTGATGCAGGAAAAATCATGCATGAGTTGCATGAGGGAGAATGTGGAGGAAATCTTAACTGGAAAACCACAGCAAACAAGATCCTCGGGTCTGGATACTATTGGCCTACCCTTTTCCCAAACACCCATAAGTTGTTCATGTCCTACCACAAGTGCCAAATCTTTTAGGGCAGGGGAAAACTCTTACCACTACCTTTGTAGCCCATCAGTGTTGAAGCCCCCTTTCAACAATGGGGTTTGGACTTCATTGGGGAAATTCACCCATCATCCTCAGCCCAACACAAATGGATCCTCATGACCACTGACTATTTTACCAAATGGATAGAGGCCATACCCACGAGGAATGCCACTGACTCTGTCATCATCAAATTCCTTGAAACCAACATACTGTCCAGATTTGGTCGTCCCAGGAAAATAATCACAGACAATGTTGCTGCCTTCAAATCCAAGAGGATGGTAGATTTCTGCCATAAATATCAGATCACATTAGGCCATTCTACTGCCTACTACCCCCAAGGAAACGGTCTAGCTGAATCCTCCAACAAAAGCCTCATTAATATCATCAAAAAACTGTTGGAACAGAATCAGAAATCTTGGCACAGTAAGCTTGTCCATGCCTTATGGGCTGATAGATTGACCACCTAAAATTCCATCGACATGTCTCCCTATCAATTCGTTTATGGTCTGGATGCAGTTTTCCCAACCTCTCTAGGAGTCCCTATCATGAAACTCCTTCAAGAGGTCCAAGCTGAAGAAAATGATATGCAAAGGAGGATCAAACAGACCATTCATCTACAACAAACAAGAGAGGAAGTATATAAACAGACACAAGTAGTCCAAGAAGGGATCAAGAAATTATTTGATAGGAGGACCAAAGAAAATGACTTCCAAATTGGAAATGTGGTTCTGAGATGGGATTCCAGAAGGGAAGAGAAAGGGAAACATGGTAAATTCAAAAATTTGTGGAAGGGACCATACATTATTCATTCCATAAGAGGTCGCAATGCATTTTTTCTGCAGGAGCTGAATGGGGAAGAGGTGTTTGGAGGTCCGGTCAATGGCAGGATGCTCAAAACCTATTTCTGTCAAGAGTCTTAGTTTCAGAGTTTTTTTTTCATCCATTGTACATACCATTGCATGAGAAAAATGAAAAACTACAAAAACAATAGAAAAACAGAAAAGAGGGTAGATAAAAAAAAGAAAAGGAAAGGTATAGCCCCATACCAAAAGAGAAAAATATGAAAGTGCGCAAGCCTAAATGCCACTACTTGAAGGAGCACTGCTATTTAGTCATACATCCTAATCATGACTAGATAGATTTCAATTTACTGTTGATAGGTTAGTGAAGGAGATTTGCCAAACTGTTTAATCTTGGCTTATCAGTAGAATAGATTAGGATAGAATAAAAATGGTTCAAACATGCTCAAAATATGAACCAAAGAATCAAAAAAAGAAGAAAGAAAAAGATGGCTCTAACATGATAAAAATTTGAGCCAAAGAAAGAAGGAAAGGTTGGTTCTAATCTGCTAAAACCTGAACTAGGAGAAGAAGAAGAAGACAGCTCAAAAGATCAAAATCAGAGCTAAAAAGGAAGGGAAGGATGCTTATTATTTCCATATCTCAAGCCTTCCCAGTTTTGTTTTAATTTTCTGCAAATAAAAGTCTATGTGTAGCTGGTCTCTTATGCCATAGACACCATAGCATATCAGACATTCTAATCCTAATTTGTCTGTGTTTAAATTTCTGTTTTAGAATGTAGAGAATGCAGATCAGTCAAACTATTTAATCTTGGCTGATAGTAGATTAGGTAGAGAAGCTTTAGGGTCCAACTGTTTAATCTGGACTCTTGGAAGAAATAAGGATAGCATTAGATATCTTTATCTTTCTGTTTTAAAAAATAATATGTAAAAGAGACGCCAGCCCCAATGCACTCAAGAGAAGAAAAAATGCTAGGACAAATAGTGTGGGTAGGTAGAGATGTTGTCTTAAAGTGTTTTCATGTTGCAGGTCATTGAAGAATTTTCAAAATACAAAGAAAATCAGCAAGAAAACAGAGAAATTATGCCCAATGGATAAGGCACTGGTCTGTTAAAGGCCAGAAATTGATCAACTGAGGTTCTGGATACCTAAAGGGCAAGTTTTCCTCCCCAAGTGGAGCTACTGTTAGCCATCTATAATTTATGTTATACCCAATGACGGCTAAATATGTTCTTAAGCCTTCAAGAAACAATCTTCATGCAAAACTGCTAGTTCTTGAAGCCTTCTTGGTGTTTTTTATCCTATAAATCATCTTCACTGTTGTTTCCACAAGAAAAGTTTCAAAATAACCTTGCTGGTTCAAAGGAAAACTAATCCAGACTCCTCATTTCTTTCATTTTCTCCTCCACCACAAGTGCTTTTCTTCCCCCTTAAAAGAGCCCATTTCTCCTTTTCTCTTATCCTCCATTTCCTAAAAAATTTCCCTCAAAACCTTGTGAATCCATTTTACAAAGTTTAAAACCTCCTTCTCCTTTCTATCGGAACATAAAAAAGCTCAAAAAATCCCTTTTTGGCCTAAAAACCAACTTTTTTCATTAAATAGGTTTAAGCCCCCGCGGGCTTAGCTCTCAGCCGCTTCCTCCATATAACTGCGGACCCGCGACCGTCGGCTATAGGCCTATAGCCCCTTTTTCGCTATCGGAGGTCTTTCCGCCCCCCTTGTTTCCTTTGTATATTCGAGGGGTTTTTTTTTTTTTTTTTTTTTTTTTTCGCGATGGTTTCCCCTCCAAATCAATCGCCCCATCGCAAATTGGATTTCCACCGGTCCTGCGTCCCTTTCTCTTCTCCTCCGCTGACGCGATCCCCCGACTCCATCTCAGCCATCCATCTCCCCTAAGATCTGACGACTATTCCCCATTGCATCGGGCTTCATCCTTATTCCCTTCCACCTTCCTTTTCTTCGCCGATGCAATCCCCCGATTCGATCTCCACCACCGATCCCGATCCCAATCGGATGGTCTACGCTACCCCTCATCGCATCGGCACTTCCCCACCGCATCGCTCATCGCTCATCGACAATTCCTTTTCCCATGCCCCCTGACCCTCTTCACCGCCGATGTGCGAAGTTCCGAGCGAATCCTAGCTGTCGATCTCTATCCTGATCCTACGGTCCTCCGCCCATCGCAGTTGCCACCTCCCATCGGCATCGGCCATTGCAAGTTCCAAAAGCCTTATCCCCGGACCCTCTGCTCCTCCGATCGTCGATCCGCCAAAATAAATCTCCGCCGTCCATCCTTACGATCTGATGGCCCGCATCGATTCTCCTCCGTTTTCCCGCAGACACTATCAGCACATAAAATAACTTTATAAACGCCCCCGCTATGTGTATTTTCTTCAATTTCCATATATCCCCGCTGGTCCCATCCAACCACGATGGGGCCTTTCATTGGGTTTCCTTATAATCTCCACCATTGATCTATTGTCCCCTAGATCCAACGGCCCAGATCCCATTTCGCGTCCATGTTTCTCCCCCTTCCCCTCTATGCACCTCGAACACGAAATAGGCGGTTTTCCCTTGCATACGTGTCAGCCATTTATGCATATCGCGTTCCCCCCACCCCAAACCGCTTACTGCCTTCACCCCAAGCGAAAATCGTTACCGGTTTTCCAATACCACCTTTCCAAATATTCACGCCAAACTCAGTTTGAACCCCGGTTTCATGGTATTGCGCCATGGAACCATCCTTCGCTACATACACATTCTCCACACTGCTCTTCCAGCTCCGCTGAGCCCTCTGTTCGTAGTCAAACCTAAAAACACAGGATTTTTATAACTGTTTGTGGTTTTTTGCAGGTTTAATGGTGGTTCGAGCTATTCAGAGTGTCCGACAGTCACTAAGAGTGGCATAGGGCTGAGGGTGATAATCCTCAAGGTTCAATCAAACGCATAAAGGAACAGCGGGTCACTTCAAAGTTTCAATCAATGCGTCATAAGCATTGGTTTCACAGAAAACCTGCCAGTGCGACCACCTGTACACAAAGGAAGACAAGAAAATCAGTGAAAGTCAGGGGTTAAAGCATAAATTAGGAAATCAAATCTTAACCCACACGTTAAAGATAAAAACACAGTCAAAGCTAAATCAGTGTTAAAGGACAAAGATGGACAAAACAACAGAGGAAGAGTTGCGAATGACACATCCGTAAAGCTATTTACTCCTCCTAGGACTAAAATACGCCTTGACAGTTATTGCGCTGACAAAACTTCTTTAAAAACTGTTAAGGCAGTTATTGTAGAGGTATGGGTGGTCTCAAAACCCATACTGTCTGTTTTGCTCGTACCAGAAGAAAAGACAAGACTGCAGCAGCCAGAAGACTTGTCTACAAAGAAACTCTTCACAGTTATTACTAGTCTGTCCATAAGGCCTCAAAATCTACGAGAATTACTAGAAGGGGCAAGAAATTTAATGTAATATTTATGGCACAGAATGGGCATTCGGATGACTTTCACCTCTGTTTTAATAAACCATTAAGGCCATCTCTGTCACCTCTCCTCCCCATTCACCTATAAATCATGTTCAAACTCTCATTGTAAAAGGTTGGCACCTGATGAATTCTAAAGTAATACATAGACTACTGTTTTGAAGAAGAATTGATGTTTTGAAGAAGTGTGGATGTCTTTGCTTTTCTGTTGATGAAGGAGGCTGGACCATTGGATCCCTGAGCTTGGTTTTGGTGAAGTACTCTCTATTTGTTAATGTTATTTCCTGTTTTTCCACTTTGTTCCATTATGCTTTGCTTGTAGTAGAGTAAAAAGCTTAGGCTGAGAAATGTCTCCTAGAAGCACCTTATGCCTGTTTACTCTTCACTACCTTTATGTTTTCATCTGCTGAAGGTTTTTTTAGTAGTTTGATTGCTTTGAAACTCTTAAGCTTGTTTATTTCAGAATAGTTAAAATAGTTGGTATCAAAGTAGAATTACGGTTTGCCCTGTCTGGTTGCTGCCCCTTGAAAGCTATTCCTGAAAAACATCCTTCAAACATCATTTTCTGCAGCTTGACAGAGAGGATTGGTTCTGATCCTACCCTCTGTTTCTTGCTGAGATAGTCATATTCGAAGGTCCTCATAGTTGCAATCTTAGATGCTTGGGTGTTCCCCCTTTTATGGAGGCAATTAATTGTGTTTTCTTATATGTTTTCTAAATCCCTTTAAGTGAAACAATTAGAAGAAATAGAGTGTTCCTCTCCTTCTTTGTCTTACTTAAAAGTATGTCTTGGTTATGTTGTCTGCATAAAGCATATTGGTAGAATTCATGGTTAGCCCTGGTTATTTGATATTCCTTTATGTTTAGATAGTGTTGCAAGTCCCTTTGTTGAAAGGTATACATGATTAAGGAGGCTTAACAGCTCTTAAAAGCTCTAATTTTCCTTCCGAATCCTTGATGTTCATATCATATCACCTATATGATTCCACATACCCATTGACCAAGTTAGATTTGCCCTTCGGTTCCCAAATTCATCAATCAGAACTGTTTAGACTTCCACATGACTCCATTACCCAATGGCTTGTAGATTTTCACACTCTATCTATGTTGTCTAGATCATTTGTGTCCAACCAACAAACAAACAAATTTGCACCTCATAACTAGCCTAAAATCAACCTCTTAAGAGCATCAAGTTATACCCTTACAAACATATTGAGAGATCCCTCTCTGAGACTAGGAGGGCTAGATCCTAGAGCTCTAAAGTTTGGTTTGTATGTTGCCTTGTCATTTGTTTTTCCAATCAGCCAAATCACGGGACTCCAACACCCTTGATGTCAAATACTGCCAAATCCAATATCATGCCGCTGATATGTTCAAGAGAAGTTGGTCTCTGCAGTTTTCAACCTCCCTCTGATTCTTTGTTGGTCTTGATTCACAAACATTATATCCCTCTATCTCGTTTCGATGATGTGGGAAACATTATGGCCCACCTTCGATCAAGGTCACTTCCTGTCGACTTCAATTCATTATCCAGGAAGTTGGTCTAGAGACTCCCTTCAGGTACCTTGGAGCCTGCATACCTCAATGGCAGGTTCTTCGCATTCGACGCAAGGTTTTCATTATTGGCCTTTGATCGGATGATTCTGCGGGTGTTCGACGTCAGAGCACTGTTCACATTCTGTGGATTGTACCTCTTGTACCTTGAGAGCCATTGTCATTATTGGTGGTTTCTCTCGCGTATGTTAACAGTTTTCATCATTTCTTGGTAATCAGACGATGTTCTTGCATGTTCGACTTTAGCTCACATATTCGCATGCTCGAACTTGTACTTTGTTTGAGTCGAGATGGAGCGCAAGACCCTGGATTTTGTCTGATAACAGTCCAGGCTGCAGGTTCTTTGTGGATTATTATTTATTACATGACTCTTTTGATTGGATGGCTGCGACCATACCTGATTCTACTTGTTGATCCTTATTTTACTAGATGGTTGCATCCATACCTTGGATCCTGGTTTTTGTATGCTTTATTATGGATGGTTGCGCCCATACCACATATCATGTATCAGAGATATTAGTTGTATTTGTATTCGCAGGTCTTCCGATGACAGTGTTTTCAGTTGGACACGTTCTCATAAAGCATTTCACCCCTCCCTCCCTCTCGGACCTCATGCTTTAGGGGGCATCTGTTACACAACATTTTGTCACTGTCCCTGCAATCCCTCGTCCCGTAAATTGGAGGACTATTCCCGTGACTTGTGAACAGTAAAATGTCCTGAAAACACCTTGATGGCATCCTTCTGCATAAGGGCAAGAATTCTCCTGAAGAACATTTCCTCTGAAAACCCTAAAAACCCATGTTTTCGCATTGGCACGGGTAGCCAGTTCATCCCTCACGCCAATGGGGAAAATACACACTAGTGGGCGCGCCAGCTGGCACTCTGTCCCTATGTTGTCCCCACGCCAAGCCTATTAAGGAATGTTTTTTAACAATAGAAGGCGGAAGTTTGATTCTAACAACTTCAGAACGAATCATCAAAAAGAAGTTGGGTTGTTTGGCTTCGGATCTCCTTGATTAGGAAGTGGTTTTCCACCTCTCATGGAACCTTCCTAAGAGATATGACTCTTCCCCATGATTATAGGGATCCTAACCTCTCCTTCTCCTTCTATAAAAGCCTGCCCTCTCCATTTGCTAGCTAGCTAAACTTTTGGGAAGGAAATTATAGCTAAGTGACAATCAAGAGCAGAGCTAAGGAGAACCCTGTGAGAGAGAGAGTTTTTTCAAATCCTTGACGAGATTTGTGAGAAACGTCCCGCTGGAACCTTATCGAAGGAAGATCACGATGTTAGAGCACTGGTTGTAATCTTTCTCTCGTATCTTAATATACATGACTCTGTTATTGGTTCCATGATTGCGTTTGTCCATTATATAATGCAATTTCATTCGTTCCTCTATGAATGATCGATAGTTATAAAGTGTGAAATATTATGTTGCATGTTGTCTCTCTTCTTTGCATGTGTACAGGTATCTGGATGTAGCGAGCTCACGGATCGTGACCTTTCCGGCTAGGAACGGAAGTGCCATTTCTTCTTTGACAACAACAGCGAAGGAATCACGGTAAGCAATCTATCGCGATTCTATCTTTTGTAACTTGGAATCAACAGATTTGCGTGTTTCTATTGTTGTTAGACCCACTCTAGGGCTAATGGGATCACCTCTGTCCACAGATGGGATTTACCTCCACAACAATCCCGCTGGCTTATTAGTAGATCCTAACCCTGAGGGTGTCGAGAAGAATTGACCCCATGACCTCCTATTAGGGAGATGCGTCAGTGACCAGAACTTGACCAATTGAAATTTAAGTACCCTCAACACTATTTTTATTAATTATACATTTATTAATTAAATTTCTTAGATTAAATCAAATTAAAACCACTATTTAAACCTAAATCCCAAGATTTCTAAATCAAATGACACATCGCCCTAAGATTCTTACAAAGATGATCTTCAACCATACAATAGAATGAGAGAGCACAAAAAGAACCTAACAATTTTGTTAAATGCATCATCACCAAGAAAATCTATCATTGATACTTCTTTTTCCTTATATAATGCACAAGTTCGAAACCCCATAAGTCGTATCATAAATCAAAGAACGCTCCCACGAGAATAAGCAGTTTAGAAAACATGAAATCTTTTGTCAAGATGTGGGAATGCAAGTAAATACGAGTAAAACTAAAGTCATGATTTTTTTTTTTAAATAAATAAACAACAAGTTAATTTTCTTTTTGAGGGCAACCCCTTGGAGGTTGTAGATGAGTGCAAGTATTTAGGAATTAATTTCCGCTATAGGCTTAGTTGGGAGACATGTAGATCAAAGAGAATCCAATGAGGGTGGAAAGCTTCGTACCTTCTTCAGAACAGGTATAGACAAGAAAAAATATGGGCTTGGAAGACTAAGAAAACCCTCTTTGGTTTATTAGTGGTGCTAGTTATCCTCTATGGCTACGAAATATGGGGGAGCAACATTTCAAGCCAGAAATGGCAACAAATAGAAAGAATTCAAAAGCACATAATCACAAGTAGCCTTAAATTCAAATCAACTGTCCCATATGAAATCCTTTTAGTTGAGGCTGGCATGTTCCAATTGAGGCTTCAGTGATCATTCATTTGCTAAGTTACCTGAAGAAGGTTAAAAATATGGATAAACACAGGTGGCCCAAATTGGTTGTTGAAGAAGAGCTAAATCGCCAGAAAAAATACATGGATGAAGCAAAAAAAAAAATGGTTGGGAAAATGGGACATAAATATGCATGATTGTCCTCGCTCTAAGGAGGAGATAAACAAGTGGGTGTTAAAAAAATTTAGGATTTCCATGTGGAAAAAGAAGGTAGGAAAAAAAAGGCATATTATGTCAAAGAATTTAACTCCATGTGGAAACATGGTGATAAAGAGAATTTGAGTTCCTCAATCAAGGGAAAAGCTAAAATTTCAATTGCACAGCTGAGGACTAGCTTCCATCATCTAAGATGTGAAACTGGTAGATGGGTGGTCCCTAAAGAGGATTGGGAAGAACAAAATTGCATTTTTTGCAGTAGAGGGGTGGTAGAAATAGAATGAAACTTTATCAAAGAACGTGCAACATATGAATTTATTCGTTGTCAGTTTGATAACAACCTAAAGGTGAGTAATCTTAGTGAGATTTTTGAGGAGAGAAGACTTCACAAAAAAATGAATTTATTTCTCAAGATCCATAACAACAAAATCAACATAGGAAAAAAATCTGAATATGGATTAAGTGATAGTGGGTTGTCCCTTAGACCGCGAGGTCTCGTGGACGTCATTAAAAATCATTCAATTCAATTCAATGAGGCACAACTCACATCCAAGATCTGAAACCCCATTATTGGCCACCGTAGTATTCTAAACAACGAAATGATGAAGCGAAGGTGCAAGATTATCATATCCCGATTGATTTGTTTGAACCATGTTGTGCTAATATATCTTGTACCTAAACACTACAAGAAAGCATAAACAAAAGAACATCATGTCAAAAGGAGATCCAGGGCTCGAAACATGGCATGAACAAAACAAAAGAACATCATGTCAAAAGGGAGGTCCCAAGTTTGAAGCCCTGTAAAAACAAAACAAAGAGGACTTATTAGCCTCTGTTGAGACTCTCAGCTTCAACTCCACTGTTATTATAAATGTATGTTATAGGTAGTTTATAGCCACTATGAGACCTGACTAGAAACAATAGCTATATTACAGCCTTGGCTCCACTGAAGCAAACACACCGTTAAAAAAGGAAAACATGGTGAGCCCTATGCCATCTAGACGTATTTGGGTGGCCCTACGTTATGGCTTCCCTATAGCACAATGGTTTATCTTTTACCAACTTTGCATGCTTTACTTGTACAGTAGCTGACCACATGCCGCTACAATAATAATAATAATAAACAACCATTAAAGGTAGCCGAGATCTGGAACAACCTGTGGCTTCGTGATATGCGAAAACAATTAAAGGCATGTAAAATATATTTGTTTAAAGCACCATTATCTTTCATGTTTCTATTTTAGTTATTCTTCTTTTTATTTTAATTTTGTTTTAAATATATATTTTTTTTTCCACAGGAAAAATCGTAGCTTCTATTAATAAAAATAAAATTTACATGTTGTATTTTCTAAGTGCATATGCAGATCAACATTGAAGTTGTCAATAGATATCAGTAATGCAGCAAAAAAATAAATTACATCTGATAAGGGCCTCGAATATACATGATGTGGGTCGGCAATCAGTAGTCTGTGAAAATATATACATCAGTGATAGATATCAAAAAGTAACCAAAAATATGTTGCAGCCTCTAATGGGGGTTCAACCCCATCCAATGATCAGGAACAAATGGTCGATGAAAATACTGATAATATGCATGATCATTCTGCTCCTGAATCTCCATGTGAACAATCAATAAGTGCGATGCCTCCTTGGAAAGGAGGTCGGAAATTGTGTTCCGCTCCCTGTAAATGTGCTGACAAGAAATATGATCAAAATATATCTTGTGCTGTAGAATTTCATCCAAAATATTATGCAGTGCGTGTACATGACAGGTTGTTTGTTCGTTGAACCAGTCAATGATAATTTTGGAATCACCAAAAATTTGTAGAGCATGAACATTTTTTGTGATGGCGAATTGAAGGAGATATAGTAGACATGAGAGTTCAACATAGCTATTGGTGCCACGACCAAGTCCAATCTTGACTTTGTAAAAATGATGGGGTGTGTGATGAAGTAGGAAGCCACCACCATAACCATGTGATTGAGCAGATCCATCGAAGTAGGCCTAAGGTAGTGATAAATCAATAATCTTAAGGGAGATAAATCGAGGTTGTGGTGGGGGTGGATCATCAGGTATCAAGTGGTAGATGGAGATAATGTGGGCAACAGATGAGGGCCAGTGATGAGGAATATTGTGGAAGATGGTTCGATTGCAGGCCATCCAGATACTCCAACAGATTAAAATAGGCAGATTACACAACTTAAGAGGTAGTGCAGATGTCCACCAAGACTCCCAAGCTTCAGTAAGAGTAAGCCCCCCAACGAAGATTATGATGAATGGAGGAGTGTATGAGTTGCCAAAGTTAATGTGTAGCATTTCAGTGAAGGAAAATATGAACTGTATCTTCAGTAGCCGAATTACATAAAGGACATCTATGGGGACCAATATGTGATCTTTTTTGGAGGTTGGCCCTTGTGGGAATTTTATCAGTGAGAACACACCACATGAGGAGCCTAGCTTTCGTTGGTCCCTGCAATTTCCAGATATTACGCCAACATGAGAGTAAATATTCAGGTCTATGAGATCAATAAATATGAATATATCCCTCTTTGGGAGTATATAAACCCTGTTTAGAGACAATCCATATGAGTTCATCCTCCCGGTCCAGAATTCTGACACATGTATCTCTTAGAGCATTCAGATAAGCAGTCAAATGCACTACCCATTGTGGTTGCAGCTGTAGTTCCTGATGGCCTAACCATCCTTGAATGAATAGGGTGGATCGATTTCTGTCGGCAATGTGGTTGAGTGTCAGGTAACGAGCACGATTGAGAGAGTCAATAAGTGCAAGTGGGAGGAGGTGGGCATTACTGCAACCCATCCAAGGGTCCTAGCCAATATGGACCCTAGAGCCATTACCAATTTTCCATGCCAAATCAACGCTGATATGTCGAATAGAGCCCAATACAGCTCACCAAATCGTTGAACAGATGGGGTAGTGTGCCGGAGGTTGGCTAATCCAATCAAGTGGATTAAGTGGATAGATGTATTTATGAATGATCACCCTGGTCCATAAGTTGTTTCCAGTAAGAATATACCAACCAAGTTTAGCATCCAGTGCCAGAGAAAAGGTCGGAATATATTTGATACCCCAACCCCCCCCCCCCCATCGCTTGGATGAAGCAACGCGAGTCCATTTAGTCCATGAAAAAGTGTGACCTTATTTAGCACCAAGCCATAGAAATTTCCTCCAGATCAACTCTATCCTATGAAGAATTCCTTTAGGTATCCATGCCAGAGACATCCAGTAAACCGTAATGGCCTCTGAAACTGATTTAATAAGTATCAGTCGACCAACCCGTGATAACCAACGATGGCACCAGTTGTTCAGTCGTTATTCGATCTTGGTGATAAGCCAATTCCAATCAGCATATTTATAGCTCACTGGTTTAAGGAAAAACCCAAGTACTTCAGACCATCCTCAAATCTGGTGAGGGTAAATGGGAATCTCTGCTGAGCATAATGGATATCATGTGGAGTGCATCCATGACAAGTCAGAGTAGATTTGTTGTTATTGCAATTCATACCAGTAGCAGTACAAAATAGAAGCAGGATGGATCTAACCACGGTAGAATCCCCAAGTGTTCCATTGAGGAAAAGTATGATAACATCAACAAATAGAAGGTGTGTGAGTACACAGTTTGCCGAAATGTGAATGCCTTTCATTGTTTTAAATAATTTGATTAGGTGAACATAACATTACATTAGCATCGTTGTCATACTAGATTGTAGAGTGTTTACAATAAATAATCTTGCTGCTATTGATACAATCGTTGATAATGACCAAGGAAGACACCAAATTGGTGTATGAATGAATGAATGAGATTTCAATGTCCATGAAACTAAAACCACCTTATGAGACCACTGACCTCTTTGTTTTTTGCCTTTTGTAATTCAATATTTTTCTTATTCAAATTGATGATGAGTTGATCCATCCTTCTAACAGTGCCCTAAAAGACAATGCCAAGAAATTGTTGCTAACATATTGCCATAATTGTCCCTAATGTATCTGAAAACGTAACATTCCAAAATGAAATGTTTTTATGTTCAAGCATTTCTTGATTACTCACATAAAACATTTTGATTGTTGACGTTTCAAGCCAAAAAGTGTGGCTCATCATCAGTAAGTGCATAAAATACTCCCTTGTTCTTCCCAAGCTTCTTTAGGTCTTTTCCATCATTATGTTTCACACTGAAGTTAATGAAAATTTGTTCTTAATTGAACAATAAGAATCTTTGCTCTCCATGGGATGTTAGCTCCATTGTACTCTTTTTGTTGGAGATCACAAGTAAGGTTGAGTTCCTCAACATAGTACTTCTTCTTTCTACCCAAGACTTTTCCCCATATACACTTGTGGAAATTATCCATAACAAAATTCATTAACTCCTTGCTATTTGTGGGGCAAACATTGATTTAAATATTCCATTTATGCATCTATTCATTGTTTTGTCTCATCCATGTTTCTTTCTTTCACTCATGTCTTCATTGAAGACAACTTTAGGCCATCTAATTACCTCCATTTGCTCAATCCTTTTTAGATATCTTATGAGATGCACCATAGCAATTGATTTAATGGGGGATGCCCCTATTTCACTCAACATTATCTCATAAGGAACCAAAATTTTTATTTTGAACTTGTTCATGATCAAGCATTTTGGATTTTCTCAATTTGTTTTCATTTTGAAATGGGGGTGCTTCTAGCTCACAATTCACACCCATAAAGCATCAATGGATGAACTAGGAGCCCAAAAAGCAATTTAGTCGTTTTCCAATCCCATAGCTCGACCTATCTACATCTTTTTTGAAGAGCATATAATTCTTTCCACCATCTTAAAATTCTTTTCTTTCCACAATCCTCCCAATTAAGCTTGTTGTTGAAATCAATCCCGAGGTACATGTACTCATTTACTTCTTCGAGAGTATTGCCTTAAAAGAAGAACATATGCTGACTCTACTTCCTTTTATTAGAGAAAATCATTATTTTGGTCTTGCTGGTATTGACTTGCATCCCCACTGCTCTAAAAAATGCTCAAGGGCATATAGGTTCATCTGCAATCAATGGGTTGATTTAACAATCAACACAAGGTCATTGACATATAAAATAAGCCTTATCACAAACTCCCCCAAACAAACACCATCCCCACATTAGAGATTTAGCCATTCTTTCAGTTTGTTAATATATAAACCCAAAAGAGTAGGGGATATAGGGCAACCTTGCTTGACTCTGATGTCACTTCAAAAGCTTTTTGAAATGCTTGTTGAAGTTCTAATTTTGACCTTCACCTCTTCATCGAGCCTATGGACAACGACTCTATAATGCAAAGGAATTTAAAGTTCTTCCATTCTATGCCATGAATTATCTCTAAGGATTGTGTCAAATGTCTTTTTGAAGTCAACAAAGCAACAAAATTATTCTTCTCTGCCTCCTAGATGTTTTCAATAATGTGTCTCAATGTGATACCATGATCCATCATAGAATGTTTTGGCCTAAACCTCTTTATATACAATTAAATAATGTGCTGATAATGGCCTTCATATGGATTTGGGTGCTAAAGTTTACATATGTGTACATACTCTACCCCTTTGGACTTGAACTTGTTACCTCATATGAGGAAACACATGTACTTAACTATTAGACTCAATTATAGGAAGCAACTTAGATTAATCTTAAGTCATGATCTACCAAACAAGAATAGTGATCAAATATCTTTTCACTTAAAAAAAAGATCTGCACCTCAAGAGATTTGATCCATTTTCCTGCTTAACAGATGTGAGTTAAGATGGATCTATGCTAGTAGAATAAATATATTCATTTCTTCTTACATAAGAATACCATTGACAAAATCATAACTTGAATTGCCAATAGTAATTTGACTATTTTATCTCAATCTTATTTTAATTATTAAATTTATTATTTTATTATGATTATTATTTTTTGTTATTTAATTGAGTCAAAAAATTATATAACATAAACATTACATCTCTTTTATAATTAAAAAAAATCTAAAATTTCAAAAATATATAAAAATAATTTCATAATAATTTTTGAGTCTAAAATTTTAAAAAAATATAGAAATAATTTCATAATAATTTTTTTATTAGCTATTCATTTAGATTTAAACTTTAATCAATTACCAACGCTGTAAAATTTCATAATAATATTTAAAAACATTAATAAAATATACATATATATATATATATGTATATATATATATATATATATATATATTTTTATTTATTAATAAAATATAATTATATTGATTATTATAAAAATAAAAAATATACGATTTAAAATTACTTTTAATCACCTAACCATCCAAACTTTGCCTCCTTCCAAAAAAACATAAAATAATTTCAAATAATGTGATTTTGATTTGCAAGAAATTATGAAAAATCAATTCACACTACCCAATGATGACTAATCACACTCTGATTTACTTTAAAAAGGTAGATATAAGGATGAAAAATCAATTCACACTACCCAATGATGACTAATCACACTCTGATTTACTTTAAAAAGGTAGATATAAGGATATTGGGATATTCTATTGAGTATGTGTTTTGTGTAGATATAAAGATATTGAGATATTCTAGCAAAGGTTTTGTTAAAAAGTTAAGAGAGTTTATTGTGAAATTTAATTAGAAAAAGAAAGAATAAAAGAATAAAATGTAAAAATAATTTGAATAAAATATAAAATCAATTTGTTCATAAATTATTTTTATTTTAGTAATTTAGTAAAGATTTTCTTAAAAAATTAAAAGAATTTATTATGAAATTTAACTGAAAAAGAATAAAAAACAAAATATAAAAACAATTTGTCCATAGACTATCTTTACCCTAGTAATTTGTCCATAGACTATCTTTACCCCAGTAAACCAGATGTGTCAAAAGCATATGCCATTGTGACTTATAAAAAAATCACATTCCGTTCAAGCTAACGTATCAGCACAATTCATTCAAATGATTTCATATTTCCAAAACCGAAAAAATTTGCTCTAGTGTAGTGGAAGTCGAAGGCTCACGGAGGATTGCTCTTGCGGGTCCAATCCAATGGGGGATGCTCCCATTCTGCGGCCTTCCTGCAGAAGTAAAAGCATCGTTGTGGATGTGGATGTGGATGTAGACGTAGAGGAAGGTGGTGTTGCTGCGCAAATCCACCACAGGAGAGCTCATGCTGCTTGCACACCGGTATCCGTCAAGGGGAAGTCGATCAAGAGTCCCAAGCCGCAGAGTTACAAAGCTCTAGAAAAATCCAAGGAGATTCAGACTGAGAGTGTAGCAGATATAGAAGATTGTTTGAGTGGGGTCACAGATTTTAGAGAGGAAGATGCCTCCGCTATCTCAAAATGCCTCATTCAGTGGTACAAAGGAAACCATCGCATTTTGCCTTGGAGGTCCAACCAAGGTGGCGAGGAGGGAGATGAACAGAGCAGGGCATATGCCGTGTGGGTATCGGAGGTAATGCTTCAGCAAACAAGGGTGGCTACTGTTGTCAGCTATTACAACCGCTGGATGGACAAATGGCCCACTCTTCATCATCTTGCCAAGGCTTCTCAAGAGGTCCTTCCTCATCTTTTTCATGACTACCAACTTCCCCCTTTTTTCAAGTTTTAAAATCATTTAAATGCGTTTTTGTATTGAATGTAGAGAGTCCCTTTTTGTTTTGAGATTCTAAATATGATTGAGAACTCTGCTAGAACTATGGGTGTGATTTTCACATGTGGTCACAAACACAGCCATTTATTATAATATTTGGGAGTAGTTAAAGTTGATTTAGTCAATCTTGTACACGTGAATTTATCAACTCTTTTTGAGGCTCATTAGCACATCTGGGTTACTGTTTTACTTGAGTTGGTATATGCCAAACTTTTATTTGTAAATCACTGTATAGATCCATCTTAACCTCAGACATATTAAGCACTATTTAAAAGATGTGAGGTTCAGATGGTTCTACTTTATTTAATATCATGTTTTTTATACCAAGTATTTTTTTTTTTTGAGTAAATCACATAGATTTTTTTTTTCTTTTTATGATTGCGATATTGTTTTTTAAATTTTTCTTTCACTTTTATATTAGGTATGCTCAGTTTAATTTAATTTTAGTTTATTAGAATGACTTTATTTTACACATCTAATTGATATTTTGTTCTGATATACGCTTTGCTTTGCAATTAAAATAATAAGTTAACTTAATTTTTGATAGTTTATTTAATTTTTTTCACCAACCTATGCCATGTTCTTGTTATGTTACACAACTCATCCATACTACGCTGTAGAATACACTTCACTCTGCTTTGTGCAATCATCTTTTGATCCTTTTGATCTCTCTTATAAAGTGTTCTATGCCTAGGGACAACTACACCTTTGGCATTTTCTTATGCTTGACATTTTTTTTTTTTTAATATGCAATTGTGCATTTCTTGTGTAGTGCACTTGTGCTTGGGATTTTTTTTTCTCTTTCTAGCGCACTGGGGTTATCTCTTTTTAGTGTAGTCATGATTAGGTTATTAAAAAATAGGTTTTGTCTTTGATTCCATTCAATTCTATTGCTTTCACTGGTGAATTTCAACATGGTATTTGAGCTGGTGTGTCATGTATCTAGATGCCTCCCTTGGCCATCAAGGCACTCCATGCTAAATTCTCTTTTATTAACCAATTGTTAGGTTGTTAAGGAAAAATAAAATTCAAACTTTTATTATCCAGGTGTCAAGCCAAATTTGAACTCTAACAACATTATAAACAAATTCATATGCACAAATGATTAATAGTGGAAATAACATGCATATTTTGAATTCACTCTTTACCCATTATTAAAATAGAATTTAAACATAAACATTCCTCACAAAATTGATTGTGGATACTTATTCGCTTCCAAGTGAAGTCCACAAAACCGATTGTTGAGAAGTGATTCACTGGCCAACTTAGGAATAAAATATGGAAGGAAGCTTTTAGAAGACTATAATCTCACTTAACCAAACGCATTTACTCGATTTTGAAGCCAATTTTCTAATTACTGAGCACTCTTGGCTGTCATTCAAGCCATCAATCAACCTTGCCACTCTCTTCTCTTTCATAGCATAGGGAAGACCTTTTCTTTCTCTACTTCATAGTCCTTCATGGATTTTCTTCCTTCCCAATGCATGCAAAAAGAATCCAAGACTATTGGTTTCCTACTTTGAATAACCTAGAAGAGGTCACTTGGCCTATGTAGTGAATGGGAAACAATAATAGGGTTGTAGATTGTGGTACTTTCTTTAGTAGTTAGGGACATTCTAATCATGGTTTTATTTTGAAAACCATCGTATTTCCTCTTTGAATTCTCAACAGTGAATCCTTCATTTTTATAAGTTTTTACTAGTTCTAATTCCATGGGGTTCTCTCAGTAATTATAGCATTGTTACCCACCAATAGTGGGTGACCCCATAGGAGAAAATTTTCTCTTAGATTTGTCTTCAGACAGCAGCCCCAGACAACTACCACTAGTTCTAATTCCATGGGGTTCTCTCAGTAATTATAGCATTGTTACCCACCAATAGTGGGTGACCCCATAGGAGAAAATTTTCTCTTAGATTTGTCTTCAGCCAGCAGCCCTTGACAACTACCAGTGTAGCCGATATTATGCCAGATGTCTCTGCTCCCCGAGCCAGTCATATGTGCCTGCGCCCATCTGTCGAGTTATGTAATATCCCGAATGGGAAATAGACAGCAATACAAGCATACAACTATATAGAAAAATGCCGGAAATAGAACATAAAACAAATACACATAAAATGCCGGGAATGCTAAGCCATTTTATTGATCTGAGAATATAAATGGATACAATGGATAATCAGAATAATAACACCTATCCTTGCACAAGGCAAGTGAAGAACCCTCTCAGAAAACAGGAAATGGCTGCTACAGAAACTGCGTCCCAGCTGCTGGAAGAAACTGCCGTAAACTGCTGCTGCTGGAATGAACTGGAACTAGGGGCTGATCCCCTTGCCGGAATGAGCTGAAAATCTGTAGAACACCTGAACTCACCACCCCGGACAAAACCCAGAAACCATGTAGAAAATGGTCAGCCCCCGAAAATCACCCTCGGAACCCTCCTCAAGGAAAAACGCTGTCTCTCCAAGCCCAGCGCAGATGCCAAATGATATATGCTGAAATAGGGCCACAAACTCCCCGGAAAATCTCCCACTGATGAAGACTGAACCTCTACACCGGATCTCACTGAATCTCTCGCAAAAAACCCCGCAATAGAACACCTCCTCCAAGAACTGCGTCCTCTCTCCTAGGGACTGCGCAGTCACCAAAAGAAGCCCAGCTCCTCCGCGAAACAACAACCAAATCTCCCGCAAAAGACTGAAGGAAAAACCTTACCCGAGCAGGCACTCGAAGTCCCCCAGGGCTAAGGACGAGATCTCCGACCGGAGACACTCAATCGCACTAAACAGTGTTGCAGACAGGCTAAACAGCCAGCGTGCTCAAGAAGACAAAAGTCTAGCTCAAATATCATCAACATCAATAATGCCCAAATGAGATGGCTCTCCCACCTTTTATAACGCTAGCCCTCCTAAAAAACCCTAACGTGGTCCCTCTCTCTCCCACGTGCTCCTCATAAGACTGCGCAGAAGCTCCTAGAGGCTACGTGAGCCCCCTCTCATACGTGGTGTGGACCCCCAAGGCTCCTCCTTAAGTTATAACGTTGCATCTACTAGGGAAACACTTTATTTTATTTAAGTGAGTTAAACCCTTTTTCTCACTTTTATTTATTAATAAACTATAGTCGGCAAAACTATACAAAAATCAAATATTCCAATTAGCGGTGCTAATTAGGAATATTACAAGTTAGTATGCTTGAAATTGGGCCATCCAATCCTAAAGGTATGATTTTTCATTATGTAATTGGGTGCTTATGCTTGCTTTTCTTGGACACACTTGGGTATGGATTATTGGGTGACTTGGAAGGAGGAAGGGTTTTGACTGTAGTCTTATTCCCTTTACCTTAACTGGGGGGTTAATCCTCAACCCTAGTCCCGTGGGATCTCCCCTACTGGCTTACAACTTTAGGATGGGCACTACTTGGGAAACCACGATTTTGGTAGTGCAGTCCTGTTTTCCCGTCCCACATTTTTCACTTCCCTCCGCATATTACATGCTCTATTTTATCATCTACCCTCTTTGGGTCCACAAGGCTCTGGTACTCCCCCTCTCCTTGTCCACATGTTTGGGTTGGCCCTAGATTGATGCCCCAGAGGTTGATGTCGCTAAAAAAGAAGATAAAAGCATAATATGGCCACATACAAAAGGAAATGTACCACAAAATTCAAAAGATGGCCGGGTCAATAAAATTTAGCACGTGGGAAAAAACCAAACGTTGAGCTCTACCCCTTATCATTATGGCCATCACCTTGGTTCCTAGGGTCCTTGTGCACCCCCCCTGCATCATTAAGGAACCCATGTATGTCCCAACCCCTGGTGGGCAATGAAATGCCCCACCTTAAGGGGGTAATCACTGCTGTATCATACACATCATGCTCTCATCCCCTGGAGGCCCTAGTAATAAAATAAAGAAAAATCAATTAAAGGAAAAAGGAAAATGAAGAAGGGTGGAAAAACAAAGGCTGGGGTAACTCATGTACCACGATTGATACCTCCTACATTCATACTCCCAAGTATGTGGACATCCCTCATCGTTACCACCCTTGAGCCCATGGCATTTGGCCCTGAGACCCCTATGTCCCCATCCACCTCATCATTATCCACATGACACCTTATTGGAAATGCTAAGGGGGGGGGGCGGTTCTTGTACCTTCATAGATAATTCTAGGTCAGGAATTATGCCAGAGCATCTATAATGTTTTGTTGGTTTTTAAAGTTTTTTGGATGACCAAAACTCTAAATTGTTTAAAATAGGTGCAATTCTTAATTACTTATGATGTATTTAAAAGGGCTAATTCTTCACCTCTAACAGTAATTTAGCTTTAATGAGATGTGTAAGATTGAAACTTTAGAAATTATATGATTTTCTAAACATCAAACTGATTATTTAAATTTTCATATATAGTGGATGCGTGTAAAATACTTTTACAACCAAATAATTTGTGTTTAAAACTTTATAGTAAGATGTCAATTTAATGATGGAGAGGAGTTGAATCAAACAAACAGTTTAATTAACTAATCTCTGTAAAGGATCATAACTTCATGGGGGATTTCAGAAAGATTGATACTCAATCTATTCTTACCCAAAACTCCTATAAACTCCAAACACATGCAGAAAAACAAAGTGATAATAATTGACAAAGAAGAACTTACAAGGACACAAACTATTTCGAAATGAATCCAGAATCCTTTTATTACTTCAAAAATAACTCAAAAGGGTACAAGTCTGCTCAAAAGTCTATCACAATGGTTCAACACATCATACTTTGATCTACAAAGTATTTATACAATTTGGTCTAAAATATCTTGATTAAATATCAAGATATATCTACAATGATATTTCAAAACTGTTTTACAAAAATAGATCTATAAGATAGGAAAATAAAACTGCTGAAGCTGTCTGGCACCAAATTCGAGGCAACTGCTGATGATTGGGCTAGAAAAATTGCTATTCAGTTGCTTTCTCTGACTATCTGTCCATTTCTTCCTGTAATTCTGCTTGATGTTGCTAAAACTCAGAATTATTTCTGTAAACCTTTTTGCTGATTCAATCAATGAGTAAACCATATTTTCTCCCATCTTTCCTCATCTGGAATGGTGGCTTTGATTAACTTTCTGTAAGTCTCATCGACTTCAGTGTACTTCTGAAAAGTGGGTTTGACTAGAAACAAATGTTTTATCTCATGCTGAATCAACAAGCCAAAAGTTAAACCTTCAATGAAAGCCTTCCCTGTAAATATCCCTTTGATCTTGGCAAATTTGGCTTTGTCTGTAGCTATTGAATACAATCTTCGCTGATATTCTTCAGGAGTGATTTGCTTATCTCCAATTCCCCTTAGACCTGGCAGTCCCTTTTGATGCAGAACATTAAACTTTCTTTGAAATTTTTGGAGGTTGGATTCTAAATTGTGGCATTTGTTTTCAAGTTGCAACATTTAATTCCTTTTGATATGAATCTTTCTAACCTCCAGGATTGTTTCAGTTCTGTCATCTATGTCATATTCTTCAATGTAATATCCCAAATTGGGATGTAACAGTAATATAGAACAAAATAGACTAACAACTACAACAAAATAAACACACCATCAAAACACATGAATTGGAGCCAAAAACAACTGTCGAGCCATTTTATTATATTGGTCGGAAAGAGTACAAGATGGTGCTGGAAAGATAACACCTGGGCCTGCTCTAGGCAGGCTGAAGATCAGCTCTAAACCCGGCCAAAATGTCTTCTGAAATGTGCTTTGCGTGGCTCTCCCTCTGTGCTGCCAGCCCTGGAAACTACTACTGCTGGCTAAGTTCTGTCTGCAGTTTGGCCTAGCTCCCGTGCTCAGAAAATTTCGGGAATTGAACATCGGACTCTCCTCAAAATACCCACAAAAAACCGCGAAGGGTTTCCAAAAATATCGACCCCGGAAATTGGCCCCTTTGGGCTTGGCACGCTGCTTTACCAGGGAATTCAACCTCCTTGATGGAACTGCTAGAAAATATCTCCAAATAACTGCCAAAATCCCTGGTAGGAGGTGGCTAGCCTCCCCTCCAAATCCTCTGGTTGACTCTTCATTGTTGCTCCACTTCCCACACTTCCTCTTCGCTAGACTGCGCAATCACTGCGTAGTCCGGGCTGCCACTGCGCTATCCTGAAGGGGCTGTGTGTTGCTGCCGATGTCTCTTTGCAATCTCCTCACAAAATTGATGAATCTCCTCTCTTGAGCAGGCACTCGAAGTCCCCTGAGGCAGAGGTTGAGATCTCCGCTTGAAAATCTCTGCGCTGAACAACACTACAGACTTGGCTAAACAGTTCAAGTGTGCTCAGTTAATGAAGGCAGAAAAATCATAGATAGATGAATGAGCAAATGAGCTGCTCTTCTTCCCTTTCGTCAATTCAGCCTCCAATGTTCCCTTGGGCCCACCAAGGACTGCGCTGCCCCTTCATCCGGCCTACCACTGGGTTGCCATCATCGTGCCTCTCCCACGCAGCCACCTAGGATGCTGCTTCCATTCGATGGATGGACACATGGACCCCACTAAAGCCATAATATTTCCTTAGGAACTATAGGGAAAGTACTTTTTGTTGCTTAGCTATTATTTGTGGGCCCCTTACCCACTTTATTCCTACGTAACATTAGAAAAAGAAAAATTAGCCAAAAATAAATATTCCAATTAGCTGACTGCTAATTTGGAATATTACAATCCTCCCAGTCAAAATGTTGCCTGTCCTTGAGCAACTGCAAAGATGGGTGTTGAAGAATCTTCTCCCCCTCCCAAGTGGCATCCTCATCCGGGAGGTTCCTCCATCTGATCATGTACTCCTTCACCACCCTGCTCCTCAAGTGCCTCTCCCGGGTGTCCAAGATGGCCTCGGGCTATAGCACTAAATGTCCCTCATCATTTGTAGGAGGGAGCTTAGTAGCTGCTGTCACATGCTGTCCCAAAGCCTTCTTCAAGCATGACACATGGAAAATTGTGGCAACTCCAGCTCATATGCCACCTCTCCAACCTGTCGGACAACTTGATACGACCCATAAAAGCGAGGTTTGAGCTTCTCAGCTCCCTTCTGATTCAACGTAGATTGCCTGTATGGCTGAAGTCCGAGGTACACCAAGTCCCCCACCTCAAATTGCCTCTCCACGTGACCCCGATCTGCGTACATCTTCTGTTGATTTTGTGAGGTCCTCAAGTTGTCCTTGAGAGCCCTGAGGATGTCCTGACTCTCCTGGATCCAGTCTTTGGCCCTGGGGGCCTTACTTGCCCCAAACATAGCATCAACAAACGTCAATGCATCATAACCATGTGAAATTTTCAAACTGAAACACTACTGCAGTGATAGATTTATTTTGCCTACTTATTTTATGATAAGTTATTTACAGATTCTTCCAGTAAATTCTGAAATAAACACAACTGCAATATTCACTTAATCCATAAGCAGAAAATATAATAGAATGCATATAGCGCAATAGAAACAATCACATGAACACAATTGTTTTTGGACAATTGTCCCCGGGAAAACCCAATGCGGGAAAACCGGTGCAGCAGATGAGGGTTTGTATTATTCTTCAGCAAGGTAAATCATTTACAAGAATTTGACGAGCAAACTTCTAGAATACACTTGAGATAAATTCCCTGAATCCTTTGGAAGAATTTCTGACACCCGGGAGACACCCTAGCTCCCTCTGCGTCACTCTGCGTGGTCTTCTGCGCAGTCCCTGCGCTGGACTGCATCACTCTGCGTGGGGACTCAGTGCTGCCTCCTCTGCGTCCTCCTCCTGCGTTTCTTTGCCTTTGCTGACTTCCCCTTCCTTCTTCTGCCTCTGCAAGTCTGCCTCTACAACCTCTCCCTCTGAAATCGAATTTTATTCCTTTAGAATCGATTTCCTTTGGGTACTGAGTGTGTGCCCGACTCACTTTCCAAATGACCCTCAAACCTTCCCTTATAATCTTCTCGTTGATGAATCAACGACCCAGATTAGATCTCTAATCAATGGCTAAGATTAAAACATGACTTGATCTTTGTTCTCTAGAAGATTCTCACTCTGTTTTATTAATACCCTTTAATTATTTAATTTCCCTAAGTTTAGACTTAGGGACCACATTAAAATAATTAATTATTTTAATAAAACATGAACCGAGTGGAATTTCCACAAACGGTTTCTGGGTTCTTTGGAATACTGATGTCCAAGCCTCACAAAATATGAGACTTGGAACACTTTTCAATGCTACCAAATCAACACTCCCTCTTAGTGAGGAAAGTGTTCAAGCAGAATACCAACTGCATCTGCTCTAACCTGAAGCATCTACTGCGCTGCTGATGTCTCGGCTGCTGCCCTCTATACTGCTGCTCATGACACCATCTATGTCACTGCCTCATCCGTACTATAACTCTCTCTGAATTTCGAGCCCATCCATTCCTCTACTGGAATGGGTTCTTGACCATCCCCATCTTTTCTCTGAAGTAAGTAAACTTAATCTTACCCAGAGCTTTCGTGAGGATATCTACCACCTTTTCCCCTGTAGGAATGTACTTCAACTGTACAACTCCCCGTTGGACATAGTCTCTGATGAAGTGGCACCTAATGTCAATGTGCTTCGACCGTGTTGACCACAACACATCAGCGACTCTGTATTTGTTTTTCATTAATCTAGTTAAATCGTTCGGCGTGTGCGTGCCATTGATTCCATCGGCAATTGTGATTTCTACATTATTATTATGCCTTCTGATATAAATGATCTAAGTAAGACCACCATGTATGTAACAACCTAGGTAAGCCTAGTATGTTGGTGACGATTTCTATCCTAGGAGGTTTTTTGTCTCACTGATTTGCTTGTGTTTTTCGACACAAGTGATCGGCAGAGTTTTCCCCTCCAACCTCACCCCAAAGCTAGGGTGGATTTTGTCATCAAGATGCTAAGTGAGTCCTAGTGTTTTCTATCGAGTCTTTGTAAAAGTAGTTTGAGAATAATCCTAGCTAATTGGCTAGATTATTTTATTACAAGCTGCTTGGTCTACTAGATCATGTTTTGAGTCGCAGAATTGGGTACCTTTTTGAGGGTCTATACGAATGGGTATTCCCCCTTCATGTGTCTGAATGTATTTATCTTATGTAAAGAGGGTTGGAAAAAATAATTAAATCCCCTCTCAGTCAATTAATTAAATTTTCTGGCCAAACTAATTAAAAATCCTAAACCAGAAATTTAATTAATTTTAAGTCCTAGGTGAGTTAAAATTCTTCAAAGGCAAAATTCGTTGGTCCTTAAAAAATGAATTTTTAAAGGTCCCAGGCCAAGGGAATATTGAGAATTTCAAGAAATTTTGGACCCTTGGGCCTTGGTGGTTAAGTCAAAGTCAAAATTTTGAGGTAATTAACTCAAAAATATTATTTTTGAGTTAATTAAAAATAAATTAAATGATAAATTCGAATTTTTTCAAAATTATAATTTCGACGATCCAGATTAAAAGATGATCAAATCTTTTTGAGAGTCTAGTTTACTTTGACATGGATCAACTGAACTAGCCGTTGGAGATTTTATCTTATAAATTAGAAGTCTTTGTCAGTGTTTCAATCATTCGATCTTTGGATCGTGCACTTGTTCGCAGAAGCTCTTGTAATTTTTTGATCAATAAAGCATAAAGACTTTGGAGTTACAAACTTTGGTGTTCCTTTTCCAAATCTATGTGGTGATATTGTCTCTAAACTCAGCTATTTCTATTGGTTTTTGATGGTTGATGGCATATATGGATTAATCTGCATACAGGTATCTTGTGCAGTTTTCTGGGTTTCTAAAATAGCATTTTGATTTAACGGAAATATTAGTTATCTATTTTTCTGAAAAGTCTCATGTTTATTTTTTAATCTCTATCAATCTTAAATTTGGATCTAAGTGTGCAGAGATCGTTTTTAAGGTTTGAGCGTTTGGGGAAGTCTTCAGTTAGACCAGCCGACTCTCAGATTTCATAAATCTGAAAAAACCCTTTGTTTCCTAATTTTTAAGGTTATCTTACGAAATATTTTTTGTAGGGTCTTTCTAGAGCTTGTGCCTAAATACAAAAAAAATTATCTTAATTTTTTTTTTTTTGAATTTAAAGTTAGATCTAGCTAGTAAGAGCCTTAGATCTTCAGATCTGGGAGTGAAGTCAGACTTATACTCCTCAGATTTGATATATTTGCAACTCTTGTTCATAGATCTGTATATATATTGTATAGATTTGTAATTTACATGTGTAGATCTGAAATTTTGTAACATAATTTTGAATTCTAACATTTGGATTTTAGGATTTTCGCTATTTTAGTACATATTGGGTATTGGATTTTTTTTTTTTTTTTCACTTGTCCAGGATTAGATCTGAAAAATCAGCTAAGGAAATCTTAAGATCTGAAAAATCAGCCAAGGAAATCTTCAGATCTGAAAAATCAGCCAGGGAAATCTTCAGATTTGAGCCAGATCTAGACCTTGGAGGACAAGATCTGGGCTCAATATTTGTTTGCAGAAATAGATCTGAAAAAATCAGCCTAGGAAAACTTCAGATCTGAGCCAGATCTAGAACCTTGAGGTCGTATAGGCTTTTGAGGCTATTTTTACAGGATTTTGGTCTCCAAATTTCTAATTTTCAAGCGGCAACATTATTCCAAAATTTCAAGAATTTTCAACGGTGAGATCTTCAAAGCCTTGAGCTAAGGGTTTGATCTCTAAACCCTTATTTTCTGCAGATTTTATTACAGCAAGAAAATCACAAATAATTAGGTCCTAAAAACACATTTTATATGGTCAAAATTGTTTAGAATTGCAAAATCTTCATTTTCAGATTTTTTGACCATTTGGGCATCTTTAATTTTGCCTAGATCTGATTTTAAAGCTTGCTGGAAATTATTGCATAACTGTGTAAAATCAGATTTGAGCATTTCTGATGCATATCTTAAATAAGGTCTAAAAAATTTGAATTTTCAGTTTTTTTTGGCAAAACTTACTATTTTTAGACATTGTGGGGATTATTTTTAGTATTTTCAGTTTGCTGATCTGTTATCATTTTACTACTGTTATAAACTTATCAGTTCTGAAAATGATTGAATCAAATTCTCTTAAAGCCTTAAAATTGAAAATTTCAAGTTTTAATATATTTTTACTATTTCTGGAAGTATTTGGCAGCTATTTTGGGTAGTTTTATTTTGCTGATCTGTCACTGTTTCACTGCTGAAATAAAAATATCAGATTTGAAATTTTACTTAATCAAGCCCTAAAAATTGATTTTTCTTTAAGTTCATCAAATTTTACTATTTTTAGTCATTTTGGACAATGTTGCTGGCATCGTTTGTTCGCTGATCTATGGTTTAAATCACTGCTGCAATTTATATTTTTGTCTGAAATCTTGCTGAAGAATATATTCGAAGTTTGACTATAGGTTTTTGAATTGAAATTATTTGGAATATCATAAATGCGGAAATGTTGGAAATATCTGGCATTTAAATTTGATAGTACTCTCATGATAACATTTTTGTTTCAAATTTAAATGGTTGGTGATTAGCTGTGGTTGGTGATCATTGAGCTATCATTAATTGTGATTTTAAATTACTTGAAATTGATAGTTAATTGTTTAAATCAACTTTGGGAATATTTCAAGTGATGATAAATTGCGTAACTTCATCAAACATTGTTAATGTGTAATTGTGAGGGTGTTTTATTGAATATCATTGTGGTTGATTGATTTTCATAGCAGCAGTTACATATCAATTACTTGATCTTAAATTTATAACAGGATATTTTGACTCCATAAGGTAGTGGTTTTAAAGTTTTAAATCTAATTGGATCTGTAAAATCTCGTAAATCTTAACAAGTATTTGGTTATCTAGCTGTGTCTCCTGAATTGGTTGGTCTCCAACCAGTTCTCCTCCTTCATTTTCGTCAGGGTCTACCTCCCTTAGCTTGCAAGGAGACGACTTAGATAGAGAGATTGGGGATCAGGGTGATAGCCCCCGATCTGAGCCGTTGTCGCTGTGCCTAGACATTCTGTGCGACAACATTTTTTGGCGCCGTTGCCAGGGATAGAGTTTTTTTGTCCTTGGTCTTAACGACATTTTATAATCTTCTAATCTTTTTTCTCCATTCATTAGCTCGTCGCACGGCATAGCATTTTCTGGCGTCATTTCATCATCATATCTTTCGTCATATCACTAATCATTTCATCATTTACACCTTTAGCACCTGGACATTTCGGTTGGCTTCTTGTTTGGGTGGCAACTCCACTTATTCATCTATTTACTCCCAGACAAGAATCCCCCCTGATATCCATCTGCTACTCTCGATTATTTCTTCTGTTTTAGAATTAGTTTCATGTTCAAGTGGCGACTCCAATCCTTTCATTTTTTACAAGAGTTCTTCTTAAGAAGCTTGCTTCTTGAGGACCTTTTGACTATTCTTGAACACATCTCTTTCTCTAACATCCACTTAAACTTTAAGCAATTCATCATGGATGACACCTTTCATGACATGCTAGAAGAGACCATTCCTAAATTGCCTTTTTTCTCATGCGATAATCCAACCATTGCTCTAGAGCATCTATCAATAGTCACTTTTATTATAAATAAATATTGTTGTCCTTCACAATATAATCATGAAGATGTCAAGATACGTATCTTTGGCTATTCCTTAAAAGGTGATGCTATTGATTGGTTTCGAAATTGTCCTGAGGAGTATTGTTTACAACACATCATCAGTGCTTTTAAAGATAAATATATAAAACAAGCCGACTTGCCTTGTGCCCCCGTACTATGCAAAATAATGAAATTGATCTTGTAGAGAATTCAACTATTAACAGGAGATTTCAAGACAGTTCTCAGGATGAATCCACTTGAACCACGACAGCACAAATCCATGATAGTGGTGAAGCAGAAACAAGTTGTCAAATCAGTGTTGACAACGATAAGCATCTTGTTAACGAATTGATTCAGATGGTTAAGGATATACAGCTAAATCAAGGAATATGGAACTTAATCAAGAAACAATAATAACGGATCACACCAGGGAAATTGGTTCTATGCAGAGCAAGTTATTGGCCTTAGAGGAAAATATAACAATCATGGAATTCAATCACTCCAATAAAATAATTGCCCTGGAAGAAAAACATATCAAGGAAATGACGATCATGGAAGCAAATCATGAGAAGGAGATGAACTGTATGCAAAATTTCTTCATGGCCATGAAAGCGGATAATGATGAAGCAATAAAAAACATGGAAATTGGTCAGATGTCTCTTCAACACAAATTTTTAACTATTGAAGAGAGTTATGCGAAGGAAATTAGTACTATAAATATTAAGCATTCTAATCAAATGACTGGTATCCAAAATAAGTTGGAAAAAATGGAAAGCTCACACATGCATAATTTCCAACCCAAGTCAGGTTTGTCAACAGATCATAGGCCTCCCAGTTTGTTGAAGCAATTTCCATCTCATCACACGAAGGTCACTTTTCCCATTAAGGAAAAATTAACTATGGTTGCAAAGGACGTTAAGAAAGACCAAGCTTATGTGTCACCTTTAAAAGAGTATATTCATAATAAGATTGGTCACACTCCAAGTTCATCAGATGTTTTGTACAAGCATTTTCAAGATAAGGACAAGAAAGTCTCATTACTGACATCACAGCCCACTAAGAAAAAGAGAAAAAAGCAGAAAAGAAGAAGTAAGCGGTTTGATGCGTCTGATGGTCGAGAGCAGCTTGACATTCGGATAAGACAGAGTCCTACAATATGCAAGATTGGACATGGCACATCTGAAAAGCAGCCTACAGACTTGCCTGAAAGCAGGAAAATGCTCAGCATGTACTATATTGAGCACATTTGATGCCACAGGGCATCCTTTGTATTGTATCTCTAACCTTACACCTTGTTATTTCAACATTTCATTTTGCGGTTAGAGTAGATTTACTTTTCATGTTAAGTAGAATAATAAATGAAAGAAGAGCTTCTATTTTTCATGTGGTTAATGTTATATGATGATATTTGGATGGACGCTACTTATGTAATTTTGTATGTTGCTTGGATACAGATTCTGGATTCTCACATTCCTCCGATGAAGCAAAGTGTCCCCAAGTAGAGCTAGATGTTGACCACACTTTGTCAACGACTCCATAGTAGTACACCCCCATTTTTTCAAATGGGATTCATCATGTTCGACGTGTTCGCGTCATTCAGATTCCATCGACAGCCAACAATTTTATGAACGATGTAAACCCATTCTGCATATTTATGATGTAAATGATCTAAGTAAGACCACCATGTATGTAACAACCTAGGTAAGCCTAGTATGTTGGTGACGATTTCTATCCTAGGAGGCTTTTTGTCTCACTGATTTGCTTGTGTTTTTCGACACAAGTGATCGACAGAGTTTTTTCCTCCATCTTCACCCCAAAGCTAGGATGGATTTTGTCATCAAGATGCTAAGTGAGTCCTAGTGTTTTCTATCGAGTCTTTGTAAAAGTAGTTTGGGAATAATCCTAGCTAATTGGCTAGATTATTTTATTACAAGTTGCTTGGTCTACTAGATCATGTTTCGAGTCGCAGAATTGGGTACCTATTTGAGGGTCTATACGAATGGGTATTCCCCCTTCATGTGTCTAAATGTATTTATCTTATGTAAAGAGGGTTGGAAAAAATAATTAAATCCCCTCTCAGTCAATTAATTAAATTTTCTGGCCAAGTTAATTAAAAATCCAAAGCCAGAAATTTAATTAATTTTAAGTCCTAGGTGAGTTAAAATTCTTCCAAGGCAAAATTTGTTGGTCCTTAAAAAATGAATTTTTAAAGGTCCCAGGCCAAGGGAATATTGAGAATTTCAAGAAATTTTGGACCCTTGGGCCTTGGTGGTTAAGTCAAAGTCAAAATTTTGAGGTAATTAACTCAAAAATATTATTTTTGAGTTAATTAAAAATAAATTAAATGATAAATTCGAATTTCCTCAAAATTATAATTTCGACAGTCCAGATTAAAAGATGATCAAATCTTTTCGACGGTCGAGATTACTTTGACATGGATCAACTGAACTAGCCGTTGGAGATTTTATCTTATGAATTAGAGGTCTTTGTCAGTGTTTCAATCATCCGATCTTTGGATTGTGCACTTGTTCTCAGAAGCTCTTGTAATTTTTTGATCAATAAAGCATAAAGACTTTGGGGTTACAAAATTCGGTGTTTCTTTTCCAGATCTATGTGGTGATATTATTTCTAAACTCTGCTACTTCTATTGGTTTTTGATGGTTGATGGCCTCTATGGATTAATCTGCATACAGGTATCTTGTGCAGTTTTCTGGGTTTCTAAAATAGCATTTTGATTTAATGGAAAGATTAGTTATCTATTTTTCTGAAAGGTCTCATATTTATTTTTTAATCTCTATCAATCTTAAATTCGGATCTAAGTGTGCAGAGATCGTTTTTTAAGGTTTGAGCGTTTGGGGAAGTCTTCAGTTAGACCAACCGACTCTCAGATTTCATAAATCTGAAAAAGTCCGTTGTTTCCTAATTTCTAAGGTTATCTTACAGAATATTTTTTGTAGGGTCTTTCTAGAGCTTATGCCTAAATAAAAAAAAAATTATCTTAATTTTTTTTTGAATTTAAAGTTAGATCTGGCTAGTAAGAGCCTTAGATCTTCAGATCTGGGAGTGAAGTCAGACTTATACTTCTCAGATCTGATAGATTTGCAACTCTTGTGCTTAGATCTGTAAATATATTGTATAGATTTGTAATTTACATGTGTATATCGGAAGTTTTGTAACATAATTTTGAATTCTAACATTTGGGTTTTTAGGATTTTCGCTATTTTAGTACATATTGGGTATTGGGTTTTTTTTTTTTTTTCACTTGTGCAGGATTAGATTTGAAAAATCAGCTAAGAAAATCTTCAGATCTGAAAAATCAGCCAAGGAAATCTTCAGATCTGAAAAATCAGCCAAGGAAATCTTCAGATTTGAGCCAGATCTAGACCCTGGAGGATAAGATCTGGGCTCAATATTTGTTTGCAGGAATAGATCTGAAAAAATCAGCCAAGGAAAACTTCAGATCTGAGCCAGATCTAGACCCTTGAGGTCGTATAGGCTTTTGAGGCTATTTTTACAGGATTTTGGTCTCCAAATTTCTAATTTTCAAGCAGCAACATTATCCCAAAATTTCAAGAATTTTCAACGGTGGGATCTTCAAAGCCTTGAGCTAAGGGTTTGATCTCTAAACCCTTATTTTCTGCAGATTTTATTATAGCAAGAAAATCACAAATAATTAGAGCCTAAAAACACATTTTATATGGTCAAAATTGTTTAGAATTGCAAAATCTTCATTTTCAGAATTTTTGACCATTTGAGCATTTTTAATTTTGCCTAGATCTGATTTTAAAGCTTGCTGGAAATTACTGCATAACTGTGTAAAATCAGATCTGAACATTTCTGATGCATATCCTAAATAAAGTCTAAAAAATTTGAATTTTCAGTTTTTTTGGCAAAACTTACTATTTTTAGACATTGTAGGAATCATTTTCAGTATTTTTAGTTTGCTGATCTGTTATCATTTTACTGCTGTTATAAACTTATCAGTTCTGAAAATTACTGAATCAAACTCTCTTAAAGCCTAAAAATTGAAAATTTCAAGTTTTAATATATTTTTGCTATTTCTGGAAGTATTTGACAGCTATTTTGGGCAGTGTTATCTTGTTGATCTATCACTGTTTCATTGCTGAAATAAAAATACCAGATTTGAAATTTCACTTAATCAAGCCCTAAAAATTGATTTTTCTTCAAGCATCAAATTTTACTATTTTTAGTCATTTTGGGCATTGGTGCCGGCGTCGTTTGTTTGCTGATCTATGGTTTAAATTACTGCTGCAATTTATATTTCAGATCTGAAATCTTGCTGAAGAATATATTCTAAGTTTGACTATAGGTTTCTGAATTGAAATTACTTGGAATATCATAAATTTGGAAATGTTGGAAATATCTGGCATTTAAATTTGATGGTACTCTCACGATAACATTTTTGTTTCAAATTTAAATGGTTGGTGATTAGCTGTGGTTGGTGATCATTGAGCTATCATTAATTGTGATTTTAAATTACTTGAAATTGGTAGTTAATTGTTTCAATCAACTTTGGGAATATTTCAAGTGATGATAAATTGTGTAACTTCATTAAACATTGTTAATGCGTAATTGTGAGGGTGTTTTATTGAATATCATTGTGGTTGATTGATTTTCATAGCAGCAGTTACATATCAATTACTTGATCTTAAATTTATACCAGGATATTTTGACTCCATAAGGCAGTGGTTTTAAAGTTCTGAATCTAATTGGATCTGTAAAATCTCGTAAACCTTAACAAGTATTTGGTTATCTAGCTGTGTCTCCTGAATTGGTTGGTCTCCAACCAGTTCTCCTCCTTCATTTTCGTCAGGGTCTACCTCTCCTAGCCTACAAGGAGACGACTTAGATAGAGAGATTGGGGATCAGGGTGACAACCCCGATCTGAGCCGTTGTCACTGTGCCTAGACATTCTGTGCGACAATAGACCAATTATGAAAAACATGATTCTCAGAGAGCTTAATGCAACTCTAATTATCACACAAAATTCTGGTCGGTTCCATCCTCTTCTTGAGTAATTTCATGAGCAACTTATGAAGCCATATGGCCCTACACGAAGTTGTGCTAGCTGCCATATATTCTGCCTCGGCTGAGCTCAACACCACGAATTTCTGTTTCCTACTGCACCAGGAAGTCATTCCTGATCCGACATCGAAACAATACCCACTGGTACTTTTCCGATCTACTGGACTTACCACCCAGTCAGCATCTAGTGAACCCACTCAACTGGATTTCAGTGCCCTGGGTGTACCTCAATCCAAAATCGATTGTCCCCTTCAAGTATCTGAGAACATGTTTGGCTGTTGCCTAATGAGCCCTCCTTGGTTCTGCCATGAACTGACTAAGGGTATTCATGGCATAACAAATGCCTGGTCTAGTGTTGACTAGGTACATCAATGATCCTATGAACTGCCTATACAAGGTAGGGTCAATCTCATCATCCTCGGACGTGTCAATTTTCTTCCAGTTTGTGATCATTGGCGTAGCCATGGGTCTACTGTCCTCCATTCGAAATCTCTTCAGAATCTCTGTAGTGTATCTTCCTTGACCAAAGAAGATTTCTCCCTTTTGCTGCCAAATCTCCAAACCCAGAAAATAGTGCATCCGCCTTAGATCCTTCATGTCGAATGTTGTATCCATATTTTCCTTGCAGTCTTTGAGAGCTTCGATGATCTAGTTAAAAATAGATCCTCTACATATAACACCAATATTAGAGGCTCATCCCCTACTCTCAGATACTAGAGGTTTGGATCTGCGTCACTCTTGACAAATCCCATCTTCTGCAGGTAGTTGTCAATTTTCCCATACCATGCTCTAAGGGCTTGCTTCAGTCCGTACAAGGCTTTCTTAAGCTTGCACACAGGAGTTTTCCGCTCATGCGTCTCAAAGCCCTCTGACTGTTCTATGTACACTTCCTCTTCTATCACCCCATTCAAGAACACAGTCTTGACATCCATTTGGTGAATTTCCCATCCCATTTGCACTGCAAGAGAGATGACGGATCTGATTGAAGTGTACCGAGCTACAGGGGCGAAGGTTTCTTCATAATCGATCCCTTCCTTCTGTGCATACCCCTTAGCCACAAACCTGGCTTTGAATTTCCCTATGCTGCCATCTGCAGCATATTTAATCTTGTAGATCCATCTCGAAGCTACAACCGACCTGTTCGGAGGTCTAGGAACTACTTCCCAGACATCATTTGTCATGATGGAGCTGTACTCCACCATAGTGTCTACCCACACCTGATGCTGAGTTGCCTCCTGAAAACTAGAGGGTTCTCCAACCTGTGCTACCAATGCGTGGTACCTGTCTAGCTGCCAGCGTTCCCTCTTCTCATTTCTAGGAGCTCCATCAAACTCCTCTACATCTCTCAGAATCTGTTGAAGTTCTTTGCTCGTCCTTCCACTGGTGGTGTGTGGATTCACTTGCTCTCGTTCTTGCACTTCCTTGGAAAAGCTTTCCTTAGGATCCTTGTGCCTTGGAGAGGCACTAGAGCCATCTTCTGTAGGCCGCTGTGGTTGGACCAACAGATCCTCCTCAGACTGCGTAGTTATAGACATCTCTCAAGATCTCCTAAAGGATCTCTCCTCCATGAATTTCACGTCTCGTCTTACTACGATCTTCTTACTCTTGGGAATATAGATGTGGTAGGCCATCACGTTCTCGCTATATCCCACAAGGTATCCTTTCTCTCCAGTCTGATCTAACTTCTTCCTCTTCTCATCAGGTACATGGCAATACGCTATACTGCCAAATATCCTGAAGTGGCTCACCTCAGGCTTGTTGACAGTGAACACACTCTCAGGAGTAACCTTACCCAATGCGTTATGAGGCACCCTGTTCTGCACATACAAGGCTGTATTAGAAGCTTCAACCCACAAAAGTTTGGGCATGTCTTGATCATACAACATTACCCTCGTAGCTTCCACAATAGTTCTGTTCTTCCTCTTTACGACTCCATTTTGCTCCGGATTATATGGAGCTGTCCATTCTCTCTTGATGCCTTTCTTTGCGCAGAACCTTGTGAAGTCCTTGTCAATGTCCTTTCCACCATTGTCTGATCGCAATGTCTTGATTCGATTTCCGCTTAGATTCTCCACCAGAGCCTTAAATTCTTTGAATCGCTCAAAGACTTCATCTTTGGTCTTCAGAAAGTAGATCCATGTCTTTCTGGAATGGTTATCGATAAAGGTGACAAAATACTTTGCACCACTGAGAGCATTCGTGGACATTGGTTCGCAGATGTCTGAGTGTATCAATCCCAACACATTCTTGGCCCTATTGCTGCTTTTCAGATATGCTGCCTTGGCATACTTCCTTAATACGCACCCCTTGCAGACATCGTTTCACTTGGTGCTAAGTTTCAGAGCTTCCGTGACAGTGTTCTTGAGAATCCTCAAGGCTCCATGATGTAGATGCCTCATTCTTTTATGCCATAATTCATTCAAATCTCTTTCATTAGTACTACCTATCAGTGTCGTTGGGGACTCGAGCTATAACTTGTACAGTTTATGGCTCTTTACTCCAATTTATGCCTTCTTTTTCCAACTAGGGTGTTTGACATAAACTTTGTTGCCAATAAAGTATACATCATAACCCTTGCTCTGAAGCTGAGACACTAAGATCAAGTTCATCCCCAATCCTAGTACATGCAGTACGTTGGTGGCCCAAATCTTGTTGCCAACTTCTGTTTGAAATATTATGGTGCTTCTTCCAATAGGGGTACATTTTGCCTTGTTTCCCATAGTGATTTAAAAATTCATCTGCTCCTCCTAGTTTCTTGAGAAGCATTCTCGAACTCCCGTCATGTGAGCAGATGCTCCACTGTCAATATACCAGATCTCTGGAGAGGCCATGCTTGACACACAAGCAAAATCCTCTTCTAGTCTGGATGCCAGAACTGAAACGTCATGATCCCTTTGTTCCTCCATGCGTTCTAGAGGACTGCGTGAACCCTTCCGAGCTGATGCTGCATCACTGTCGGACCTTCGTTCCATTGCAAAACCTCCTCTTCTGTTACTCGTCTTTTGCTCTAACACCATGTGAAATTTTCAAACTAAAACACTACTGTAGTGATAGATTTATTTTGCTTACTTATTTTATGATAAGTTATTTACAGATTCTTCTAGTAAATTCTAAAATAGTTATTTACAGATTCTTCTAGTAAATTCTGAAATAAACACAACTGCAGTATTCACTTAATTCATAAGCAGAAAATAGAATAGAACGCATATAATGCAATAGAAACAATCACATGAACACAGTTATTTTTGGACAATTGTCCTCAGAAAAACCCAATGTGGGAAAACCGGTGCAACAAATGAGGGTTTCTACTATTCTTCAACAAGGAAAATCATTTACAAGAATTTGACAAGCAAACTTCTAGAATACACCTGAGATAAATTCCCTGAATCCTTAGGAAGAATTTTTGACATCCGAGAGACACCCTAGCTCCCTCCGCGTCACTCTGCGTGGGGACTCAGTGTTGCTGCTCAACGCTGTCCCCTCTGTATCCTCCTCTTGCCTTTCTTTGCCTTTGCTGACTTCCCCATCCTTCTTCTGCCTTTGACACTCTGCCTCTACAACCTCTCCCTCTGAAATCAAATTCTATTCCTTCAGAATCTATTTCCTTCGGGTACTGAGTGTGTGCCCGACTCACTTTCCAACTGACCCTCAAGCCTTTTCTTATAATCTTCTCGTGGATGAATCAATGACCCAGATTAGATCTTTAATCAATGGCTAAGATTAAAACATGACTTGATCTTCGTTCTCTAGAAGATTCTCACTATGTTTTATTAATACCCTTTAATTATTTAATTTCCCTAAGTTTAGACTTAGGGACCACATTAAAGTTATTAATTATTTTAATAAAACATGAACCGAGTGGAATTTCCACAAACTGTTTCTGGGTTCTTTGGAATACTGATGTCCAAGCCTCCTCACAAAATATGAGACTTGGAACACTTTCCAATGCTACAAAATAAACAAACCATATAAAGCACGAAAATGGGACATACCAATGGACATATGGAAAGTGATATTGTAGCAGTACTCCTCCAAGTGTAGCCAATGCAACCAGGCCTTTTGCTTCCATGTAACATAGTTTCACAAGTAGCCTTCCAGCCACTTGTTCATTATCTCTGTCTGCCCGTCGGTCTGCGGATGGTAACTTGTGTTGGGTGTGAGCTCTGTGCCCACCAGTCAGAACAACTCCTGCCAAAAACCTCCCATGAATCTGTTGTCTTGGTTGCTAACTATGGGCTTGGGGAGACCATGTAACTGGAAAATGTCTCTGAAGAATAGCTCGGCCACCTATGAAGCTATATACCAAGCGAAAATAGCGAAGAAGTGTGCATACTTTGTCAACCGGTCAACTACGACGAAGATGCAGTCCTTGCCCTGCGTCATGGGCAACCCTGTGATGAAGTCCATCGAGATGCTCTCCCACTTTCCCGCTGGAATGGGAAGCGGCTGCAACAACCAGACCGAATGGTTCAACTATCCCTTATTCTTTTGACAGACTACGCACTCCCGGACATGCCGGAGTACGTCCTCCTTGAGGCCCTTCCAGGTGAACCTCTCTCTGATGGCTCTATAGGTCTTAGTGAAACCCTGGTGCCTTGACAGTGGAGAGTCATGTGCTGCATGCATGATCTTCTCCCTCAACTGGGAATTGGCCATCAGAAAGATTCGATCTCGATAATAGATGACCTCGTCCATCACCCGATACCGGTCATCTGTTACCTGCCCATCCAATACCTTACATGAAAACTGATCCTTCGAGTACTCCACCAATAACTGCGCCTTCCAATCTACATCTATTGTCATCAGGGAGAGGGACGCTGATCTTCGAGACAAGGTATCAACAACCACATTGTTCTTCCCTTTGACATACTCAATGTCAAAGTCATAAGCTTAGATCTTACTGACCCATTTCTGCTGTCTCTCCTGCAACTGTTTCTGCTCTAGGAAGTAGCTTAAGCTGTTGTGATCAGCCTTGACCTTGAACCGGTTCCCCACTAGGTATTGTTTGAACTTGGCCAAGGCATGCATGATGGCCATCATTTCCTTATCGTATATGGGGTACTCCCTCTCATGAGGCAAGAGCTTCCGACTCTCGAAAGCGATGGGGTGTCCGTCCTGCATCAACACGACCCTAACTCCTACTCTGGATGCATCGCATTTGAAGACAAAGGGCTTGGTAAAATCGAGGAGTGCAAGTACTGAGCAACTACTCATCACCTGTTTGAGGCGGTCAAAGGCCTCCTGCGTTGTGGGAGTCCAGGTGAATGCTCCCTTCCGGGTCAAGTCTGTGAGGGGTGCAGCTAACTGGGAGAAACCCTTCACAAACTTCCAGTAATAAGTACAGATGACCACAAAGTCTCTCAGCTCCGTGACATTCTTGGGCTCCGGCCAATCCCTGATGGCCCTAATCTTCTCCTCATGCACTCGCACACCATCCTCACCTATGATGTGGCCCAAGTATAACATCTCTGTCAAGCCGAACTCGCACTTGGACAACTTAACGTAAAATTTCTGCTCCTCCAGAATATGCAAGACTGTCTCCACATGTTGCAAGTGCTCCTCCCATGTCCGACTCTATATCAGAATGTCGTCAAAAAAGACTAGCACGAACTTCCGCAACTGGCCGCGAAAAATTTGTTTCATGCATGACTGGAAGGTGGCTGGAGCGTTGGTTAGCCCAAAGGGCATCACCAAAAACTCAAAGTGTCCATAATGGCACCTGAATGCTGTCTTGGGGACATCCTTGCCCCTCACGCGAATCTGGTGGTACCTCGATCTTAGATCTATCTTGGAGAAGAACTTAACACCCCTCAACTCACCATCAGCTCATCTATCCGTGGGATGGGGTAGTGGTTCTTCATCGTCTTTTTGTTCATGGCCCTGTAATCAATGCACATCCTCAGCGTCCCATCCTTCTTCACCAAAACAATCGAAGAAGCGAAAGGACTAGAGTTGGGCTTGATGTGCCCCAAAGCCAAGAGCTCATGGATAACTCTCTCAATCTTGTCACGATAGGCCTTGGGGTGCCTATATGGAGTAGAGATCGCGGTTTGAATGCCGGGCTCCAACTTGATAGTGTGCTCAAATCCCCTGTCAGGTGGTTGTCCTGGTGGAATGTCCTCGAAGACTGTGGAATAACGGTCTAGGAGGGCCTGGATATTGGGGTTCGTGGGCTGGCCTGAAACACCTGCATTTGAAATCCTCAACTCAACTGCCCACTCTATGTCTCTCCATCGAAAATCTGCCTCCATCCTATGCGCAGAAACTGTCTATTAGCGCTGGAATCAACGCTTGGATTGTGACAAGTGCCTGACTAAACACATCTTAAGCTCAAGAACTTTTCTTATAATTTGATTAAGTTTTTTGGAAAGTGGTTGAAACTCACACATACTGAAAAGGATTTTGAGCAAATAAGGATCTCTCACACATATGAGGGCACTGGTGTATGATGTGGTAGCAAAATTGAGTTTGTAGCCTGATGGTTAGAAGAATGGAAGATAAACAATGGATATGTAAAACATAAGCCCACTGCTAAGAGGAAACGGTGACACAAATTCCAGATCTGAAATTTATAGTGAAAGAATGCTTTTAAAAGACTTACAAGAGTCTCACATTACATTTAAAGAATCCCATTACAAGGAATGCTTCTGACTAACATGACCTCATGAATCAGGAATGCTTGGTGAATCAAGATTGACAAAAAGCAGATTAACATGCATGCTAGATCAAAAGACTTATAAAAACATGAAACAAGGTTTAATTCCACCTCAAGGAATGCTTATGAATAATCTTCAATTCAGACTAAATCAGGAAAGCTTGGAACAAGACTTACAAAAACAGATCTATATGTCTTGGAGGTTCACAAGACTTATAAAAGCATAAGATAGAACCTTTATGATAAATCTGGAAAGACAGATAAAGTATGTAAATATAGAAGGGAAAACAATACACACCACACAGTTCGTGAGTCCTCAAGAGTGCATCTGGATATATTATCAACTCAGAAATATTCAACACAGTTTAAAATAAGCTGAACAACCAACCCCCCTTTTCTTCCTCTATCTTCTGTCTATTTATAGTTTTACAATAGATCTGCCAGCAAGGCTTAGACCTTCGGATTCCTTTCATAACAACTTAACAGAAAACAGATAAGGAGAAAAAGTAGACTGTCTGTTATTTTTAGCCATTTCCAATCGTAACAGAACTCTGATGGAATTAATCATATTGACAAACTGTCTTTGAGCTTTAAGAAGATATTGTTATTTGCTAATAGGTGTCGAATCTTTAAAGCCTTTGCTACCGGATTTTCTGTAAACCTATTACTGTTTCTTGAATGCTGCCTGGTGCCTTGTGGAAACGTGCTGGTGTTGAGAGTAATGGTAGAAATCTGTTTCAGAGAAACTCTGCTGCTGTTCCTTTCCTTTGGTTTCTTGTTTGTCATGATAGGGTTTCGAAATAAACGTGGAAAGAGTGTTGGAGTGGAAAAACCCGTATAGATAGGTTTCAAACAAAAGGACCTGGCATGTGAAAGATATGAGAAGGAGACACGTTGAATTGTGGGCCAGCGGGAGAAATAAAAGAGGAGCGAGAAATATGGAGGTTAAACAAGCTATGAAGGCAGATTGAAAGAGATAGCAGGGTTTCATTTTATTAGCAGGAGAGATTATTAAATAAATGATGAGCGGGAGGAGAAAACCTTTTATACATATATCGCAATCGCAGATCGGTGTTGGAAACGTTTAAGCATAAGATATAAGCGGGAGGGAATGCGATTTGCGATGGGGGTGATGACGTGGCAAGGAGGTTTGGACCAAGGGGGGTGCAAAAAGCGAAGAGGAGGACACATAGCAGGAGGAGCGACGGAGAAAACAACTTTTCAGACGTCCCCCCGTAGTGTTAAAAGCAGAATGGAGAAGGGGGGCCGAAAAGGCATGAGAACCGTGGATCAAAGGGCGGGGAATATCACGAGGTGTAACAGCCAGTGGAAATCGCAATCATATTTCGGTGTTTATAACGGATTCCTGAGCGCCTATCCTCCCGAGCTTGCAAATTGTGATTGGGTCCCATCAATATCGCACATCACACTTCGACGTTTATAACATGATCCCGATTGCCTATCCTCCAGAGCTTGCGATGTGTGGTGGGGAAAGGGTGACGTGGCAGGGAAAGGTGGGTCCCTTTAGTATCACATTAGAAGATTTGTGGAGTGGCAAATGAATGTGGCGAGGATTGTTGCGATATGTGATTAGCGATGATGACGTGGCAGGAAAGGGTCCCACTCAATATCGCAATCGGGGAAATGAGGAAGCGGAAGTGAATGTGGTAAGTGAACTTTGCAAAAATGCGATGCGAAAAGGTAGCCAGGGCATATTAAACGACTTTTAAAAGCGGATAAGTGAAAACTTCTAAAAGTCAATGAATATGGTAAAATTCGTCCGAATCATAATATGAAGGATTTTTCTAAAACATTTCGAATGTTATGAAATGGATCAAAAAGAAATGATGGGTCCCAGCAATATCGCATATCAGAAAGTTTGTAGGATTCGGCAATGGTTACATGTATAAGGTTTGAATATGCGATAAAAGGTAAGGTAAAAATGGTATAATATGATATTGCTGTTAGTGGGTGTGTGGAGCTGCTTTTTAACTATAAAAATTGAATTTTAATAGTTAAAAAGAGGTTTTGAAAAAAATGAAACGCTGGACTTTGGGTTTTTTTGGAAAAATGAAAGGTAAAAGAGGGAAAATGAAATGAATGAAGGTAGAAATGAAATTTTCTCACCACTACACTTTGACAGCGACACTTTCATCTTACAACCGAACTGAAAAGGTAGATTGATTCCTTGGAGAATGATGACCAGACTTTGAAAATATTTAAAAAATTGCAGTGCTAACACTGTCTAAGGGGGGTATGTATGCATGCCCATGAGCATTACTTGTTTGTTGCTCTTCTTATCCAAGAACTCCATCTCTAGTGTCTACCAATCAGTAGTGACCCTACCAAGGGTGATGAGCCACTGGACCCCCAACACCATGTTGGTGTTCGGAATGTCGACCACAAAAAAAGGGTTTGTCAAGGAGTATGTCCCCATGGTCACTGTCAAAGCTAGAACATAACGCATGCACTGCATGGTCCTCGCCCCTTGAACTAGCACAGAAAACCCGTCAAAGCTCTCCGTCTGTATGCTCCTTCTCTGCACCATCTGGGCATTGATGAAGTTGTGCGTAGCTCCGTTGTCTACTAGCACTGAGATACGCTATCCCTGAACTATCTCCCAGACCCTCAGCGTTAGGTACTTGGGTACCCCTCGCAAAGATGCAAGGACCCCTCCGGTAGGTGCAAACGTTGATCCTCCTGCTGCTGGATTCTCCTCTGGTGCTCCTGTGCCGGTTTCTCCTCCCATCTCAAAGAGTGTCTCCTCTTCGTCCTCACTATCGGAGAAGACCTCAATGTAGTGTGCCTTCCCTCCAGCACACCTATGTCCCAGTGCCCACGGCTCTTGGCAAGTGAAGCAAAGATTCTTCCACCTCAAATCTCTCAGGGTCTCATCATCCAACTGCCTTCGGCCCTGGTTCCCTCTTGGGGGTGGAGCTCTCGTGTCCCTCCCTCTCTGCTGAAAAGTCGGTTTGTTGGGTATGGGGGCCCTCATCCTTGGTAGTGCATACTGCAAATCCCTGGTCCTCCCAACTGCGTCTTGCAACGTAGTGGGTCGAGTAGACCTCACTAGCCCACGTAAAGGCTCTCCCATACCACCTATAAACATGTAAATCCTCCTTGGTTCTGACAAATTTGGAACCATCACAGAGAGTCTCAAGAACTCTGAAATGTAGGTCTCTGGGTTTCCCGTTTGCTTGAGCTTGGTCAGCTCCACGAAGTGCTCTTCCAGATCCTTCCGATCAAACCTCTCCAACACCCTCCTGGTAAAATCATTGTACGCTGTCACTCCTGAGTGACCCAGCGTGGTCATCTCATGGAATCACCAGTCATGGGTTTCTCCCTCTAGGTGCAGCGCAACCACCTTGATGGCCTCCACCTCTGTCATCTGGTTAAGCTAGAAATAGATGTCCAACTTCTCCACCCATGCTTTCGCTAAAATTTTTGATGACCCATCAAAAGTTGGCAGGAAAACCCTGCCCACAGTACGCTGCAGGTCATTGCCCTGTGTGTACCCTCTTCCTCTAGCTTGGACCCTGGGTGTGTTATTGTTCTTCAGCTGAAAAAACTCATTGAAGGTGAGAGCAGCTCCAAAATCTCACCTATAGGACTGATACTCCGCAAAATAGTCCCCATAGTTACCACCTCCAGCTCTTGCAGACCTCTTGCTCCTGAAGCTAGAAATGTGGGGATAGTAGAGCGCAGTGGAGTGTGTGGCACCACCTGCTGTGTAGTGTGAGGACCGGGTGGGTGATGTGAAGTGCTGGATCCTTCCCCAACCTGGAATTCCCCTTGAATTCCCTTTGGCTTACTGTCTTTGCCAAGCTTCTGCCCCATCTCCTCAATCCTTTTGGCGAGGTCTTGCACTGATTTCAGAAGGAGTTGAGCAAACTCCTTCCCCTCATCTCTTTCCTCCGCCATGGGTGCCTTTCTCTTCCTTCTACCACTGGAACTCTGTCAACTTGGTCGGGTGTAATCTCGAGTCTTCTTTCCCTGCTTCTGTATCTCTGTCTCCGGTAGGTGATGTTTTGTCTATCCTCCGGTGTCATAGACTACATGCTCCATAGGCTGAGCCAAGTCTATGAGCTCTGATACCACTGTAATATCCCAAATTGGGATGTAACAGTAATATAGAACAAAATAGACTAAAAACTACAACAAAATAAACACACCATCAAAACACATGAATTGGAGCCAAAAACAACTGTTGAGCCATTTTATTATATTGGTCAGAAAGAGTACACGATGGTGATGGAAAGATAACACCTGGGCCCAAGGTCACTTGGAAGCGGGAGCGGGAGCACGGAGCGCCATTTTTAAAAGCTTCCGGTCCGGAACGTTTTCGGGGGCGTTTATATATATATATATATATATATATATATATATATATATTTATATTTTTTATATTTTGATGCATATATGTCAACAAAAACATGTAGAATGATGAATTAGACATAAAAAACATAAAAACATAGATTGAATCATATAACATCAATCATCTAGAAGTTATAATCTTCATCAACCACGCCCATGAGTTGGAAGCAGAGAACATATTGACTCTTGAGTCTCGCAAATCATCAATCTGAAGGTTTCAAGCTTTCAAAATTCAATATATAACATTTATCATCATTGATATATAACATTTATCATCATTGATTTCAAATTTCAATATCTAACATTTATCATCATTGATTTCAAATTTCAATATCTAACATTTATCATCATTGATTCATTGATTTCAAAATTCAATATACATTTATCATCATTGATATTATATAACATTTATCATCATTGATTCATTGATCACCATATAACTTTCATGAAGCATCATATTCATAATTCATAATGACTTGTAAACATTAAACTTATAAATGCCAACTTCAAAGTTTCACCTTTCAAGTTCAAACTTCAAACTTAAATTGTCATTAAATATATGAAATCAGAAAGAGTCAAGTTTCAACTGTTCAACTGTCAACAACAAATAGAAAAGACTAGTAAACAACAAATTTATTTTATCTAGCTGGCCCCTTGCCACGCCCACGAGAAATGTCTAATTTTTGTGAGCCACGAGGAAATGTTGGTCTTCTAGTACTCTCAGGAGTACCACGACCACGACTAGAAGGTGGAGGCTGGATCTGCAAAGGAACAACAGTGTGATATCGAGGAGTAGCACTGGCACTGGCACCCGCACTGCTACCAGTAGATGGTGGGACTGGCCCTGTGTGTGGGGGTGCTGCTGATGCTTCGTCATCATCCCTATAAAGTTCTGCTTCCAATTCTTCCAGATGTAACGTGCCGTCCTCCAAATTATCATCCTCTGGGTTGTTGTCCTAGACTCTGTATGATTGATCCTCATTTGCCCGATCACAGTAATGGCTCAACAACCTCAAGTTATAATGCACATAAACCAAGCTTTCAGCTTGGTTTTCATTCAGCCTGTTTCTTCTCACATTGTGTATAAAGCTGTAGGTGCTCCAACACCTACCAGTAGATGGTGGGACTGGCCCTGTGTGTGGGGGTGCTGCTGATGCTTCGTCATCATCCCTATAAAGTTCTGCTTCCAATTCTTCCAGATGTAACGTGCCGTCCTCCAAATTATCATCCTCTCGGTTGTTGTCCCAGACTCTGTATGATTGATCCTCATTTGCCCGATCACAATAATGGCTCAACAACCTCAAGTTATAATGCACATAAACCAAGCTTTCAGCTCGGTTTTCATTCAGCCTGTTTCTTCTCACATTGTGTATAAAGCTGTAGGTGCTCCAACACCTCTCTGCAGAAGAAGTGTTCACAACCCGTGAGAGAACTTTTTTAGCCAACTTTGGCAAAAGCCCCATGCCGCCATATGCTTCCCACCATGTGAGAGCATCAAATCTGTCCCTGTCTTCCATTGCATGGAAAGAACCAAAGTTAGCAGTGCAACTGAAGTATTTGCCTAATTCAAGGCGCAATCTAGCACACTCTTCCCCGTCAGGTACCAATTTGTCCAATGCCTTCATGTACCCCTCTTGTACCTCTGGATCTGTGTGAGGTTTCACCCTAACCCCACCTCCTGGTGCAGGTTGGCCCAACCAAGATGGAGAGTAATATTTTGGCGTAAGGATATATGCCAAAGCATGTAGTGGAACATTGAGTTTATTCCACCGTGCACACACACAGTCATGAATCATAGCATACAAGTTTGGATCATTATCCTTAACAATATCTTTTATTTGCCCCAACATGCTATCCATCTGCTCATAAACCTCTCCAATCACTGGTTTATCAGTATCTGCAAAGCGAATCATGTTATAAATGGGCTTGGTAAAACTCAAAATTTCCCTCACACGTGCCCAAAACAGATGGTCAAGGGCGGTCTCCTCCACATGTTCGAAACCTTGCTTGTCAACTATTGTTGCCGCCCTGTCCTTTAATAGCTGCCAGTGTGGGCTTGATACCATTGCAACCAATGACTCTCTTACCTTCAAAAGGCGCCTGAAGGTGAGGTAATAGCTAGCAAATCTAGTTTTTGCTATTTTCAACAACTCCAATTTGGAGTGAGTACGGAAAAGCCCATGGGTATTGCTATGATTTGTTATAAATTTTATCATTTTTTTACCTCTCTTGTACAAATCACCAAGCCATTTGAATTGAGGTTGTTTGTTTTTGATGATATCATGCATCAAAAGGTTCATTGTGTGAACCAAACACCCAGACCAAAAAATGTTGGGGTATTTATCCTCAATAATTGCTCCTGCTGCCTTACAGTTAGCAGCATTATCAGTGATGACCTGTATGACATTGTATGGCTCGTCTTTTCAATTATATCAAGTAATGGTTCTGCAATGTTAATGTCGGTTTTGAATTTGTCTGAATAATCATATGCTGCCAGGAAGATTGCACCACTAACCGACACAGCCAAAACATTTATCAATGGTTTTCCTTTTACATTGGTCCATCCATCAGAGACAATGGACAACCCATGCTCATTCCACGAACTTGTCATTCTAGCCAAAGAATTGTTTATTTTAGCTCTTTCATGATCAAGACCCACGGTTTTGGCCTTGTCATACCCAGGGCTTTTGTATCCTTTGGGGGCATCATTAATGGCAGAAACCATTTCATGCCAATAAGGTGAGCGAAGAACATTGAATGGCACCCCACATGCATATAGAAATCGGTAAACTTTTGAATCCACATCATTCCTACACCCTTCGTCCAGGAAATCGGATATGGTTCTACGCCTTAATCCAATGCCACTGCCTCCAAAACCACTGGCATGGGTGGAAGTTGAACTTGTTTGTCCATGATGTGTTGGGCCCGAATCAACGAAACCCCTAGATCTTTTAGATGATCTCTGTAGGGCAACCCCCTCTTCCTTCCTATATATCTCTCTCTGTGGTGCTGGCACAAAAGCACAAACTTTGATTCCAATATTTTTAGTTCCATCCCCTGGCATTATCCCACAAAGGTGCCTTCTCGCACGGGTGTATGAACCATGGTATTGTTTATTGCAATGGGGGCAAATAAATTTAGTGGTTCCACAACCTTTCCCTCCTTCCATTTTCTGAACATATTTCCACAAAGGAGTTTGGTCTTGTTTAGTTGGGGAATATATGTTCTCAGGTTCTCCACTCCCCACTTCCTCCTCAGCATAATCCTCCTCCTCTTCAGGATTTTCTTCAGATCCACCATAACCCTCCTCTTCATCCTCCTCTTCTTTGATTTGCCTCTTTCTTCTAGCACTCTCCAACACCATTATCACAAAGAAAGGAACCAACATGAGGAAAATCCCTAGCCATAGCGCCATGATCAACTCTAAACCCGGCCAAATTGTTTGCTGAAATGTGCTCTGCGTGGCTCTCTCTTTGCGTCGCCATCCTGGAAACTATTGCTGTTGGCTGAGTTTTGTCTGTAGTTTGGCCTAGTTCCTGCACTCATAAAATTCCGGGAATTGGACACTAGACTCTCCTCAAAATACCCACAAAAACCCACAAAAGGTTTCCAGAAATCTCGACCCCAGAAATTGGCCCCTTTGGGCTTGGCACACTGCTCTGCTAGGGAAATCGGCCTCCAGGCTGGAACTGCTAGAAAATGTCCCCAAATCACTGCCAAAATCCATGGTAGGAGGTGGCTAGCCTCCCCTCCAAATCCTCCGGCTGACTCCTCACTGCTGGTCCACTTCCCGCACTTCCTCTTGGCTAGACTGTGCAATCACGCGCAGTCTGGGCTGCCATTGCGCTGCCCTGAAGGGACTGTGTGTTGTTGCTAATGTCTCTCTGCAATCTCCTCACAAAATTTATGAATCTCCTCTCTTGAGCGAGCACTCGAAGTCCCCCGAGGCAGAGGTTGAGATCTCTGCTTGAAGATCTTTGTGCTGAACAACAATGCAGACTTGGCTAAACAACTCAAGTGTGCTCAGTCAATGAAGACAAAAAAATCATAGATAGATGAATGAGAAAATGAGCTGCTCTTCTTCCCTTTTGTCAATTCAGCCTCCAACGTTCCCTTGGGCCCACCAAGGACTATGTTGCCCCTTTATCCGGCCTACCACTGCTGCCATCATCGCGCCTCTCCCACACAGCCACCTAGGACAGTGCCTCCTTCGATGGCTGGCCACATGGACCCCACTAAAGCCGTAATATTTCCTTAGGAACTATAGGGAAAGTACTTTTTGTTGCTTAGCTATTATTCCTTCCTCACATTAGAAAAAGCAAAATTAGCCAAAAATTAATATTCTAATTAGCTGACTGCTAATTTGGAATATTACATTCGAGCTCTTCTTTAGTTTTTGAATTCAAAATCCTGACTAATGTTGTTGCATCTCCTGGTTTGTTGACCAATTCTTTCTTAACATCTGCTATTAATCCCTTTGATTTTTCTAGTAATGCTTCTTAAGCAAAATTTGCCAAAAATTAATATTCCAATTAGCTGACTGCTAATTTGGAATATTACATTCGAGCTCTTCTTTAGTTTTTGAATTCAAAATCTTGACTAATGTTGTTGCATCTCCTGGTTTGTTAACCAATTCTTTCTTAACATCTGCTATTAATCCCTTTGATTTTTCTAGTAATGCTTCTTGTTCAAACAAAATTTCAATTGATGGCCACAAACCTGTCATGGATTCAGTTATGTCTTGCCATATGTTTTCTTTGGCTTGTGCAAGTGTTTGAGCAATTACTGATTCATTTTCTAGAGTGTCTATTCTTTGAGTCAATTTGTGACTCTTTTGGATATCTGCCACATGCATTGTCAATCTTAATTTTATGTTCTTGGAGGTTGTGAAGTTGCGCTTTCAATTTCTCAATTTCTTGTCCCTTCAATGATAGTTCTCCCATGGCCTTAGCTAGATTAGTTGCTGGATTAGTGGACTGTAATTCTCCTACTGTAGTAATTGCTGAAGTGGAAGACCCTGTTGTTGAAGTGCCTGTAATTGGAATTGTTGCTAAAGGAATAATTGTTGCTTGAGCTGTTTGTTGTTCTTTCTCTTTTAACAAAATTTCCAATTCTGTCTCCATCTTCTGCATCTGTGAATTCTGTTCAATTATAATTTTGAACATGTTCTCTTTATCCTTCCCTAGCTCACGATTCTCTTTAGTCTGAGGATCTTCAGTAGTAGGAAGTTTTAATTGTTTTCTCAATGCTTGGATGTCAACATTTTTCCTCTTAACCATCTCCTCAACAACTTTAACATTGCCGGGATCATATCCCAATTTAATTACTAGATCCTCCAAAGATTTTATCTTAGTATCCTTTGCTAGAGAAGAAAACTTTTCCATCTTTAGCTGTGATTGAATATTACTCAATGCTACTTGCAACTTAGATTTTTCCATGGCTGAACTGGTTAAAGTTGAGTAGATCATTTCCCTTGCTTGTTTATTTAAATCAATCTGGTCAATAGGATGAATTTCCTTTGAGTCAAAGGAAAAGATTGATTTTTTATAGCCTTCAGTAGTCTTGGGAAATGGGACTTTGGCTTCAAGGAATGCCATTTGCATCAACCCCTTTTCAGTGTCGAAGGCAGAAAGTAATATGTATTGAGATGCTGATGTTTGTTTCCAGAATTCTGTGTAAGTGGTAGCCTTCAATGCTTCATTTTTCCTATTGATTTCCTTGTACTTAGCAAAAATGCTTGCTTCAGTCTGACCATGGGCTAATTCTCCTGTTTGGGATGTTTCCAATGGCTCTTGAGAAATTGAAGATGCTGGTGACCCTGTAAAAATTTCTTCAATTCGAGGGAAGGTAGTAGCATGAGGGCCTGTCAAGACTAGTGTAGTTTGTGTGGTTTCTTCTGGAAAGGAGTCCTCAAGAGGATTCTTTTTCTTCTTCTTGTACATCACAAACTCTGTTTGCTGGATTTATGTGACTGAAGGGGAAACCGTTTCCCTCACATTCTTTGCATGTTTTTCTTGGGGATCGGACTCTGAGATACTGTAGGAGTAAAACTCTGCTCTTCTGCTTCCTGTTAAGTGTTTTCTTGCCACTCCACCTGATTCATATATTGCTCGATCTCTGGTCTAGGAGTATGAGCATAAGGAGTAGTTTTCTCTGCTACCCTTAGCTTGGAAATGATCCCCGAGAGATCATAAGACCAGGAAAAACTTAGTTTAAATTTCATTTTCTTTAAGAGGAGATCTGCCTCCTTTGCCGCTGTTCTGGCATTACAGATGAAAGGTCCTATTTGAGTTTTGATTTTAAACTGGGACTTCCTCTTAGCTGACACAAAGTGCAACTCATCCATATTTATCATCTGCCTAATGTATTCCAATGCAAAAATTGTGATATGAACAAACTTTGGCAACCTGTATGGAGGAAGTTCACAACCATACACTCTAATCTCTGTATAGTTTTGGTATAGATACCAATCTTCTGTCTTTGTCTGTTCACTTAGATGAAGAATCCTTTTAATTTCAAGAGAAATTCTAGGGATTAGATCACTGTTAAGTAAACAAGACACTGTATATAAAAATTGATCTGTGTAGTCACTAAAAGAGAATTCATTTGTATTTTTCCTAACCAGGGAGGTCCAATGGATCACAGATTGAGGGTTCCCCAATTCATCTAAATTTTGCAGTGGAATTGAAAACCTGTCTGACTGATAGAAGTTAGAACAAAAACAAATATACAAGGATTGATGCATGTTTGAAGGCTCCTTCTGTTGAAAACTTCATGAACTGATCATGGATAGTTTCTGCTAAGAAATCACTGTAATTGAAAATAATAAAATGTTTCTCATTTTTAGAAAACACTGACAAAAAGCCTAGGATGATATCATCAACCCATTGGTCAGATTGATAACCTAATAGACAGGCAATTATTGAAATGATTTGTTTGGTCATCTCTGGAAACATTGAAGTTGGGTAAGGGGGATTGGTTCTAGGCAATTCAACATTTGTTGGCAGAAATATCTCAAAGCTCTTGGCTCGCTGAGGGAAAGTAAGATTTTTGTAGAGATCCATGAGGGATTCTATAGAAAAAGGATGTAGGGAATCTGAGTGTTCAATCTGCAACATTAGACAAATGGATTGGGCCGTGACTGTGAAAATGACATCATTATTTTGTGCAACAACAACCCTTTTTCTGGGAATATACCTAAACTTACACCATGACACGAATTCGGGGAAAGAGTGAGTTTGTGGGAATATGAATTGAGGTAGGAAATAACTCATTGACTCAATTCATCACTGAGGTCAATGAAATTTTGTTTCATCCAGTTATGTAACTCATATACATCAAATTCACACCGTGTCTCTGAAATCTTATAATCTTGGTCGACTAGTGGCAAATGGTCCAGGTCTATCACAGGTGGGAGTATTGGGTTTTCCTCTGTCATTTTAGATTTTCCCTTTGAAGAAGACATTTTGGAAAGAAACTGAGGATAGGATATGATGGTTTACCAGGTAATTGGCCGGCTCGCAAGTGCTGTGGGAAAGGTTGATCGTTTCTGGTTATGGTGGAGCCTGGGTGCGCAATTTATTCAAACAGACTTCGTAAAGAAATTATAAGGAATGAAAAGTTTATTTTATAAAGAGGGCGAATTAACCGTTTAAGATGTTTGATATGGCGCGGGGTATTTATGGCGGCAATGGATGTGATTGGGCAACTGTTAAAATTATGTAACAGTCAACGAACAAGTGGCAACAACGAAGTGGATGTGGCAGGAGCGGGAATGGTCAAATTAGGCGTGGGCAGTTTCGGCAATGGTTCGCCATTGATCGGGCAGAGAGGATCATGGCGGTCCATTGTTGCGCCGACGATAACACAAAATGACAAAACTGTCAATTCAACTAAAAGTTTATTACAAATTACTAATCGCGGTTCTAATTGCGATTAAACTAATCAAAAACTATTTATTAACTACTTAAGGCGACATTTAGCCTGGCTCACATATTTTGATTTTTCTGAGGGATTTGATTTCTTTTTTCGATATTTTACATTTTTTTATCATCATTTTTTTCTAACATATTTTTATATCCTTTTTTCTATTTTTTATTCTTTTTCTATTTTCTATTTTTTCAATAAATACATGTAAAAATAAAATGATGTTACAACAAGGGTGAATCAATATTTCTCAGCAATTAGCACTTAATTAATCCTTCAGAGCATTAGTTAATCCTTAGCAGTATTACGATTATTCAGTGAAGTAGTAAACCACAATGCAAAAAGATAAGATAGTAGACAAGATTTTTAGGTGGAAAACCCCCTCCGAGTCAAAAACCACCGAATGCTTTTCTAATAAGTTATTTATAATCTTCGGCCCCAACTGAAAATAAAACCACAACTTCCTAGAACTCCAGAAAAACATTCTTCTCTAGCTCCCACTAGAAGGACGTCCCAACTCCCTAGTCTTATCAACAGTCAGCTGAAAGGATGCCCCAATACCCTAGCGAGCCACAACTCGCCCTAGCACCACCGTACCACCCTGAAGTGTCTATAGGCCCCAGCTTGAAGGTGACTTCATTCACCTACCTAGCAACACCCCACCACCCTATATTGACAAAAATAAAATAAAAGTGTGGACTCCCGTACCAGGGATAATGATCCATGTTACAATGATATTTTTAATGAGATTTCTTTAACTGATCAACAACACTAGGACCTAAACCATTGTCCCTACAAACCAAGAACTCTTATTCCAACTACAAACCAAAACCCTTGTCCCAAAACAAATTTGCCTTCTTCAACTCTAGGCAATGACACAAAATCTTTTCAAAATTTGGGTTTCTGGGCCAGGGACAATCGCCCATTTACAATGATATACAATGCTTGACTCAATTGATGATAATGACTCTAGGACTAAATATTTACAAGGTAATGGAATACTGTTGTTGATGTTCCACTGCTGTAATGCTTTTGTTCCGACTTCACTGCTTTACTGCTTGTGCCTCTATCTCCACTGGTCCACTGCGTGAGCCTTGTGCTTTTGCACTGCCTTCACTGTAAGAAACGCTCTTTCATGCTACTCTTTGAGATCATCGTTCTGTCCTGAACTATTGTAGGTGTGTTACCCACCATTTTGTGGATGATACCCCTAGGAGAAAATTTTCTCCAAGATGGTCCTCAGCTAGCAACCAGTAGCCCCTTGCAGCCACCAACTAGTTCATTGTGCCATTTTTCTGCCACCTGAGCCAGCCATGTGGTTCCTCACCCATCTGTCTTGATTGTATGTTTGAAGGTGGGCCTCTCGAACCTAAAGGTATGCCTCGTCATTTGGTAATTGAGTGGGCTAGGTCTGTGGTCTTGTCCCCTAGACCTCTTTTGGATGTTACTTGTTGTAACTTATTTTTACCATGTCATTTTCCATTTTCCTTTTATGTTGAAAAAATGAAAAAAATAATAAAAAATATAGAAAAGAATATTGAAAACTTAAAAGAAAAGAAAGAAATAAGAAAAAATGAAAAATAGAGAAAAAAGAAAAAAATGAGATTTAAAAAAAATATATCTATGAGAAAATAAAATGCAAAATCGCAAAGTATAGGCGCGCTAGTTTAAATGTTGTTGTGATTATTATTTTTGAATTAAGTTAATCCTTTTAATTAGTTAATTAATCAAGGATTAATTAATATATTGTAGATAAAGTTAAGTGATTTGACATGTTTGTCAACTTGTGATAAAGTCCAAGCAAGAAGCAACGATGTAGATCACCCCTGCTCGGATCAACGACGAGGATGGATTTCGGACCCCCCCTTGCGCGCTATCGATGTTTAACAAAGGGGGGGGGGGGTCTGAAAATATGTTTTTATAAAAATCGCCCCAAGGCCAAGTGTCCTCTCTACAATCATTTCAGACACTAGTATTATAGGGACCTAACACCATTTCTTTGCCACCTGAGCCAGCGATATGGTCCCTCACCCATTTGTCTTGATTGTATGTTTGAAGGTGGACCTTTGAGCCTAAAGGTATGCGTTGTCATTTGGTAATTGAATATTGTACTTTGCTTATCATGGACACTTCTAGGCATGGATTAATGGGGGGATTCGGCGTAAAGAGTGGGCTAGGTCTGTGCTGTTGTCCCTTAGACCTCTTTTGGATGTTACCGTTGGATCCTAGTCCCGTGGGATCTCTTTTATTCAACTTTGGGCTTTAGGGATAGTATTACACGGGAAACCCTAATCTTGGTTGCGTTGTCCTGCTTCCCCATCCACATATATCACTCCCCTTCCATTCATTATAACCCCATTGATCATATTTCCCACTTGGGTTGATATTTCTCCACTGGGTCCACATAGGGTTACCCTCCCCTTCCCCTTGCCCACACTTTGGGTCAGGCTTGGAACGATACCCCGAAGGTTGATGCAGCTGAAAAGAAAAAGTCAAAGCATAATTGGCCACATTGAACAGGAAAATGTACCATAAGATGCAAAAGATGGTCGAGACAAATATATTTAGCACGTGGGCAAAAGCTAATGCATGAGCTCTACCTCATTCCCATGGCCATCACCCTGGTTCCTATAGGTCCTAGATGAACCCCCTTTATCATTCAAGAACCCATGATTGTCCCAACCCCTGGTAAACAATGAACCGCCCTACCTTAGAAGGGGTATTCACTGCTATACTTTTGTAATGTCTGAAACGCCAAAAATTTGGAATGCTCTTGAAATTTTAACTCAGAAAACCTTCAGATAAAATTTTCCATTCAAGAATAGAAGATTGCCATGTAAAATAGCTTTAGAAATTTAAGTCGTCAACACCATAAACAATTTGCATAACATAAACTCAAATATTTACGGCAAAAATGAAAAATAGAATATGCTACTGAATAATAGATAATATACACATGCAAAATACCTCAACCTTTTTTTATTAATATAGAAAATGTTGGTACAAAGACTGGAAATGGCTGAGGCAATGGCCCCAAATAGATCTAAAATAATGCCGCAACTGGCCTCCAAAACAAATTGAAAATCATTAAATTGCAACCTGTGAATCCTAAATGGATCCACCAAGGGAAGAGATGGGTGCTCGCCCACTCTGACTGAATCACCCAAGGGTTTCCGTCCTGGGGCTACTGCTGAAGTAGAGAACTAAGTTCTCAAACCTATCACACAAGATAATGATCAAATTCCAGATATCTCCAAATGATTACCTCCTCCCCTTTTATAGATATGATGGATAGATCTCCAAGCCTCTAGAAGCATCTTATTTTATTATTTTATTATTATCCTAGAAGATCCTCCATTGACTTTATCTTAGTGACGTTTTAATTTACTTCTATTTCACTTAAGTCACTTTTGGGCCTTTTCCTCCAATTAATTGTTTTTCCTTTAATTAAATGACTAATTAAAGCCATTTTTAATTAAGGAAAATGGTAAATTGCCCACCATACTCTCTCCAACCACTATAAGTCACTTCTCAGCATCCCATCTTGAAGATTTTCTCATTCCGGTTCCAACAAGCTATTATAATAAGGTGTTTCGTCAAATAATCTTCTCAGAATGCCACCTCGAGCATAATTAATTAATTTAGGCTCCATAATAATGCTAATTTTTGAAAGTCGTCTGAATGCGACGGAACGAAAGACAAATTGTACGGATGATGAAATATGCCAAGCGAATGCCATCAGATCTCGTAAAAACTCCTCAAAACTCACTTGGAACCCCTGATAACACAAACCTGCTCCCATGGCTTGGCCATCCCCTGTCCTGGAAATCCACTGTGGATGTACTATGGAGGAAACTAAAAATGGGGACATTACAAATCCTCCCACCCCAAGATTGCTTTTCCTCAAGCAATCTGCACCTGTCCACTGTAGAGGCATCTGCAAATTGAATACCAGGATCCCATATGAACCACTGGTTCACATCATGCCTCCAAGTAATCCAAACATGACAGGGTTCCCAATACCTGAATCCCATGCCCATATTTGACTGCACCTTTCATCAACCAATCCTCCTAGATCTCAATGCCACCATGGCCAATCATCGCCCAAGTCCCATGGCTCGGACTGTGCTGCTGCTCTATTAAGCGAATACCAACTCATCACCTCTCTGCAATCCAACCTTTGGCATAGGCCAAGGTTAACCCTACTCGGTCCACAACCCATTGCCCACTGAAACATGCAATAACCCTCGCATTTAAGGGCTCCTGCTGTACTGTGCCCCGAACTAAGAATGACATGTTGAGATTTTGTGTATTTGGGGTAGCATCAGTTGTGCTCTAGCTCCCAAATTTTGTGGAGGGACTAGAGTACACTTGATCTACAAGACCCAGAAAAGGATTTGGGAAATTTCATCTGGTTTAGGAGATATTAAATTAATTAATTATTTTAATGTATTTCCTAAGTTAAAACTTAGAGAACTTAAATAATTAAGTGAATTTAATTAAACATGTGATGAAATTGTCTTAAGCCACACGGATCAAGCTTTCCTTTAATCTTAGCCATTGATTCAAGATCTGATCACGGCCGCTGGTTCCCAACGAGAAAAGTATAAAGGAAAGGCTTGGGGTCATTTGTAAACACACACAGAGGCAGAGCACTGAAGCTAAGCTGAGATTCTAGGGTAGGGTTTGCTAAGAATACTCAGAAGTGTTTCAGCTGTAGAGAGGGGAATTTAGGCCAAGGGGATGATCTAATCCCGAGGTTTAGAATCAACAAGAGGCAAAGATCAGCTCAGAGAGGCAATGCAGAAGCAGGAGAGCAGCAGCAGCAGCAAGGACAACGCAGTCCCTCAAGGACAACGTGATTTTCAGGAGGAAGCCTTCAGGGGTTACACAGAGATCCTAAGGGGCAGCGCAGAGACGCGTCACCCAGTCTGGGGTAACGCAGTCCCTTCCAGAGCAGCGCTGAGGGTTAGAGGGGCTTCAGAGGCTGACATAGAGGCTTCAGGGGCAGCGCTGGGGTTTCTAGGCCCTAATTTTGGCTGAGTTCTGTAAATCCCGTTTGAGGGTGTGGATTAATCATTATTTTGGCCCTAGATCGGCAAGTGAGCTGTAGATCTAATATTTCTCTTTCGGGTTTTCCAGATCTGGAACCCAGGCTTGTTGTATTTAGAAAATTCTTAATAATAAATCCCTCGAGCAGCCAGAGACAAGTTTTCCCGCATTGGGTTTTTTCGGGGATTATTTGTCCAGAAATAACCGTGTCACTTTGTCTATGTGTGCATGAACTTGTTCTAGATCTGGATTGGTGGAGACCTGTTATGTGTTTTGCTTTGATTTTAACTTGAATTTTATTCAGTTAATAACTTGTCTAAGTAGGAGGAGCATAACCAGATTAACAGTAATAATTTCCGCATGAAGTGTAAAGATTCAGAAATTTCCACATGGTATCAGAGCAATTGTAGATCTAGGAGGGTCAGCAACAAGAATCTGAAGGTTCTAGCTGCAGGAAGCAGCAGAAACGCAGATCTAAAGGGACAACACAGTTTTTAGAGGCAGATTCACGCAGAGGGAAGGGTGACGCTATCTAACGTTGTCTCCTAGCAAGCCCACACAATTACTGCGCAGAGGCAGCTCATAAACAACGCTGGATTGTTCTGAAGCCAGCGAGTGTGATTCAGATCTGAATTGTCATATCCAGAAAACACTGAATAAAAGCTGCAGAAATTCAGAAGGTGCTGGTGGGGTTAAATTTCTGAAGTTTTCAGATTTTTAGCCTTAGCACAAGTGACAAAGAGTGGGAGGAGATCAACTTCTCAGAGAGTTTCTAGCCAAAGGAAACTTGCAGTTTGATCAGAGAATCAAAGAAGAGCTGAATCATAGTTGACTTGGTAGATTTCCAAGGAGGGAAATCAGTTGTCAGAGGGAGCAGAAGGTGCCTGTTTCACCAAGGGCCTTAGATCCATTTCTCCAGCAAAGAGAAGAGGAAGTTCCGACACATTTTGAGCAGATGGCTCCTCATGGATTGCATGATCAGGATAGATTAGATGGCCTCTCAAACTTTTCGGTTTGGAAGGCAAGGATCTTGATAATCCTTGAGGCATACAATCTTAGAGACCATGCAGAGCAAACTCTGGTCACACCGACAGATTCGGATCTCCTTCGGAAGCATAAGGAGGCTGCTGGGCATGCCAAGTGGCTGATTATGGATGGAATCAAGGACCATATTGTACCACACTTAGCTGAGAAGAAGACAACTAATGAGATGTGGAAGGCCTTGATCTCTCTATATGAGGGAAAATCTGTCCAAAGGAAGATGCTGTTGGAGACACAGATGAGGTCATTCATGATGGCCAAGGGAGAAGACATGGAGCATTTCCTCTTCAGATTGCAGTCGATCAGAGATCAGTTGACTGCAACTGGTGCTAAGGTGGAAGACGATGTGATGGTTAGGACTGCCCTCAATGTAGTCACAAATGAGCGGGAAACCTTTGTCCAAAGTATCTTGGGGAGAGCGGACCTTCCAGATTGAGACAACTTGTGGTCAGTTTTGCATCAAGAAGAACTCTGCAGATTCACCAAGAGGCAGTATAGCTCTGGATTGAGCAAAGTGAAGAAGGAAGATGAGGAAGATGCAACCTTCGCATCGAAGAAGAAGACAAAGAAGAAGAAGGATCTCCCAAAGATCAAGTGCTTCCAGTGTGGTGAAATGGGACATTTTGCCAGCAATTGTCCTCAGAAGAAAAAGGACAAGGAAGCATCTTCTTCCAAAGTAGCTGTGGCAGATGATGGGTCGGAAGGTGATGCAGCCATGAGTGCTCATGAACCATGGAGGTGGGGTGACATGGATATGTAGAGGAGCTACATAGAAGGAAAGGCGAGATCCTTGAGCAGCTCATCTCTTGGATCACATGCGAGCTTAAGACAACAGCGGGACAAGTGGAGCAGTGGGTGCATAGATCACAGATGAAGCAGAGGCAAATCTGAAGACTGGAAGGAGCAACGCAGAGCAGGGCAACAACAACGTAGAGGCTGATGTGACTTCAGTGGCGCAGAGCAGAGGTGCTTACGCAGTGCAGAGCTGCAGCAACGTAGAAGGCTTCAGAGGGACAATGCAGTGCAACAACAGCGTGAGAGATTTCAGCACAATGGGTTGATGTGACTTCAGTAGTGCAGAGGGAGTCTGCTTATGCAGTGCAGAGATGTAGCTATGCATCGTTCTTTAGATGCTAGCACAAATCTGTAGCCTATGGAGCTTCAATGATGAGGATGCAGCCCATCTGACTTGTCTATCAAAGATTGGGCAGGAGATTCAGTTGTTTCTCTCAACAACTGAAGTTGTAGTGCAGTAGATCAACAGTGGCAGTGCTATGAGCAGCACAAATGCAACATATTGAGAGGGAGCTGTAGTACAGAGGTTGCAGTGGCAGTGGCAGAGTCATGGGCAGCAGTACAGAATGGCAGCAACAGTACAGAGTTGAGTGGCAGCAGGCCAAGCATCATCAGCACAAAACCAGTACCCAAAGTCTTGTAATGCATGGCGTGATGTATTGCTAGAGTACACCCTTGATGCTAAGAGGGAGTGTTGAGATTTTGTGAATTTTGGGTAGCATCAGTCGTACTCTAGCTCCCAAATTTTGTGGAGGGACTAGAGTACACTTAATCTACAAGACCCAGAAAAGGATTTGGGAAATTTCATCTGGTTTAGGAGATATTAAATTAATTAATTATTTTAATGTATTTCCTAAGTTAAAACTTAGGGAACTTAAATAATTAAAGTGAATTTAATTAAACATGTGATGAAATTGTTTTAAGTCACAAGGATCAAGTTTTCCTTTAATCTTAGCCATTGATTCAAGATCTGATCATGGCCGTTGGTTTCCCAACGAGAAAAGCATAAAGGAAAGGCTTGGGGTCATTTGTAAACACACACGGAGGCAGAGCACTGAAGCTAAGATGAGATTCTAGGGCAGGGTTTGTTAAGAATACTCATAAGTGTTTCAGCTGCAGAGAGGGGAATTTAGGCCAAGGGGATGATCTGATCCCGGGGTTTAGAATCAACAAGAGGCAGAGATTAGCTCAAAGAGGCAGAGCAGAAGTAGGAGAGCAGCAACAACAGCAAGGACAACGTAGTCCCTCAAGGACAGCTTGATTTTCAGCCGGAAGCCCTCAGGGGTTACACAAAGACCCTAAGGGGCAGTGTAGAGACTGTGCACCCAGTCTGGGGTAACGCAATCTCGTCCAGAGCAGCGCTGAGGGTCAGAGGGGCTTCAGAGGCTGACGAAGAGGCTTCAAGGGCAGCACTGGGGTTTCTAGGCCCTAATTTTGGCCGAGTTCTGTAAATCCCGTTTGAGGGTGTGGATCAGTCATTATTTTGGCCCTAGATCAACCAGTGAGCTGTAGATCTAATATTTCTCTGTCGGGTTTTCCAGATCTGGAACCCAGGCTTGTTGTATTCAGAAAATTCTTAATAATAAATCGCTCGAGCAGCTAGAGACCGGTTTTCCCACATTGGGTTTTTCCGGGGACTATTTGTCCAGAAATAATTGTGTCACCTTGTCTATGTGTGCATGAACTTGTTCTAGATCTGGATTGGTGGAGATATGTTATGTGTTTTCCTTCGATTTTAACTTGAATTTTACTCAGTTAATAACTTGTCTAAGTAGGAGGAGCATAACCAGATTAACAGTAATAATTTCTGCATTAGGTGTAAAGATTCAGAAATTTCCACATGACACTCCATCAATAGGATACCAACACATGATCTCTCGCCAATCTCTCTCGGGAAAAGAATCAAATGCAAGGACACCTACATATGGAACAAGTCTACTATGATGCCGTCGGTACGTGCTCAACTCATGCTGCTCCGTCCAGTCTATCAATGAGATCTGTTTGAGGAAGTGGGACCCTCTCTCTATAATAGACAAAAGTGGGCACGATGTGCTGCAGGCCCACTCAATGTACCCCTGGAGAGTGTTGCTCCCTGAAAGTATTGCAGCTTTGCTAACTGCCTATGCATCTACTTGCACCTCATCAGTATGTTGTCCCAAAGATGGATACTCCACCATCTCAAACAACTCCTCCATCCTTTGATTTGAAATTCCATGCTCCCGTTGAGCTCCAAAGATGTTCTTTCTTCCACCACATTCCACACCATTTCCTTTGTCCATTATTAATCACAGGCTCAAATGATCAGTAGAATTAGTTAAAATTGCTTTAAGAATGAATATTATGACTAACTTGCTATGTTTTTATGATTTTGTCATTGTAGTACTTTTTGAACTAGATCTAGCTACAGAATGCAGACATTCTGTAGCTAGTTTCCAATTCTACAGCTGTCTTCATGTCTACTTAGGTTCCAGGTTTCATCTTGGAGGAAAACACATATGGTCGTATTCCACATCATTCCCTCATCATTTGTTGCTCTCCACGAAGTTTGAACGGAATTCTGTAGGCGGTTATGTACGTGGGAACTCAAACTAGGAGAGAGACTCCTAATAGGACAAGGACAGTCCAGATGTCCTTAATTCTATTACGTGACCACCATCAGAGTCCTAGTTTGGTTTTTATTTGGAAAGAAAATTATCCCTAGGTTATCTCAAGACAGTTATGTAATTTTGATTATAAATATGGCTCGGGAAACCGAGGGACAAGGTTAGATTTTGTATTTGACTGCTAGATTTTAGAAGTACGAAAACACTCTGTTTTGAAGTAATTTCTCTCTAATGCAAGAAGTATCACTTTATTGAAAGCACTGAGTCAATCTTGAAGTAGATTTTGCGTGCTACTCCGGTGGTAGAGGGCCCCTGCCTCCTGAGCAGCCTTGTTTATACGGTTTAGAGAAGTATTTTAGTCTCGTTTTTTTCATTTCTAGCTTAAGCACGTTTTTGAAGTTTATGTTTCATGCTTGTTTACATTGATCATCACAGCTAGACTTACTCTTATAAACTCTTCCAAAATATCATCACGATGAATAAGGCATAGCTGTGGTGTTGTAGGTTTTAGTTGTATTTTCTTTCGAATTTTATGATTTATGCTTGTTTACACTAAGTGTCACATCCGGTCTTACTCTTACAAACTCTTCCAAAACATCATTAACAATGAATAAGAAACAACTGTGGTATCTTAGATTTTAATTGTATTTGCTTTCAAATCTTATGTTTATGTTCAATTGCATTGAATAATACAGCGAGAGTTGTTTTTACAAACTCTTCCAAAATATCATTCACATTGAACAAGATGGGCTGTAGAATTCCAATAGACTAGCTGCATGTTAGTTTAGTCATAACACTCCGAAGGATGATTTCATTTAGTTCAACTCTGTCACTACATTTCAAGTTTGATAATGGCATTTTAATTTAACTCTGTTCACTGTACTTCAAGTAGATTAGTAGCATTCTAGTTTAGTCTTAGCTCACTGTATTAGCATTCCAGTTTAGTTGTTATCCATTGAATTTTAAATTGTGTTAGTTGTTAAATTTAGATACCACGGTCTTCATTATTTACAAAAAAACTTCTTTTGTTCCAACCTCATATTAATACATAATCATCTGGACAGAAGCTAGTATCAGTCTAAGGCCTGGAGTATTTTGCAACCTTTTTACCATTTCACAAATAAGCCTTTCCTCAAGGACTATTCTAAAAAGAAACCTATAACTTTTGAGTGAGGCCTAGTGGTGCTAAATTGAGTTGCAGAACAGAATTAGAAGTTAGTTTAGAGTAAAAAATCTTATTGTGCTACAAATGTTCTTTTCCAAATATGTTCCAATGAACCTTTAATCATGGATGAGATGTTGTAACATTGTAAGTTGATTGTTTATTTAGGAGAACTTCATTCACACTTAACTTGTCCATTTCTCAAGCTCTTCCAACACATCTTTAATTAGTGAATTGGATAAGTTCAAGCACATGTTGTGATTTATTTCCTTGCAATGAAGTCATTATCAAGCTTTGCATTTGTTGTTTGCCAGCCATAGTTTAGGCTTTGTTCTGTTTTAGTATTTGCATTTGTTGTTTGCCATCCATAGTTTAGGCCTTGTTCTACTTTAATATAACCAATAGCTTCTTTTCACCAGCATTTAGTTCTTTTCCTTTTCAAACATAAAACCATAAAACCAAAAACATCAGAAAACACTAAACACAACGTAGTGAAAAACAAATACCTAGGCACATATAGTGCACCACACTTCAACAGTTTACCAATCTTGGTTGACAATTAATGAACTCAATTTAGGAACACTAGGTTGAGCACAAACATTTTGGCGTCGTTGCCAGTGAAGTGTAACTAGGTAGCCTTGTTTCTTAACTCCCAAAAACAATGATATGCGTAGAGAGAGAGACTCAAAGGGTAGATTTATAAGAAGCAGAAGCAAAAGTTTGACTTAGAAGAAGATTCAAGGACCCCTGCTAGAAACACAAACTTTTCCACTTCCACAGAAGAATCAACTATGGCAGAAGAAGGGGGAGGAGGAGTCTTTAATGGAGAACACACATTATTTGGAGGGGGTAGAGGTAGAGGTAGAGGAGAAGGAGGTAGAGGTGCAGAAGGAGAAGGAGGTAGAGGAAGAGGTAGAAGAGAAATGGGAAGCTCTTTTGGGTTTCCTATAGTAGATGAAGAAACTAATACAACTATGAAAAACATTTCACCCTCTGTCCTTCCAAACTTCTATGGACTTAAAACTGAAGATCCTGAAACCTTCCTATTTGAATTTGAAGTCCTATGTAGAACTTATGACTACTTACAAGATGCTCAAAAACTTAAACTATTTCTTTCAACATTGAAAGGAGCAACATTAAAGTGGTTTATGAGTTTGATCAACAGTTCTATTAGGACATGGGAAGATATGAAACAAGCATTTCTAGAAAGGTATTTGGATTATTGTATGCCAGTCAATCATAAGGAGGAAGTGTTCAAGATGATACAAAAAGAGGATGAAAACCTGAAAGATTTGTTGGAGAGATTTCATTACAATATCAAAAGAGCAAAAATGGAGAACTTAGATCAAGACACCTTAAAAGCTCTCTTGTTGAAGACAATTAGGGATGAATGGTTGGATATCCTTAACATGATGGGAAAAGGGGATATATCTCAGCTCACATTACCTGAAATATTTGAGTTATGTATCAACCTTTCAAGAGGGAAATCTAAAACTGTAAAAGGTCCAAGAGACCCTGCTCTTGCAAGGGTAAGTAAGTCTGCTTCTGGGACAGTAAGTAGGGCAGAGATAGGGCATATGCTTGATGAATTCAAATCTGAAATCTTAGGGAGTCTTAGTGAACAAATAGACACCCTTAAGTTACAAAACAATCAAAAAGCTGAACCTGATGCTTTAGCAATCTTTTGTCCCAAATGTAGAAAGAAGCATGCCTTGAGAGAATGTCCTTTGGATGCAAAAGTTGTAGAGACCTGTGTAATTTGTTCAGAAAAACATGAGACCAAGAGTTTTCCTTCACTTCCTGGTCTTAAAGCTATCTTTCAAGAAGATACTCCTACAAGTTCCACAGAATCTCTCAATTTTTTCTCTAGAAGGCCTTGGCAAGGACCTCAAACATAAGTATTTCATGATCAAATGTATAATCAACCCCCACCAAACTGGAATTCTTGGCAGCAACCTTGGCCCCAATTTTAAAATCAATCTCAAGCTTGGGCACAAGGAGCACAAAATCCCTATGGAAGATACTCCCAGTACTATCAATATCCACCATCCTACCCACCATACCCACATTTTTCTCCTCAAAATCCTCAACAAAATCCTCAACAGAATCCTCAAAATCCACAACATCAAAATCAACCACTCCCCTTACCATTTCCTCAGAAATAAAATTAGTTGCCTGCTCAACCCATACCAAACCCCAACGATAAAAATCCTCAGAATACATACATGATAGAAGGCCAACAGTTTCCAACTTATTTAATTACTCCTATAGACCTTAGTGATGTTCAACTTAGGTCCGGAAGAATACTTGAAAAGAGGAAACCTTCTGTGATCATACAAGAACAAGATAACTCTGAGGAAGATTCTCTACAGGAAAATAAAAGTCTTGAAGAAGACACACCTTTTCAGGACCCAAACATTGAAAAATCAAAACAAAAAGAACCAATAATTTCAACTCCTATATTAGAGCAGCCATAAACATCCACTCCTACACCTCCCTTTCCAGAAAGATTACAAATTGATAGAGGTTTAGAAAAACAAATTATGGTGCCTAATTATGATTTCCTAGATGAGCTAAGAAATGTCTATATTAAGATTCCATTATTACAAGCTATCAAGGAAATTCCAATTTTAGCAAAGACAATAAAGGAGTTGAGCATGAAGAAAACAAGAAAAAGAATAAGAGAGACAAAGAAAATTCAACTGGCAGGAAAAATAGTAGATATCATGATGGGTAAGATTGCTATTCCAAAGTATCTAGACCCAAGAAATCCAGTTGTTAAAATTCACATCAAAGGAATTGAGATCCAAAATACACTCATTGATTTAGGAGCAGCAATCAATATCATGAGTAGACAAATCATGGATAAACTGAAACTTCCTAATCTTCTCTTTACACCCACATTATTACAATTAGCAGACAGATCTGTGATCAAACCTGATGGAGTAATAGAAGACATTCCAGTGTCCCTAGATTCTTGGGAGTACCCTGTGGATTTCATGATTCTAACTCCTAAGAATAATCTAGGAGGGCATCCAATTATATTAGGAAGACTTTGGTTAGCTACAGCTGATGCTTTCATTAGTTGTAGATCTGGTGATATGTACATCTCTGATGGTAGTTCAACTAAGAAATTCACTTTGTATCCTCTAGCAAGGACAATTACAGATTTAGATGATACTCAATGGATAGAGGATGAAGAAGACTTACAACCTCTCTTCACAATTTCAGAAATTAGTGAAGATAGTTAAATTCTGCATACTTTAGAAAACTTTGAATCCTCTTCGGAACATAAACATGAACAATTTCAAGAAGAATCCAACATTGAGTTTTTTTCATCAATGCAGATGTCTCTCTATTCCATGGATAAATTTGACAGCTCTACAATTGAGATATTTCCAGGAAAAAATTTAAACATAAACAAGAACCTAGAAAAATCTCAACAAGAAGAGCTAGTCAAAATTTTACAGAGACATTCTTTTGCATATGCATGGGAGTACACTGATATGAAAGGGATAAGCCCCAATACTTGCACTCATCACATCTACATAGAGTAAAATTTTAAACCAATCAGACAACCTCCAAGACGGATGAATCCAAATCTTAGGGAGATTGTTAAAGAAGAATTGCAGAAATTGTTGAATGTCAATTTTATCTATCCTATTTCAGATAGTCAGTGGGTTTCTCCTTTGGTAATTGTGCCAAAGAAAAATGGTAAATGGAGGGTATGTATTGACTACTAAGAATTAAACAAAGCTACTCTTAAAGATCATTTTCCCCTACCTTTCATAGATCGGGTGTTAGATACCTTAGCTGGCAAAAAGTACTTCTCATTTCTAGATGGGTTTAGTGGTTATAATCAAATTCAAGTAGCACTTGAGGACCAAGACAAAACCACATTTACCTGTCCTTGGGGTACCTATGCTTACCGAGTATTTCCATTTGGACTATGCAATTCACCTGCAACATTTGAAAGGGAAGTATTAGGAATATTTTCGGATCTAATACATGATTGTGTAGAGGTATATATGGATGATTTCACAGTTTATGGAAACACATTTGAAGAAGCCTTAGCAAACTTGGAAAAAGTTTTAAAAAGATGTAAAGAAGCAAATCTTTCACTTAGTCATGAGAAGTGTTTTATGATGTTTACTGAAGGAATTGTTTTAAGACATCACATTTCAGGGGATGGGATTAGAGTTGATGAGTCAAAAGTTGAAGTCATCTCTAACTTATCTATTCCAAGTTGTCAAAAAGATGTTATGAGTTTTCTTGGATTTACAGGGTATTATCGAAGATTTATAGAAAACTTCACCAAGATAGCATCTCCACTCTTCAAATTACTTACCAAAGACTGTGAATTCAAATGGAATTATGATTTCCAGTTAGCCTTTGAGACCCTGAAAACAAAAATTTCTGAAGCACCTATTTTAAGGGGACCTAATTGGAAGTTACCTTTTCATATTTCAACAGATGCCTCAGATACAGCTCTAGGAGCAGTATTGGGACAAAAAGACCTGATTCCTTATGCCATCTACTATATCAGTAAAAATTTGACTCCTGCAGAGTTAAACTATACTGTAACTGAAAAAGAGTTTTTAGCTGTTGTTCATGCCATAAACAAATTCAGACACTATATAACAAGCTATGAAACTTTTGTTCACACAAATCATTCTGTAATTAGATACTTAATGAACAAATCAATTACTAATGGCAGAGTCATAAGATGGTTATTGCTTTTACAAGAATTCAACATTACCATTCTAGATAGGCCTGGAAAACAAAACACAGTAGCTGATTTCCTATCTAGACTCCAAAACATCAAAGATGACACTTCAATTGAAGATCAATTTCCTGATGAATATCTTTTTGCAATTTCTACCCAAACTCTTTGGTTTGCTGACATTGCTAATTATTTAGTTTCAGGAAAATTTCCTTCAATAATAAATGCAAGAGATAAAAGAAAAATCATTTATGACAGTGCAAAATATTCATGGGTTGCTAATGAGTTGTACAAGACTGGTCCAGATTTTATCATTAGGAGATGTGTTCGGGAAGATGAGATGCCTGAGATTCTCAAAGCATGTCATGATGAACCTTGTGGCGGACACTTTGCTGATAAGAGGATAGCCTATAAGATCCTTCATTTAGGATATTATTGGCCATCCTTGTTTAAAGATGCTAAAGAGTATGTCAAAAGGTGTGACAGTTGCCAAAGGGTAGGGAAACCTTCTCCTTCAGGTGAGATGCCATTACAACCTCGGGTACATATTGAACCTTTTGAAAAATGGGCTTTGGATTTTGTAGGACCTATTAGTCCTCCATCAAGACAAAAGAAATATATATTAGTTTGCACTGATTATGTTACCAAATGGGTAGAGGCCAAGCCATTACTTTTTGCTACGGAAGCATCTGTAGTTAATTTTCTTTTTGAGGATATTTTTACTCGTTTTGGTGTTCCAAGGGAAATTGTTACAGATCAAGGAGCTCAATTCACATCAAGGCTAGTGGAACAAATGATGGAGAGGTACAAAATCAGACACAGAAAATCTACTCCCTATCATCCACAAGAAAATGGTCAAGTGGAATCTACTAATAAGGTTATTGAAGGGATCCTAACAAAGACTGTCCATTTACATAGAAGAGATTGGGTAGATAGGCTTCCTGAAGCCTTGTGGGCCTATAGAACTACATGGAGAAGCACAACAAGTCATACTCCTTATGAACTTGTTTATGGAAAGCAAGTTTTGTTTCCCATAGAGTTCCAGATTCAAACTTTCAAAATGGCAGTTCAGCTAGGACTTGATCTATCAGAGGCACAAAAGCACAGATTGGAGCAGATTAATGAATTGGATGAGATCAAACAAGATGTAGTTCAGAAAACAAGTCTATTCCAACAGCAAAGGACTAGATGGCATGACAAGTACATCAAGGAAAAAAAGTTCAAGGGAGGTGACTGGGCTCTCTTGTTTGATTCAAAGTTCAAGGATTTTCAAGGTAAATTCCAAACACATTGGCTTGGGCCATATGAAATCATAAGAATTTTTGACAATGGAGCAATAAAAATCAGGACAATAGATGAAGAGAAGGTCACTTTTCTTGTGAATGGTCATAGATTGAAGTTGTATCATAAGTCACTCTCAAGAGAAGAATTTGTCAAGAAATTCCAGGAAAGCAGTGATATGAAGTTAATGAAGAAGAATTTTTCTTCTTCATCAACTTAAGTGAATTTTCTGAAGTCAGATATTGAAAAAAAAAAGTATAAACATGAAAACCAATCACTGATTGACATGTTTATACAGAAAAGGTGGAGTGAAAATCAGAATCTTTTTGACACTCTAGCTTTTCAAATCTGTTCTTTCTGCATGTAGTTATTACAAAATCGTAAGTGCAGATTCATTTCACTTATGGTCCATCTCATTTCATCCATCCATACTCCATCTCATTCATTCATCCACACTTCATTCATTTCACTCCATGGTCCACCTCATTTCCATTCCAGATTTTTAAAGTTTGATGTCTTTTTGCAAATGAATAATACATATCATGAATTGCAGGCCACTTCTCATACTTCACTCCATTTCATAAGATGTGATCCATTCCATTCCATTACTCACTTCATTCATATTCCATTACACCATATTTTATTATCCATCCTCACTCATTCCATACAACATTCCATTCATGCTCTAAACCATTCCATTTCATATTTCAAGTTCTCCACAGGTACATTCTGCAATCAATAAGACATTCTGCAGCCAGAGATCCTGAAAGCACTGTCTAGTAATCACCTGATCTGCAATAAAATGATCCTGCATATCCATGACAACAAACAAAATCAAGAAGGTTATGAAGACTCAAAAATTAATGATTTTCAGGCGAGAACAAAGCATATGAAGAACACAAAAAAAAAAAAATCAGAGGAAAGGCAAAGGTAAAAGTTCTGATTATAATGACATATCATGAAAAATTTTAGTATAGTTAAGTTATGAATAGTTCAGAAAGTTGTTTTAATTAATTTTGTTGATCATGCCTAACAAACCTCCCGTAAAAACTTTGGATAAAACTCCTTCTATTCCACCATTTCAAATCCCATATTCGATCATCATTTAATCTAAACGGTTAAAGTGCTGAAGTGATTGGATTAGTCACGTCACTAGGCCAAAGCATTTAATGATGATTTCGAATTCGTTACAAAATATCTCCATGGTCTTTTCTGCCGTGATATCTTTCAACTCATATACATCATCCTCACCTCATTATATTCATTCCGCAATCACTCCATATCATTCTTTCCCGTAGCCAACTCTTAACCATTTCAGTCTGTAAAACAGAGGAAACATCTGTGGGGCAAAAACATCTCTGTAACAGCCGTTGTCACCGTGAACAGAGGAGCAACAATTTGAAGGTTGGAAAGCGGAGTTATGGGTCTTATAGTGAGGACTGAACCGATTGGTACTAAGTACTTGGAAGGTTATCCTCAAGTCAGAGAAATGTTACAACAATCAGGGTGGTTGCAATTCTTTGAAAAATTCAGTGTGTTTCACAAAGAGGTGACCAAAACGTTTGCAAGATCCTTCAAAGGAGCTGAGGTCAAGATAGGAGATATTAAATTCACCATTACAGAAGCTTCCATTGCAGAAGGAACCGAATTGCCCAGACAAGGAGAAAGGTGGTTCAAGAATAGAGAATTTCATAACGAAGCATGGAAGCAGATACTCAAGTCACCAGGTATGGACGTTACCATTTTTAAAAAGGGTATCCCTAGCTCTGCACTAAAGAACAAATGGAGGAACATGTTGCTTATCTTGCAAAAAATCATCACTTGTGACGGAAGATATGGTACTTTCTATGTCTATCATATTCGGTTGATAATGCATTTCCTAGAAGAAGAACTTAATTTGCCCTTTTTCTTGCTTCAAAGTTTAAAGAAAATGGCTTCAAGTGTTCAAAAGAGAATTCAATTTCTGGAAACAACCTTATACCACCATGGCTTAGTCAAAATTTTGATTGAACATCATTTGAGCAAAATGGGAGATAATTGGGAAGACTTCTTAGTGAGAAATCACTTTGAGGAACCCAAAGAACCTCCACCTGAAGACAAACCTACAAAAAGAAGTAGAAGATGGAAAACCTCCAAAACTGAAACTGGTAAAACAATACAGGAAAACAGTGAAGAAATGATTTCTGAGAAATTGACTCAGATTAAGAAGCAGCTTAAGAAAGAGAGGATAATAAGAAAATTTGCCAGAGAGAAAGGAGAAGGGCCATCTCAACCAAGAAGGAGCCATAGACTTAGAGGGATACTAAAGAAAACAAAGGTTAAACAAACTGGAGTCATAAACATAGAAGATGAAGAAACACCTACTGAGGAGGATTTTGATGAAGAAGTTCCAGAAATTGACCCAGCACAACAACAAGTTTACAATTATATTGAGTCATTAGAGAGGAGAGCTTCAGAATCTAGAGACAGAACTCCTAGCCCACCAAAGTCTGAAATTGATATGCTAAGAAGAGATAGGTATGAGTTAGAAGTACTCAATAGGCATATCAAGAATGAGAATGAAATTCTGAGAGAGGAGGTTAAACTGAAAACTGATATGAATTCAACTCTGTCTCTACAAATGCAAAAGTTGTACAAGGCCAGTGAAAAATTGAAGAAGAGAAATAAAAAGTTAACCAGGGCACTCACAAATTTGAGATTCAAGTTAGTCATAAGAAAGCCCAGAAGGCCTTTAACTGTCAGGAAAAGCAAAAGAAGAGGGTTGGATGTCCTTGCAGAGGTCTCAGAGTTCATGGAATAGTTGCATGAGGACATGCAAGAACCTAGCAGTGGGGGTATGTTGAGCTCCAAAGATGTTCTTTCTTCCACCACATTCCACTCCATTTACTTTGTCCATTATTAATCACAGGCTCAAATGATCAGTAGAATTAGTTAAAATTGCTTTAAGAATGAATATCATGACTAACTTGCTATGTTTTTATGATTTTTTCATTGTAGTACTTTTTGAACTAAATCTAGCTACAAAATGCAGACATTCTGTAGCTAGTTGCTGATTCTGCAGCTGTCTTCATGTCTACGCAGGTTCCAGGTGTCATCTTGGAGAAAAACACATATGGGCGTATTCCACATCATTCCCTCATCATTTGTTGCTCTCCACGAAGTTTGAACGGAATTCTGTAGACGGTTATGCACGTGGGAACTCAAACTAGGAGACAGACCCCTAATAGGACAAGGACAGTCCAGATGTCCTTAATTCTATTACGTGACCACCATCAGAGTCCTAGTTTGGTTTTTATTTGGAAAGACAATTATCCCTAGGTTATCTCAAGACAATTATGTAATTTTGATTATAAATATGGCTCGGGAAACCGAGGGACAAGGTTAGATTTTGTATTTTGACTGCTAGATTTCAGAAGTACGAAAACACTTTGTTTTGAAGTAATTTCTCTCTAATGCAAGAAGTATCACTTTATTGAAAGCACTGAGTCAATCTTGAAGTAGATTTTGCGTGCTACTCCGGTGTAGAGGGCCCCTGCCTCCTGAGCAGCCTTGTTTATACGGTTTAGATAAGTATTTTAGTCTCGTTTTTTTCATTTCTAGCTTAAGCACGTTTCTGAAGTTTATGTTTCATGCTTGTTTACATTGATCATCATAGCTAGACTTACTCTTATAAACTCTTCCAAAATATCATCACGATGAATAAGGCATAGCTGTGGTGTTATAGGTTTTAGTTGTATTTCCTTTCGAATTTTATGATTTATGCTTGTTTACACTAAGTGTCACAGCCGGTCTTACTCCTACAAACTCTTCCAAAACATCATTAACAATGAATAAGAAACAACTGTGGTATCTTAGATTTTAATTGTATTTGCTTTCAAATCTTATGTTTATGTTCAATTGCATTGAATAATACAGCCAGAATTGTTTTTACAAACTCTTCCAAAATATCATTCACATTGAACAAGATGGGCTGTAGAATTCCAATAGACTAGCTGCATGTTAGTTTAGTCATAACACTCCAGAGGATGATTTCATTTAGTTCAGCTCTGTCACTACATTTCAAGTTTGATAATGGCATTTTAATTTAACTCTGTTCACTGTACTTCAAGTAGATTAGTAGCATTCTAGTTTAGTCTTAGCTCACTGTATTAGCATTCCAGTTTAGTTGTTATCCATTGCATTTTAAATTGTATTAGTTGTTAAATTTAGATACCACAGTCTTCATTATTTACAAAAACTTCTTTTGTTCCAACCTCATATTAATACATAATCATCTAGACAAAAGCTAGTATCAGTCTAAGGCCTGGAGTATTTTTCAACCTTTTTACCATTTCACAAATAAGCCTTTTCTCAAGGACTATTATAAAAAGAAACCTATAACTTTTGAGTGAGGCCTAGTGGTGCTAAATTGAGTTGCAGAACAGAATTAGAAGTTAGTTTAGAGTAAAAATCTTATTGTGCTACAAATTTTCTTTTCCAAATATGTTCCAATGAACCTTTAATCATGGATGAGATGTTGTAACATTGTAAGTTGATTGTTTATTTAGAAGAACTTCATTCACACTTAACTTGTCAATTTCTCAAGCTCTTCCAACACATCTTTAATGAATGAATTGGATAAGTTCAAGCTCATGTTGTGATTTATTTCCTTGCAATGAAGTCATTATCAAGCTTTGCATTTGTTGTTTTCCAGCCATAGTTTAGGCTTTGTTCTATTTTAGTATTTGCATTTGTTGTTTGCCATCCATAGTTTAGGCCTTGTTCTGCTTTAATATAACCAATAGCTTCTTTTCACCAGCATTTAGTTCTTTCCCTTTTCAAACATAAAACCATAAAACCAAAAACATCAGAAAACACTAAACACAACGTAGTGAGAAACAAATACCTAGGCACATATAGTGCACTACACTTCAACAGTTTACCAACCCTGGTTGACAATTAATGAACTCAATTTAGCAACACTAGGTTGAGCACAAACAGCTCGTGCAGTCTACTAGCCTCTTGCAAAACTATCCTGTCAACCTCCAAAACCTCGAGGACAAGTGTCTGCAAACACTGCCACCCTGCTAGATATCTGTACACCTGTCTGCTCCTCATCAATGGCTGACCCCAAGGGTGTCTGCCCATCCTCCTCCATCACAGGCTCAATATGAACCTCCAACTGGATCTCCCCAAAAGGCTAATCATGCATACTATGCATATCATCCCCCTTAGCTGACTCATGCTCCACCATACGCTGCTCGTGTTGAATCATCACCGGCGACTCATCATCTTGAATGTGTCCCATAGGGTCCACTGAATGCTCATCACACACACCAGAATATAAATTGGGCTTGCTGTGAACAACTCCACATGACTCATGCTCCTCAGAGGCATCCTCATATGAACCCATGGACTCGTCCAAAGAAGAATCCTCACCATGAAAGTCGGAAGGGATCTTCTCCTGCTCTACCTCTGTCTGTTAATCCAAGTTGTCATTGATGGCAACAGGTTGAAAGACTTAATGAAAACATGGAAGATATCATTTGAAGTTCTCCTAATGATGCTGCACTGTGACATATTACTGCACATGCTGGGTACTATCATGATGACGCTATGACCCCATGATTAAGAAGCCAAGCAATGGGGAAGGCATTCTGTCCTATATATTTTCTGCACTAAAATTAAGGACAGTTACAAAGGAAAAATGAATTTTGGCATCTTGGAGGCAGCCAATCACAATGGGACTTAGACCATCTTAAAGAGGACTCCTTCCTCTTTCCAACGCGCCCTCATATGCCCCAAACCTCCCCGTGGTTAGAAAGATATTGTTTTTTGAAGTTGTGTAATAATTATATTTTTTCTAAGCCGACTTGTCTTAGCTCCTTCATGTCGGCCTACATCTAGAAAGATGTGTCCATTCTTCTAACGTCAAACCTGTATAAGTATGACGTCCCATCACTTCATTTTATCATCAAGTTTTTGGTGAAGATAAGAAGAGGACATCAGAGCACACGAAAAGGGTTCACATCTCATGAACTAAAGAAGGCAGATAGAACCGAGTTAAAGATCCATTTTTTTTGGTATGCTTCTGTAACAACAATTGCACCCTTGCACCTGTTTACGTGGTTTAATAAGACAAGCATATCAGAGATTGTTTCTGTGATAAAAGAACTCAGAATCTCTTCAACAGAAACAATATAAGGATCCCTCTTCATATACATCAACTTATGAACCGAACTACTAAGGCATATTAAAGTCCGAGCTCCCTTCTGAAATTTCCATCACTGTAATACACCGAGATAGTAGTGGCTCCGAGATCATGACAATGTGGTAGCACCGAGATTGTGATACTGTCTTGACATCGTGACTGTAATAGCATAACACTGAGTCCATGTATCTCTGTTTTGTATTGTGGCCCTAATCTGTGGAGACAATCTGTTGCATAAACCTTGTAAGCAGTGCTTAATTCCTGCCTTCAACAGGTGTGGACTATCACTCATTTTCAGACCTATAGCAGGGTGAAGAACTTGGAACAGTCACCTACTCAGACTGTGTGAAGGAAAAATCTCGGATTGAAGAAGTCTGGTGGAAGATTGTAATGACAGTCAAGCATTTGTAGACAAGGACAGTCACATATGACAGAGGTCTCTTGGAAACATTTTATTGGACAGTCAAGGACAATTTTGGATCAAATTATTTGAATAGTGAAGATTCTTGTTGAAGACAATCAAGTAAGTACATCTCACATTTTCTCTCTAAAGAATTCTGAAGGATTGATGTCCTTGGAGTTGGAGCTCCTAAACACAAGGTTGGTGCCTTGAGAAGATAAGGTCGAAGCCCTAGAGGTCGGAGCCTCATCAAAGTCCAAGTTGGTGCTTGGCAAACAGGTTGGTGCCTGTTTCATTAAAAGGGTTGGTGCCCTTCTCTCATCTATTGTATACTATTATTAAAAAGGGATTGAAGTTCTCTTTAATTCTTAATATCATTATTATATATATCTCTTTGTCTTTAATTGTGAAGAATCTAACTGGCAATAATTAACAATTGAAAAGAAACACTGATTCATCCCCCTCTCAATATTTCCAACAATTGGTTTCAGAGCCAGCTTCTTCATTATCAGCCTAACCGCTGGAAGAAGGATTCTTAGGCACAATGAAGAACATGGAAGCAACAGGGAAACTCCCTATCTTCGATGGCACAAATTTTAATTTCTGGAAAAAGAGGATGTCCTACTATCTAATGTCTCTTGGCCCTGAAGTATGGCACTCTATTTTGGATGGATACAAAGCTCCCACCGGTCTTCCAACTGATCCAGATGAAAGAAAAGCCTACATTGCTAATGCCAAAGCTTTAAATTCCATCACTAGTGGAATCACCGATTCCGAATTTACGAAAGTCTTGAACTGTGACTCAGCCAAAGAAGTATGGGATAAATTGGTTTCGCTATATGATGGGGACTCCAAAGTTAAGAAGGCAAAGCTTCAAACCTATAGAAGACAATTCGAGAGTCTGAAAATGGATGATGAAGAAGATATTGCATCATACTCCCTCAGAGTCGCTGAAGTGGTTAGCTCTCTTAAAGGACTAGGGGAAAATATTGAAGAAAGCACCATAGTTCAAAAAATCTTGAGATCACTTCCTGACAAATTCAACTCCAAAGTAAGTGCCATAGAAGAAATGAAGGACCTAGATACTCTCAAGATGGATGAACTTCATGGAATTCTTATTGCCTATGAGACGAGGAAAGGGATCCCAAATTTCAAAGAAGCATCTTTCAAAGCCTCAAAATCTACAAAAGAAGGAAAAGGATGGAATTACAACAACGATGAATTAGACACTGAAAACGAGTTAGCTCAATTTGTACGAAGACTAAAAAGGGGATCTAAGCTAAAAGGTAAGTACCCTCTTATTTGTTTCAATTGTGGAAGAATAGGTCACTACGCTGCAAAATGTCCTCATAAACATGATAGTGATGATGAAAAGGACTCTAAAAGAATGATGTACAAGAATAAAGGGTTTAATAAGAAGAACTTCTTCTCTAAACAAGATGAGTTTGATGAAGATGAATTCGTAGTCATAAAGAGGAAATCAACTAGAAATGTGCATCAGTACAAAGAAAGCGATGATGAATCAGATGAGGAAAGTAATTATGTAGGAAGCAAAGAAACACTATTCATGGCATTTACAAATGATGATGACTCAGAAATAGAAGATGAAAGAAACATGGATAGTTTGCTAATGAGTGCCATTGAAGAAAATGAGAATCTACAAAAGAAGATAATTTCTCTCAAAACAAAAAGAGAGGAAGAAAAAAGAAGGGAAGACTTCTTGAACATCAAGTTAAAAGAGAAGGATGATATCTGTGAAAAACGTGAAGCTGAAATAGTGTCCCTAAGAAAGGAATTGGAGCAAATCAAAAGGAGTTGGCAAAGCTCTCTAGCTCTTGACAACATTCTTAACACTCAAAGACCTCAACATGACAAGTCTGTAATTGGTTTCAAAGGAGAATCATCAAGTTCGAAGAATAATGGCAGAAGTTATGCTGTTGTACTCTCTTGCCATCCAAAAGAAGAAAAATCATCTCAGGAAAAAGGTCACATCTCAAAACCAAGATTTGAAAGAGCAACTCCAAGGAAGAATTTTGGTTCAAGCTATGGATACTACAACAGGTATCAAACTATTTTTCTTGGGCATTGTTACAATTGTAAAAACTTTGGGTATCAAGCTAAGCATTGCAAGGCTCATAAGAATGCAACACCAAGATTGAATAATCAACCAAACCAACTACGTGGGCCTAAAGAGCAAGAACAAATCAAAACTTACAATTCCTTTGATCCTTTGGCTAAGTTTGATCCGTCTTGCTCATTATGTGATGATTATGATCATAATGAAAAACATAAATCTCAAAACTGATAAATGTGGCCTAGCTCTATGTGCTCATAGTGAAGAAAATCATTGGTTCGTGGATAGTGGATGCTCGAGACATATGACAGGTGACCAAAAGAAGTTTATCTCATTGAACAAGAAAAACGGAAATGTATCCTTTGGAAGTGGATCTGCTAAAATCGCTGGAAAAGGGACTACTACCCTTGTCAATGGACTAGGAAAGGCTCAAAATACCTTGCTGGTAGAAGGGCTCAAACACAATCTCTTAAGTGTCAGCCAGATTTGTGACCAAGGACATAATGTTGTCTTTAGTACAAAAAATTGTGAAATAAGAGACTCGTCCTCAGGAGAGCTTGTGGCGAAAGGAGTAAGAACACCAGATAATGTTTACATTCTTAGTAGAATCCAAGAAGATAAATGTTACTTAAGTCAAACAGATGAAAGTTGGTTATGGCACAAGCGATTGGGGCATACAAGTTTTGACAACCTAGTCAGCATCAACAAAAATAATGCAGTAAGGGACATTCCAAAAATGTGCAAACCAAATCAAGTTGTTTGTGGCCCATGCCAACATGGCTGTTGAAATTTGGTACCGGAGGACAGGTGGTTCCCTAAGGCTTTGATCTTTGGCCTAGGGAAAAGTGTCCAAAAGAATTTAATTTTTCTCCTAAAGTGACTTTATAATTTTTATAAAGTCAAATCTAATTTAAAAGTGACTTTAAGTGATAAAGTTACTAAAGTGACTTTATAAAGTTATAAAGTCAAATCTAATTTAAAAGTGACTTTAAGTGATAAAGTTACTAAAGTCTAATTTTAAAGTGACTTTAATAAAGCCAATGTAAAATTAGGAAGGAAAAGTGACTTTGGAAATAAATGACTAAGTGGGTCTTTATTAAAGTGGGGTGAATTAAAAAATAGAAAGTGAGATTTAAATGAGCATTTAATCTCGGCCCTAGATCTCAATCTATTTCAGCCATTGGATTTAGGGATTCCCCAAAAGTCACTTAGGGTTAGGTTAAAGGAGGAAAAGGAGGGAAAATCTTATTCATTCTTTCATGAGCAGATTGAGAGAGGAGGAGAAGGAGAGCTGGAGACTTTTTTCTGAAGAGAGCTTGAGAGGGTGAAGGAGAAGAAAAACTCAGCAAGTCCGTACAGCAGCAAGGAGGGCACGGTTTTCGAGGCAGTAAGAAAGTGCACGGATACCGAGGCAGCTTGGCCGTACAGCAGCACAAAAATCCGTACAGCAGTCCGTACAGCGGTATTGAGGCACGGTTTTCAAGGAGAAAGGCGGCACGTTTTCGAGGAGATAGTACGGCGGCAAGGGCTCGATTTTCTAGGTGGGCACGGGCACGTTTATCGAGGCGACGGCCACGGTTCGAGAAAGACGATGCTGAAAAATTCCGTACGGTCCGTACAGTTTCACACATTTGTTGACTAAGTTACCCACACGAATTTCTGAAGCTTGTCATTTGCTGTAATAAATTTCTATTTTGAGTATTTTCTTGTTCGACACGTTTCCAAGGCGGAGGCAAGCACGGAAATCCGGATAAATGCTGTTATTAATTCTTTGGAATTTTTCCTGTATATTTCATACTCACAGCCAAAAGCATTTTCCAGAAATAAGGAGGAGCTTTCGAACTGGTTTTCCCCAAGAGTTGTAGGGGGTTTTTCCAGGGTCATGTTGACCAATATCTGTGTCAAATGTGTGAATAACTGTTTTTATGCTTGCTGATTTTTAATTCTGCATTTTCCAACATTCTGAAAAATTTCCAGAATTTGTGTTTTCAGCAAAATTTATTTTCCAGTTTGTTAAATGTATGGATATGGGAAAGGGCATTTAACTATTTTGGAGTAATAAGGTGAAAACTGAAAACCGGGGTGGGAAACTATAAATTTTTACATGGTATCAGAGGTTGAGTGCTGAAGAACAGTTTGGGACAACAAGGAGGAAAATTACAGCCTGCTGATTTTTCACTCAGAAAATTCCAGCAAGCTGATTTTTCACAAACAACAGTTTTACCTTTACTACAACAGTGCTATTTTTCAGTTTTAGGACAACAGGATGTCTTTGGGACTGAGGGTGGAGGATAGGTTGGATGGGCATACCAATTACAGTGTTTGGAAGGAGAGAATGCAGAGTATCTTTGAGGAGGCGGAAGTCTGGGACATAATGGTGCATACCGCACAGAACCCTGTAAATGTGCCTACTGATGCTACTCAGTTGGCAGCATATAATAAAAAGAACAACAAGGGCAAGAGATTGATTCTAGACGGAATCAAAGACCATTGCATTCCTCATGTGAGAGGAAAGAGAAATGCTCATGAGATGTGGACAGCATTGACCAACCTCTACCAGAGTACCAATGAGAACTGAAAAATGGTCCTGAAGGAGAAGCTGAAGAACATTAAGATGGGTAAGACTGATAGTGCAGCTGGATATCTCACAAAGATTACTAATGTGAGAGATGAGTTGGCAGCGATTGGAGAGGCCATTCCACCCACTGAGTTGGTGCGGATTGCAGTGAATGGCCTCCCCCGTTCATGGATGAACTTTGTTGATGGAGTTTGTGCACGTGAGACCCTTCCCACATGGGAGAGGTTTTGGGATGATTGCATTCAGACAGAGATCAGGAAAGGTCAGCTTGGGGCAGCCAAGCCAGTTGAGCAGGATGAGGATGTAGCACTGTTGGCAGGACGAAAGAAAGGCAAAGGGAAGAAGCAGGCTTCCACAAGCAATGGTGGGGGCAAAGGCAAAGGTAAAGGTAAACAGGATAACACATAGAAGGACTATTCCAAGGTGAAGTGTTGGAATTGTCAGAAGATGGGACACTATGCAGTTGTGTGTCCGGAGAAGAAGAAGAAGAAGGGGAAGAACCAGAGCATGGCAGCTTCAGCAGAGGTTGAGGACTTTGTAGATCGCTTTGACCGGGAGTTTGGGTTCATTGCGTGTGAGTCCTCTAGTGCAGGATTACCTGCCACAGAGGTTCAGAGGGAGCATGCATTTCCCTCGACTAGCGGAGCATCTTCGGGTATCTGGTATGTGGACAGTGGGGCTTCACGTCATATGACAAGAGTCCGTGAGTACTTCTCAAAGCTTTCAGAGAGTGGCACTGATATAGAGGTAGTACTCGGTGATGACAGAGTTGTTAGAGCAGTCGGTGTGGGAACATTGACATTTCAGAGGGAGTCCAAACCTCCCTTGAAGGTGTCAGATGTTCTTTATGTGCCAGGGATGAGGAAGAACCTCATATCCATCTCAACTTTGGAGGATAGAGGATATGAGGTACTGTTCAGGGGAGGACAGGTGTTGATGTATCCCAGGGGCACTCCAGCTGATTCAGCTAGAGTGATAGGTGTACGCCATGCAAAGGTGTACAAGTTTGCATTTCAGTCCCTTTTGGCATTGAGTAGTAGCACTGACAGCAGAGCTAGCAGTTCTGAGCTGTGTGAGATTTGGCACCGCAGGATGGGGCACATGTATCATGGGGCCTTGAGGACTTTGCGGGAGATCACTACAAGTGTGCCAGATTTCAGTACTGATCACTTTGATACTTGCAGAGGATGTGCGATGGGCAAGTTTTCCAAATCCCCTTTTCCCAGCAGTGACAGCAGAGCGACTGGGATACTTGATTTGATTCATTCCGATGTGAGCGGTCGTATGTCTCATGTTTCCTTGAGTGGATATGAGTACTATGTCTTATTCATTGATGATCACTCCAAGAGGACCTGGATCTATTTCTTGAAGACTAAGAGTGAGGTCTTCAAGCGGTTTCAGGAGTTCAGAGCTCTTGTGGAGACACAGACAGGTCGGAAGATCAAGTCCCTGAGGTCGGACAATGGGGGAGAGTACACCCTTGGAGAGTTTGTTGACTATTGTGCGAAGGCAGGCATTAGGAGGGAGTTCATTGTTCCTTACAACCCCCAGCAGAACGGGGTTGCAGAGAGGAAGAACAGATCCATCGGAGGGGCTGCCAAAGCCATGTTACATGATCAGGGGTTGCCATTGTTTTTGTGGGCAGAGGCCTGCAACACAGCTGTTTACTTGCAGAACAGGAGTCCGCATCGTGCCTTGGGGCACATGACTCCGGAGAAGGTTTTTTTTGGGAAGAAGCCTGATATTGGTCATCTTTGTATCTTTGGGTGTATCACATACTCCTACATACCCAAGGAGAAGAGAACCAAACTAGAGCCCACTGCAGATAAGGGTATCTTTGTGGGCTACAGTGAGACCTCCAAGGCCTTTCGGATTTACATTCCTACACAGAGGAAAGTTGTTGTCAGGCGGGATGTGAAGTTCGAGGAGGACAGGGCCTTTAGGAGGTCACGGGAGTTAGAGTATCTGGATCAACCAGACCCTCAGCAGCAGTTGAGTCAGTCACAGGGATCCAGTGGGCAGGGATCAGGAGGATCCGGAGGTACATCTATGACGACAACAGTCCGTCACAAGGTGGCTCGGCAGAGTCGCAGGGGTGGTGCTACGGCGCATGCGTGCAGTGGGGCCTCACGGCGCTCACCGGGGAGTCCATCGATGGAGCTAGGCCACACTGTACCCTTGCCTTCATGTCTGTGCAAAGGGAGGATGAGATGGTGACAGTCAGGAGTTCAGGCTCCTGATGTTGAAGAGGAGGAGTTTTATTCTCCAGCGGGAGAAGTGTGTTCAGGGAAGAGGAAGCCCAAGTGGCTTCAGGACACCTTGAGAGATGCCACATCTGTTGCTGAGCCTAAGAGGCCGGTCAGAGAGAGCAGACCACCTGAGAGGTTTTGTAGCTATATGGTAATGGCTACCAGCATCCTTGACTCTGAGCCTTCTAGCTATGAGGAGGCAGCTAGCCAGCAGGTCTGGAGAGAGGCCATGCAGGAGGAGTATTCTTCCATCATGAAGAATGATGTTTGGGAGGTGGTGCCGAGGCCTGAGGGAAAATCCGTGGTTACTTCCAGATGGCTTTACAAGGTAAAGCATGCTGCAGATGGCAGCATTGAGAAATTCAAAGCGAGGTTTGTGGCTAGAGGGTTCTCCCAGGTAGAGGGAGTTGATTATGAGGAGACCTTCGCTCTCGTGGCTCGATATACTTTGATCCGCTCCATTATATCGATAGCAGCAGAGATGGGTTGGAAGATCCACCAGATGGATGTGAAGACCGCATTTCTCAATGGCTTCATACAAGAGGAGGTGTACATTGAGCAACCACAGGGCTTTGAGGTGCATGGGAAGGAGTCCCATGTGTGCAGACTGAAGAAGGCCCTTTATGGCCTGAAGCAAGCTCCCAGAGCTTGGTACTCCAGGATAGATACTTACTTGCAGAAGATGGGTTTCACACAGAGTGAGGCAGATCCGAACCTTTACTATATTGTGATAGGTGAGGAGCCTCTCATTCTGGTGCTGTATGTGGATGACTTAGTCATTACAGGTGCAGAGAGACTCATAGAGCACTGCAAGAGAGATCTTGCGGCGGAGTTTGAGATGAAGGACATCGGCCTGATGCATTACTTTTTGGGTTTGGAGGTGTGGCAGGAGGAGGGGCATTTCTTCCTGGGACAGGGGAAGTATATTGTGGACATCCTTGGCAGATTCCACATGGAGGATTGTAGACCCATGTCGACACCGATGATCACCAACCGGAAGAAGCTTCATGCTTCGGATTCCGAGTTGGTGGATCCCACATTGTACAGACAGCTGATTGGTTCCTTGATGTATTTGGTCAACACTAGACCAGATATTTGTTTTGCAGTCAACACGATGAGTCAGCTTATGTGTGAGCCTAGGAAGGTTCACTGGGTGGCTGCAAAACACATTTTGCGATACTTGCAGGGGACAGTGGATTATGGTCTGGACTACAGGCAGGGGGATGGAGTGAGATTGGCAGGTTACACTGATTCTGATTGGGCAGGTTGTGCTTCCGATAGGAAGAGCACTTCAGGGTGTTGTTTTGGGTTGGGTTCAGCAGTGGTGATGGTTCAGCCGGAAGCAGCAGTCAGTAGCATTGAGTTCAGCGGAAGCAGAGTATATGGCAGCCAGTCTAGCTAGTTGTGAGGCCATCTAGCTTCGCAAGATGTTGTTTGGCTTATTTGGTCGGCCGTGAGACCTTCAGTAATTTACTGTGATAATTAAAGTTGCATTAAACTCACAAAGAATCCAGTATTTCATAACAGGTCAAAGCATATCGGGATCAAATATCATTTCATCAAAGACTATGTTCAGAAGGGCGCTGTGAAGCTTGAGTATATTCCCACTGATGAGCGGGTTGCAGATATTCTTACCAAAGCCTTACCACAGGGCAAGCATGTCTACTTCAGAGACAAGATGGGTGTGGTGAGGAACACCTTCGTCGATAAGAGGGAGTCTTGAAATTTGGTTACCGGAGGACAGGTGGTTCCCTAAGGCTTTGATCTTTGGCCTAGGGAAAAGTGTCCAAAAGAATTTAATTTTTTCTCCTAAAGTGACTTTATAAAGTTATAAAGTCAAATCTAATTTAAAGTGACTTTAAGTGATAAAGTTACTAAAGTGACTTTATAAAGTTATAAAGTCAAATCTAATTTAAAAGTGACTTTAAGTGATAAAGTTACTAAAGTCTAATTTTAAAGTGACTTTAATAAAGTCAACATAAAATTAGAAAGGAAAAAGTGACTTTGGAAATAAAAGACTAAGTGGGTCTTTATTAAAGTGGGGTGAATTAAAAAATAGAAAGTGAGATTTAAATGAGTATTTAATCTCAGCCCTAGATCTCAATCTATCTCAGCCATTGGATTTAGGGATTCCCCAAAAGTCACTTAGGGTTAGGTTAAAGGAGGAAAAGGAGGAAAAGATCATTCATTCTTTTATGAGCAGATTGAGAGAGGAGGAGAAGGAGAGCTGGAGACTTTTTTTTCTGAAGAGAGCTTGAGAGGGTGAAGGAGAAGAAAAACTCAGCAAGTCCGTACAGCAGTAAGGAGGGCACGGTTTTCGAGGCAGTAAGAGAGTGCACGGATACCGAGGCAGCTTGGCCATACAGCAGCACAGAAATCCGTACAGCGGTATTGAGGCACAGTTTTCAAGGAGAAAGGAAGCACGTTTTTCGAGGAATAGTACAGCAGCAAGAGGGCTCGATTTTCTAGGTGGCTGGGCACGTTTATCGAGGCAGCCAGCACTGTTTTCGAGAAAGACAGCTTGCTGGAAAATTCCGTATAGTCCGTACGACTGTTCAGCTAAGTTCTGGGCACGAATTTCTGAACTGTCATTTGCTGTAATAAATTTCTGTTTTGAGTATTTTGCTGTTCTGGCACGTTTTCCAAGGCGGAGGCAAGCACGGAAAACCAGATAAGTCTGTTATTAATTTGCTGGAATTTTCACTATATATTTCACCCCTCTGTAGAAGCATTTTCCAGAAATAAGAAGGAGCTTTCGAACTGGTTTTCCCCAAGAGTTGTAGGGGGTTTTTCCAGGGTCATGTTGACCAAAAATATCTGTGTCAAATGTGTGAATGACTGTTTTTATGCTTGCTGATTTTTAATTCTTCATTTTCCAGCATTCTGAAAAATTTCCAGAATTTGTGTTTTCAGCAAAATTTATTTTCCGGTTTGTTAAATGTATGAATATGGGAAAGGGCATTTAACTATTTTGGAGTAATAAGGTGAAAACTGAAAACCGGGGTGGGAAACTATAAATTTTTACAATGGCAAGCAAACCAGAACTAGCCACAAAACCAAGGAGTTCTCAACATCAAAACCTTTGGAAATCATTCATGCAGATTTGTGTGGGCCAACTAGAACTCCAACTCTTCAAGGTGAAAGGTACTTTGCTCTATTTGTTGATGACTATACTAGAATGATGTGGGTATATTTCATAAAATATAAATCCGAAGCATTTGAGTGTTTTAAGAATCTTAAAGCTCTCCTTGAAAATGAAAAAAATTCTAAGATTAAATGTCTTAGAACGGATAGAGGAGGCGAATTCACTTCGAAAGAGTTTGATAAATATTGCAAAGAACATGGAATCGAAAGAGAACTTTCTACTGCTAGGACACCCCAGCAAAATGGAGTAGTTGAAAGAAGGAACCGAACCATTCAAGAAATGTCTAGGACAATGCTACTAGCAGTTGATTTGCAACCAAAATTCTGGAGAGAAGCAGTTGGCACCGCAATTTATACCTTAAATCGAACTCAACTGAGACCAAATAATGAAAAGATTCCTTATGAATTATGGAAAGGAAGTCCTGCTTCAGTAAAATATTTTAGAATATTTGGAAGCAAATGTTTCATAAAAATAAATGATGACTCACCAGGTAAATTTGATTCTAGAACTGACGAAGGAATATTTCTTGGTTACTCCACTAGGAGCAAAGCTTACAAATGTTACAACAATCGTCTACGAAGAATAGTGGAAAGCATTGATGTGAAGATTGATGAAGGCCTTCTAGAAAAAAGAATTGAAGATCATGAAGTTGAGTCTTTCTTTGAACAAAGTGAAGAAGAAGAACCTGAGAGAGAAGAGGAGAATGAAGAATCTCAAAGTGAACCTCAAAATGAATCTTCACAAACTCCCTCCAAGATCAAGTTTGTTCAAAGATATCATTCGGAAGAACAAGTCATCGGAAATATAGATGAAGGAATCCAAACTCGAAGAAGAATGATAAGCACCCCAAGAAAAGATTATGTGGCTCTATTATCTTTAATAGAACCTGAAATTTTTTCTCAAGCAAGCAAAGATCCTTATTGGATAAAGGCCATGGAAGAAGAAATGTTTCAAATCGAAAAAAATGAGACTTGGGAACTAGTACCTCGCCCAAAAGATAAAAATATAATTGGAACAAAATGGGTATTCAAAAACAAGATGAATGAAGATGGACAAATCATCAGAAATAAAGCCAGACTTGTCTGCAAAGGATACTCGCAAATCGAAGGAATTGACTTCGAAGAAACCTTTGCACCAATAGCTCGAATGGAAGCCATAAAAATGTTTTTAGCATTTACTTGCTCAAAATGATTCAAGGTTTATCAAATGGATGTAAAATCAGCATTCCTGAATGGAGACCTCAGGGAAGAAGTTTACATGGAGCAACCAGAAGGATTTGATCTTGTTGAAGGAAAAGACTTTGTATGCAAACTAAAAAAGGCCTTGTATGGATTAAAACAAGCCCCTAGAGCATGGTATGCTAAGTTGGATCACTATCTGCAACAAGAAGGTTTCAAAAAGGGAGTGGCAGGTAGCAATCTCTACATGAAGATGGACAAGGGAAAACTTTTGATCACTCTTGTTTACGTTGATGATCTAATATTTGCTAGCAATGATGAAGAAATGAGCCATGAATTTGCTCTAAATATGTCCAAAAAATTCGAGATGTCAATGATCGGCGAGTTGTCTTACTTTCTTGGGCTACAAATATCTCAAACTTCTGCAGGCATGTTTATATCTCAGGCAAAATATCTTAAAGACATGCTTAAAAGATATGGGATGGAAGATTGTGCACCTATGAGCACACCAATGACCACAGATTGTAAATTAAGCAAAGACGATGATACCCCTCAAATAGATGCAACTCTTTACAGGTCAATAATTGGAGCTCTCCTATACTTAACTGCTACAAGACTAGATATTATGCAAGCAGTAGGAATGGTAGCAAGATTTCAGTCAAGTCCTAAACAATCCCATCTAGCAGCTGTGAAGAGAATTCTCAGATATTTGAAAGGAACGATTGATTTCGGTCTTTGGTATCCTAAGAGTTCAACTCTTATTGTGACAGCTTACTCTGATGCTGATTGGGCCGAAAGCGTGGATGATCGAAAAAGTACCAGTGGAAATGCATTCTTTATGGGAGATTGTCTTGTATCTTGGCTCAGCAAAAAGCAATCATCTATATCCCTTTCTACAGCTGAAGCCGAATATATAGTTGCTGCTGATTGTTGTACACAAATTCTATGGATGAAGGAAGCCTTGAAGGATGTCAACATAGAAACTAAGCAACCAATTACTATTTTTTGTGACAATACTAGCGCCATCAGTGTTTCAAAGAATCTGGTGATGCACTCAAGAACCAAACATATACCAATCAAATACCACTTTCTTCGTGAACAAGTTGTTGAACACAATATCAGGTTGGAATACGTCAATACAAAAGAGAAAATTGCGGATATCTTTACAAAACCCCTTCCACAAGAAGCATTTGAGTATCTTCGCCAAAAGATGGGGGTCATTGCTCTTGCATCACATTAAATCAAACAACATGTCAGGGGTACAGTATGTTAGGGGGAGCAGCATGACAGGGGGAGCACTTTGCCATTGATGTCAAAGGGGGAGAAAAGGAAAATATTGCCATCCAATGAAAAAGGGGGAGATTGTTAATCCAAGTTGTCATTGATGGCAACAGGTTGAATGCATGAACACACTTGATGAAGGTTGAAAGACTAGAAGAGGTTGCACTGTGACATATTACTGCACTTGATGGGTACTATCATGATGACGCTATGACCCCATGATTAAGAAGCCAAGCAATGGAGAAGGCATTCTGTCCTATATATTTTCTACACTAAAAATAAGGATAGTTACAAAGGAAAAATGAATTTTGGCATCTTGGAGGCAGCCAATCACAATGGGACTTAGACCATCTTAAAGAGGACTCCTTCCTCTTTCCAACGAGCCCTCATATGCCCCAAACCTCCCCGTGGTTAGAAAGATATTGTTTTTTGAAGTTGTGTAATAATTATATTTTTTCTGAGCCGACTTGTCCTAGCTCCTTCATGTCGGCCTACATCTAGAAAGATGTGTCCATTCTTCTAACGTCAAACCTGTATAAGTATGACGTCCCATCACTTCATTTTATCATCAAGTTTTCGGTGAAGATAAGAAGAGGACATCAGAGCACACGAAAAGGGTTCACATCTCGTGAACTAAAGAAGGCAGATAGAATCGAGTTAAAGATCCATTTTTTTTGGTATGCTTCTGTAACAACAATTGCACCCTTGCACCTGTTTACGTGGTTTAATAAGACAAGCATATCAGAGACTGTTTCTGTGATAAAAGAACTCGGAATCTCTTCAACAGAAACAGTATAAGGATCCCTCTTCATATACATCAACTTATGAACCGAACTACTAAGGCATATTAAAGTCCGAGCTCCCTTTTGAAATTTCCATCACTGTAATACACCGATGCAGTAGTGGCTCCGAGATCATGACAATGTGGTAGCACTGAGACTGTGATACTGTCTTTACATCGTGACTGTAATAGCATAACACCGAGTCCATGTATCTCTGTTTTGTATTGCGGCCCTAATTTGTGGAGACAATCTGTTGCATAAACCTTGTAAGCAGTGCTTAATTCCTGCTTTCAACAGGTGCAGACTATCACTCGTTTTCAGACCTATAGTAGGGTGAAGAACTTGGAACAGTCACTTACTCAGACTGTGTGAAGGAAAAATCTCAGATTGAAGAAGTCCTGTGGAAGATTATAATGACAGTCAAGCATTTGTAGACAAGGACAGTCACATATGACAGAGGTCTCTTGGAAACATTTTATTGGATAGTCAAGGACAATTTTGGATCAAATTAATTGAATAGTGAAGATTCTTGTTGAAGACAATCAAGTAAGTACATCTCACATTTTCTCTCTAAAGAATTCTGAAGGATTGGTGTCCTTGGAGTTGGAGCTCCTAAACACAAGGTTGGTGCCTTGAGAAGATAGGGTCGAAGCCCTAGAGGTCGGAGCCTCATCAAAGTCCAAGTTGGTGCTTGGCAAACAGGTTGGTGCCCTTCTCTCATCTATTGTATACTATTATTAAAAAGGGATTGAAGTTCTCTTTAATTCTTAATATCATTATTATATATATCTCTCTGTCTTTAATTGTGAAGAATCTAACTGGCAATAATTAACAATTGAAAAGAAATACTGATTCACCCCCCTCTCAGTATTTCCAACACTGTCATCTCCTCAACGTTACTCAAGCATGAGTGGTCAGGTCCCTAAGGCCCCTTGTAGATGAAGCAAAGTCCTTTCCTTCTCAACTCATTCTTGCTACATGGTCCATCAATCCTGAGCAGCTCCTCCCTGGTCAACTGTTTCTGGAACATTCTAATAATTTGCTCAACCAACCTTTCGGCTAGCTCATAAGCAGTAGGTGAGACAAGTTGTTCTCTCCTCCAAATGCTCAATAATCTATTCCGCGACTCCCTGCAAATGTTATCACGATCTCCCATAATTGAAGACAAAATGGACTGCATGTGTGCTATGTCCGTGTCAGGGTGATGTTTCTTAATGTTAAAGAAACATTGGAACATCTGTAGAATCAAACCATCACACTCAAGATCAAACATGATCTCATAAGTCTTGGTCATGGCCATGACTTCTAAAACCTCAAGCTTCTTCCCAAGGGGAGAGCCTGTGTTGTTGTCCAAGTCCCGGAAAGACTCCACTATCAGTCTGAAAACTCTCCTCATAACATCATCATTGTAGGGAGCTATAGGGGCGGTTAGTCTCATGATGTTACTGAGACAAGATGCAACTGAAAGTCTAAACCCTTCACTAGCTTCCTCCAAGAACTATGGTTGTATGAGAGCAAGCATAGCTGGTTTTAATGCCCAAATTAGTTTTCTCCCTTCTAACTGTCTCACTTCGGAAATGAGTGAATCTAGCTCATCCAATTTGAAAAGGACTCTCCATGTGATCTTCATGTGTTTCAAATCTGTTGCAAGTGCAAGTATTTTGTGTCCAATATCCGGCTTCTTTTGCAAATCATTTGATTGTTCTTTTTAAAGGATGGAATAGACCACTCTTGATAAAGGTCTGTTGTCTTGCTTGGATTTCTGGTCTAATGTTGCATGAAGGTTTAAGGAAACAATTTTTGTGTTTAATCTTCTCAATTTGTTTAGGAATTCCTCCATGATTTAGCTCGATGATAACAAGTATACTAAGTTGACTCAACCTCTACTCAACTTTACATGGCATCCATAATCAACATACTCAGACTATGACTATACAACGCACATAGCAATGCAGGGCTACTATAACATACCGATATAATTATTCAACCAACTCATAGAACCTCACACTGCTCACAACAATACCATACCCCAATAGATAAATCTATCTCCGACAAAAAATTAGGCTCTGGCAAATAAATTGGGCCCTAGTAAATAAACTAGGCTCCGGTAAATAAATTGGGCCCTAGTAAATAAACTAGGCTCCGGTAAATAATTTCTG